>CM042748.1:2764128-2811864 GCA_022496165.2 Catalaphyllia jardinei
TTGCCCCGGGGGGGGGGGGGTGGATGGGTGGTTTTGGAATTGACTGGTACATTACGAATGTATCTGTTCGAGTACACCTAAGTAAAACGCTCAGAGAAACATCGTAACGTGCAATAAAGTTAAAATCTCGAACTAAACGATATTCTCTCGTTATTTTCTTGTAACAGAGCTATGTGTCTTCTCAAGAATGAAACCCATTAAGCGAATTATTGAACATTTAAGATAAAAGAAACTAATGTATGAGTTGACCCCAGCAAAACAACTGTTGGATTGTACTGTCACGCAATCCTGAAGCAATAAAAAGATTATTCGAAAACGATTCAGTGGATAAAGTCAAGAAATTGTAATGTTATAGAAAATTAATAAAGATTACACTTCTATAATTTTTAAATCTGCGTTTTCCCAAACCTGAGATATTCCTCGAATTATTTTGAACAAATTTACAGAGCCCAGGGTGGCTCTATGTCACGCACCGCCATAACTCTGAAATTCAAAATGTCTCTCTCGTTTGAGAAATGAAAAACAACAAACATCAACAACGGGAAAGAAAATAGACTGAAATGTTTATAGGCTGATGTAACGATCTTGACTCATTTTACGTGCTAAAGGTCTGTGTACGAGTAATAAGCTATTAATCGATTCCAAGAAATGCAATCGAAGGCAGAATAGCTTGAGCACATCGATTCGATTGAATTTCGCACGACTTCAAATGCAGAACATTTAAGCTCAATTGCAATATAGCTAGTGCTTCTCAGTATAACGACTGCCTGGGTACAGGCAACAAGGCGTCTAGTTTTTACATTATTTACTCCTCACTTCCTCGCTTCAAAACACATTTAGTTTATTATTGTACTGATAAGAATAGAATTTGGAGAGTTTATGGGAAGTGTTACCATGCAGAAAAATCTGCAGCTCAGACACAGCAACAATATCCTCCTTTCTGTGGTGTTTCCGTGTGTGAAAGTGTGAAAACAAATTCTGTTGACCTACATGAGTTAAAAAATGTAGGAGCTCTTTCTGGAAAAACAGTTTAATGTTTAATGTTTTTATCTGTTCATTTTCTCCTTAAGCAAATATATTTTGCTAATGAGCAGTTCCTTCAAAACACTTTATTAATGAATAATTTCTTTTCTTTTCCTTTTTTGGAGGGGGGGGGGGGGGGAGAACCTTTTGAGAATTTCACTAAAAATATCACAAGGTACAAGGAAGGAAGGATCCCCTCATTTTTTCTCAGGAGAACAGATGAGAGATTAACAACAACATTTTAGAACCTAATGAAGGGAAGTCCCCAAAGAACAGATTTTCCCCACCCTTTCATGCACCTCGACTTGGCTGAATTGCCTTACCCTTCAGTAAATATACATGAAACTCGGCAAAGGTACCTGTCAGGCTTTTGAAAGGGTGAGTCCCAACAGGGAGTCCTCCCACATACACAGTTAGGGAACTCTGGCTTTAATACTGGCCTGAGGCAGCAGCTTCATTTTTTGAGTGCAAACTTGTTGCACTTTGCCAACTTCAAGTATGGAACATTTTGTTCGCTGATCTCAGACACTACTAGCTGCAAACAGTTTCACAACATTAACATTGTCATTCAGTCTAGTTGTTCAGTTCCACCGTCTCATACAACCTCGTTCCCAGGGCCTGGGCATCCTCTTGTTTATTTTTAAGGGGTTAACGGTCTCCTCTGTATTAAACGAAGCCTTAATCAATTAAGGGATTGTCAAGGGAAAAGCTAAGATATCTCTGTTCAGCGTTCAAAACCAGTCGTAACAGAATCTATTACACCAGTATGAATCAGAAGTGAGAACATGACTTCCTGTTAGTATCGATCAGCTAGAAAGTTTCGCAATGCGCGTTGTGTGTGGTCTCTTCTTGTAGTCATACTATCGGACGCTTGTCAAGTGCTCAAGTAGTGTTTGTCAAAGGTAAACTTGAAAAAAAATGGGCTTTTGTTAAAGTGCCCTAACCCCCAATTTTTTTTCACTAAATCGAATCTACTTGTTATTTGAAGCATTTGGGCGCAAAAAGTTTTGAATTTGCTTGAATCCTCGATTTTCTATGCCCTCTCAAAGTCGCACTTGAAGTGCACGACCGAGTTTTAGGGAGTCTGGGGCGGCAGTTGCTGATGACGTCTACCTAGGAACCAAACACAATGGCGCCTCAGTCAGCTCTCTGTATTTGCGGAGAAAATGGAAAGTAAAATTAATCGTTCCAATACATTTTGGAACTAAAACGTCCGACATTTGTTTAAGAATCATTTCTTCTTCATCACTGGAGTCAGAGTTAAGTTTCGGTTCAAAGACCCCGAAATAAAAAAAACTTCGATCGAGCACGTTCAGACGTTCGACAACTGTGAAACGATCACTGCCTGGAGCTTTCAGAGCACGTTGCAATATTTCAACGACAGGGAAGAACTCTTTGTGGACGAGCTGCTTGTATATTAGGAATGGAAAGCTATATACGAAGCTAGTAGAGGATCAGGAAAACAAAAAGCAGGAAAGAAAACTCAGGGACTGCTTTGGATTGTAAATTCATTACCTAAACACAAGGTTCCCACGAGTGTTCATAAAGCCCGTTTACAGTTGTCGTTAGCGAGAATGTATTTTGTCAAGGTACGGTGGTTCTATAAAATCACTTTGCATTTTACTTTCTAGAATGCTTCATGTTTATTAGAGTGAAGTACGTGCTGAAGTTTTCGAGACGTGATGACCTCCAAAACACTGGCTTCGATTCTGCGATTGAAATTCGTAAAATTGTTTGGACCTTTATTTTTGAAGCTTCTGGAAGCAAGGCGGAAGGAAGCAATTCATAAAATTACCGATTTCACATGGTTACACGTTTTAAGTCGTAACTCCAAAAAACCGATGTAATTTTTCCTCAATGCTTAGCTTGAAATTCGTCGGATAAGCAAACAGGATATGCTCCCTAAGCGGTCTGCAGATAATATTACGGCTAGCATATTTTCGGCACTATTACACAGAATTTTTGTCGAACTGCCGTCTTCCAAACCTTCGAAAAACTCTAACAAGTCTAACAATTTTGTTATCGTGTAATTGTAAAGGATTAGTCTTCCACTTTTAGCTGAATCAAAAGAGAAACTACACTGTTGGTTGGCGGCGTACATGTATACCAGTTGCGACTTATTTACGTATCATCAGTATGCTTATATATCGCTGGCATGACTTTGCCGGATATGTTATTAATACTGTGGGATATGGCCCTGTTCGCACTAGGACGAAAATTTGACTTTGGCGTTTGCAAAAAACTGAAAATTTTGTAAACACCAATTTTTTGTTTTCGCAATCCTGTTCGCACATAAAGATACGAAATTATTATAGTGACAGATAACTTGATCAATTTACCATCAAGATGTCGTGAAATGTGCGTCGGTGTCTGTTTTGCGCGAAGTTTCCGGTCGAATTTGTGAATGAAAAATGCTCCTCCGAAATATTTTTAAGGCACTTTATTGCCTTTTGCTTTTCATGCAGAACCTGTTCCTGCTACATCAACAATTAGTTATAGTTTTGGTTGCTAGGATTCGCCTGTTATGGATTTTGGAGGTTTTCATTCAGCTGACAATACGCCGCCATCGCCGTCGTTTTCACCCGCGCTGGACATTTCCTCCCTCTGCAGAATCTTCAGCTTCCATCTGCATCTTTCCAGCGCCATTTTCCTGAGATCTTGTTCCGTAGAAATATGCCAATTGGTAGAGATTCATTGCACGATTTACTGCTATGTTCCGAGAGAGAACACTCGCGGGAAGTCATACGGTCACGTTCGCTTCGTAATCCATATGTTGCAAAATTTGAAGACCCAATGACGGATAGATGTCAAGGGACAAAGGATTTTCTCACCTGACAAAATTTTTACAGCCTCTAAAGCTAGTCGACAGAATCTTTGAAGTTTCGTTCTGCTTGCAAAAATTTTGGTGGGTGCAAAAAATCGTTCGTACTAGAAATGGCTTCGCGTTGACAGATTTTTTGGCAAAACAAACAGAATTTCGCGTAGTGCGAACAGGCCCATAGGAAGATATAGGTTGTCGTTAGTATCTCTACGAATTGCTCGTTGGCTTTCAGCAGAAAATTCCGAAAAAAGCGTTTGAAAGTCCGCGGAACAAATTACACAAAGAGTTCTTCAATGGTTCTCACAGAGTTAGTTTGCTTGTTCGATAATTCGACAAAATCGACCATCGTTTACGTTTTTATTGTACTATTGACCGATCATTGCCATTAAATTGTATGGGCTATTGCTTCAACAGCCGATAGCACCTCCGGAAGGCGTTTCTGCGCACTTTTCTTATATGTTTTGCATCATCCTCAAGGAAATGAGAGGGCGAGAGATATTCGATCTTCCTGGGAAGACGTCACTATAGCTGCTGGACCCATTCTCCTTAGACTCGGTCGTGCAACAAAAGTGGCGGTGTTTTCGGTATTTCGTCGGGGCACAGAAAATCGAGGATTTATCCGAATCAAAACATTTTTCGCAGAAGTATTTCAAATGATAAGGAGATTCGTTTTAGCGAAAAAAAAAATTGGAGTTAGGTGCACTTCAAATATGTTCTCCCACGTCTAGAAAACTGTCATTGCGCTTTTATAATAGTGTAATGCTTACCCAAGATAATAGGATATTTGAATAGAGTGCAACTTACCTAGAATTCATTATTTCCACGCAAACGAGGACTCCTGCGCAATTCAGCGACGAGGAAACGGCGACATTTCGTGAAAACACACGCATTCAAAACAGCTTGCTTTTGAATAAATAGTTGCCCTGTTCTTTAAACAAACGATATGGCGAGGAAAAAGACAAAATTATGCTTATCACAGCCAAATTTAACGTTAGAAATCTCCGGCCGATTACGAAATATTCGTTTTTTAATTACAGGGTTTACAATGATGTCGCAGTCAAATTTGATTTTGCCGCTCAGCCCGTCTTTTCACCGGATGTGACGTCACTTTTGTTGGATGATCCATACACAAAAAATGTGCCAGGCGTCGTAGAGTGTTCTCCCCGCCCCTGCCCCGGTAACATAAAAGCATACAAGTGATTGGGTAACGGTGACTAAGTCCAACACAAAACATAAGGGCCCTGTTTTTTGAAACACGGTGAACACTACTTCTCGACTGAAAGTTAGCTGAGGTTAACAGTGATGGCAACGAGAGTTCTAAGTAAGCTGGAACCAACGGGTTGTTGCTGATCCTGGATTAGAACTCTTGTGTGTGATAACCTCTCCTCCCCTCTCCTCTCTGATGAGGTGACTGTTCACAAACCCAAAAGAGAGAGACAGATGACAACTATGCCACTCACCGAATACTTGAAAACGAATGCGTTCGTATTTGAAGAGATTTCATGTAGAAATCAATTTAAACATTTTACCTCCAATCCTGACCTTCCCTGTGGCCTCTGGTGCGGTTAGTTCCAAGGTGAAGTCCTGGCGAAGAGCTTTTCCACCAACAATATATTTGGCCTCTCCTTTTAAAAGCATTTCCAATGGACGAGACAACCGCTCGTGAAAAAGCTTTGGTGAATGAAAATAATAGTTAAAAATACAGAAAATACCGGGATCTAAGAAATGAAATGGTAAAAACACAGTGAAATAGAAAACAAAAGGAGGTCGATGATGATTCCATGCCATCTGAGGAACCTGAATCCATCAACGGAATACTTAATTTTGTTTCGAGTTTGCTGAGTTCTGGGAATCAAAGAAAGCTGTAGAATTTATGTCTTAACATGGTGCACCCTTTGAACCTACATTTTCCATGGATTGGAATCTCTCTATTTTGGGAATATCGAGGAAAAAGCGCCTGTCGGGAAAAATTTCTCTCGTTTCTCGTTTATAAGCAATTTGGTGAACATGCAGATCGCTGGCAGTGTTCGTTTACCGACCCAGTGCATGCAATGAGTGATAGAACTTGGCTCAGCACTGTAAAAGAGCTAATAAAACGAGTTGGGAGTCAAACTTGGCAGTTGTTGCAGCACGGCGGGCACTTACATTTATTTATTGCTTTCTTAAATTTTGGGGCGTTTTGGAACTGAATAGAACTGAAGCCAGAATAGGAAGCATGATAAAGCATGATAAAGAGGACGAATATACGTGGTTAAACAAGGCTAAAATAAATTACTCAGTTTGAAATATGTACGTTACTTACGTCGTCCAAGCTATCACTGTGAATAAAACTTTCTCCTTTCATTTCAAGCCTGACGTCTAACGTGGCTGGAATAATCATGTTCCACGATATCTCCCCTTTCAACCACATGTTGTAATTGAAGGGTATTGCTTGTTCGTAGTGTGTCCCATTCCAGAGTGAGACGTTTGTTTTTGTGAAAGTCTCGGCACTCTTAAGAAGCCCAACAGAGTCAACATGAACACTACAACCTTTGTCTTTCATCTCTCTCATCACAGCAAGTTTATCCTTTACTTTGTTTGCTGATTCCTTTGAGAAACCAATGAAAGTAGACTGCTTGCAAACGTCTGCTGCAAAGCAAGTATTTCCCTCGTCATACAGAAACGTTTCGTCTTGACCCACACGGATTTCGTACTTGACAGTTGGCAGGAAGTAGACAATACTGGATGATGGCCTTAATGGGAAGCCTGAACAGTGTTCACCTCCATTTGGCGGTATTTGAGCCAAGCTGACTACGATGTTTTGGATGTCAAACACATCGTTTGTCTCACTGATCAAAACATTAAACCAGCTAGGAGCCATCCGAGAAACTATTTGCAGAAAAGAAGTGACCAAAGCATCATCCCTCATCAGCTCTAGCAGATTATCAGAACTAGATTCCTTTTTAATGCAAGTGTCGTCGTAATTGTAGTAGACGTCAAATTCTTTATCAGATGACATTAGAGCGACTGCCTTTTGTATCATACTTTTTCTTGAGACAGGATGTTCATCCAAAGTAAAACCAATCATTGACAGCGGTATGGACTGATTTGAGGGAGTCTTGATATGAACAATGCCTTTTGTGGACAGACTGGTGTTTGTCCACTTGTCTGTAGACAAGAAATGTAACTCGCAAGAAAAGACTTTATATCTGTACTCATTGCATCCAACTGGCAACTCTCGTTTAGGAAGAGAAAACTTTGAATAGATGCTCTCATTTAACGAAATAGTCGGTTCGACGAAAACAACGCTTTGCTCGGGAATCCGGAAATCATGTCCACTTGGGCCTCCCAGGGCATAGGAGATTGGATGAATTCCGGCCTTGTCTACTTCGACATAGAAATCTTTCTTCGTTTCGTGGACTGTGATCTCAAGAGAAGATGAAGGGGAAAACACGACACCACTCTCGGAATGCAAAAAAACATTCAGCTTATTCAAGGGCTTCGCAGACAAGGAGAGAGCCCGGGATTTAGCTTTAGCTGACAGCTTTGGGAAAACTGGAGCCGATATTAGCCCTGTTTGACACTTGTTACCTGTGTAACCAGTTCCCTTGCAGTCACAAGAAAAACTTTCATGGTCTTGCACTTTGCATTTTCCACCGTGGCCGCAGGGATTTGGCTGACAAGCCTTGAGCTCTGTCGAGTACAAAAAGGGAAAAGAGAAATTAATTCTAAGTAAAACTTAATCCACTGTATGATTATTCAAGTACCTCACAATCTAATGAAACATTGGATGGGAATGAATCTTTAGTAATACGAAGGGATATCGTCTCGCAGGAGCGGTTGGTCCTGGGTTAAACTCTGCTTGGGTGTTGCATACGTTTGCACCTCCATAAGTACCTTCCGGGCTGTGGACATCAGGCAGAACAACTCCTCACAGGCCTGAATCCCCACTTTTCTAGGGTATAGAACTAGGATTTGGACTTATATTTGGAAGTGCATCTTAGACCGACAAGTTCTTTAAGTTTAACTAATTAACTGGGGTGTCCTCGAGCCACAGTTCCATCTTTCAGCTCCACTCTGATAGACAGAGGACCACTCCCCTAGCTGATAATCCCTGGGATCCATTTAGGGTTTCTGTAGTAGCCTCGAACATTTGCAAACTCGTCAACTGCCATTTGCTCATCAGGCTTTGCCGATCAAGGTGTTTCAGGATTCGAGTGTTGTTGGGGTAATTGCACTGCTTAAACTTTGGCCAATAAATCTGGCCGCAGGAGATCAAGGTGTAATTAATCTCAAGTCACTTTTGCTTTGCTTTGGGAAGTATGAGGATAATTTAGGAGGAACTGGGGCAAATAGGAGGTCTGTAAAAATGACTACATGGAAAATTAAATAATCAAAGGTTGTAGTTGTGATCTTACTTTGGCAGGAAAACTTGTGTGTTTTCCATGAGACACTGCCAGACTCGGACAAAATGCTGCAGCTTGCTACTCCTTTTCCTTTCATAGAAAAGCCTCTTGCACATCCAAAGTAGCAATTTGAGCCAAAAGAGGTAAAACAGGGTAGCCTGAGAGACTGCCCATCAACACTTGGGATTAATTTTTTGCAGTGCTTAGCTGAGAAAAAAACAAACAAATAACGAAATAATTGACTCATAAGGCAAAAGTCAGCTATAAGCAATATTCACTACTTGTCATATAGGGGAAAAAACTTGAATATAACATTCAGTAACCGTTCTATGTTTATTTACCATCACAAGATGTTTTGTTACCACTCCATCTCGATGAAGCCTGGCAAATTCGTTTCTGAGAACCGATAAGACTAAATCCCGGATTGCAGGAGAAAGAACACAAAGAGTTTGAAACCAGACCGGTGCAAGTAATTCGTCCGTGATGAGGTGCAACTATTTGCTCACAAGGTAGACCTGCAATACGAACAAAATTTTCCATGACAAGTAAGCTTATGGAGAGCAATTGCTCCAGGGGAAACAACAAGTTAGCTTTAGTTATTTGGAGTCGCCATCAAAAACAACGACAATAACAGCAAACAAAACATTACTTGCAAGGCTACCGATGTAGTAGGCTAAAAAAATTGTTACGAATGAGATACAAGTTCAACAGTTCATTACTTAGTTCTTATTAACCGAGCAGATCTGAATGGGAATCTTGACCGAGGTCGCCAATACAAACCAAACGCAGTGAGATCTGTTCCAGCAACCGAGGCCAAGATTCTCCCATAGAGGCCAACCTAACTCGGTTAATCAGATGTTTATTATGTGGCCAAACAAGAAATCAAAGAAACCCCCAAAATAATAACGATTCTATTTTCCTTCCCTGCGCTGGCTCAAGCATTTAGCTGGCTTTCTTCTGTCACTGGTCTACGGTCCAAAAGGGACAAAAAAAAACTGTTCAGAGTCCAGCTTTGTTCAAGCTTGGTCAATGAATGAAGGCAAATATTTTCATACAGATTCAGTTAAATATATGAAAAGTGACCGATAGTGCGACTGCAATGCAAGTTTTAGGCCTGTTTGTGCCTCGATCGCTCAACGATCAGTTCTCACTCAGCCTTGCGATTTTCGACTGATCTCCAAAGAACACGTTGATTTTAAATGTGCACATTTTTCTGTGTTGTAGTGAGGATAATCGCTTGGTTTACTTCGAACTGAGCGGATGTACCTGGCTCACGACTCAGGATAGCAGACATTTCTCGCTGTCGTTTCAGAGACGCTTAATGATAGCTGTAGAGGCTTCCCAAATTTTTATGACCGCTTAGCTGTGCAACGAAGTTTGGCTGAACGTTTGATTCGAGAAGTTCTCCAACACTGGTCTTCTTCTTGTGCTGCAGCAAAGGCGTCTTTCAGGACCCCTTCAATTTCATTTTTTTCGACGGTTTTGTCAAGATACCATACATTGTTTGGTTTTCGTTGGTGATTTATGGAACGGAACGGTGACTTCGAAAGCTTGGTAAATTTCAGCTGAGTACCTTTACTTGCTGTTGCTTGCGTGCAGTTTCGGTTCTAAGGCTCCCTGATGACCACCATCTTGTCTAGTACGTGTCCCGAACACAGCTTACGGCTTTCATCTCGAGCTCTTCAGCCACAAAGCCCTTTGTAATGATTTCAAGGGGCATCGAATGTCTTTGCGAGCATTTGCGAGCATGCTAGCAGCACGTTTATTTTTGCGAGCAGGAGCAGTTAACAATTTTCTCATGCGAGCAGCGAGCACATTAGAAATTTCAAATGGCGAGCAGCGAGCACTTCGTAAATTTTCCGCCAACTGAAATCTCTCTTAATTTGTTTTGCGCCAAGTTATCTGGCTGACGCTTTCAAAACAGGACAGCAGACGCAAAGCTAGGCTACATGATGAGGCCTTGTCACGGTTCAACCATTCCCAGCACCTTACAGCCACTCAGGCCGTTTACTACAAAATTACTCCACTTAGCGGGATCTGAAGCTTTTTAAGGCCCTGTTTACAAGCAAGTAGGTTTCCTCTCAAGAGCGTTAAAGATAGCCCGTCTTTACAAGCGAAATGTTTCGGGTAGGGTTACCCTGCTACCTGGGACTGAACTCAGGCCGGTCAGTTTTAATAAACGTCGCCAAAACGAGGAAGCATTTTTCCAGAAACATTCAAGGCGTGGGCATGTTTCCCAATGTTTCCCATTTCCAGTGCCAGTTTTTGTTTTTAAGGTGCAAATTATGTTTACGCTGCACGACAGGGAATTTTAACGAAAATCCGAGCATGCGAGCACTTGCAAAAATTCTGCGAGCACGAGCAAGCGAGCACTCAACTAATTTTTGTGACCAATTCGAGCAAACTGAGGCCAAATTTTGCGAGCACTTTCAAATTTGATGGGATCATTCGATACCCCTATTTCAGATCGTCAACACCAATATTGATAGTTTCCAGTCTTTGTGAGACATAGCCATCTAATAAAATGTAACCTAGCTTGCTACTTATCTTTCTAGGTAAAGAACTGAAGAAGAGCTTATGCATTTGAACAATTCTCAATATTCAATTGGACTAACATCGATACCTTACTTCGAAAATGTTTTACATTGGGCTTCTTATCAAATTATTTATAGGCGTAGACATCATGCTCTAAAAGAACGACGAATAAGTGTAGTCGAGAAGATAGAACTTCCAAGTTTGTACAATGGAATCTAAACTATAACATAGAGTACACCTGCCAACGTTAGCGAATCGCAATCCAAGAGGTTATTTTTTCGACTACTAGTGTTCTATGCAGTAATCTGAAAGATATTCGGCTTAACTTGTCTTTGGTTGGTTGAAGTATAAACAAGAACTTTTAGGTGCCTCAGAGAATTTGTTCTCAGTTCCAGTTTTTAATCGGCTTAGTGTTGCAACATTCGTCCAATGTTCGGTAGCAATTTTTAAGTCCAGTCCTAAGCTTTGGGAAATTTTCTTTCCAGTCTACGTACGTGACTCAATTGTTAACCGTCTCATTTCGCCAACGGTGAGCACTACTTAGCTTGACTTGATCTGAGTCAAATATACTTTTTCTAATGACTTTGCATATAAAAGCTAAGGGGGCAAACATGTAAAGAATCCCATCATAAAAAGGAAAGCATTACTAAGCAGGGTTATAAACAGTCCATACTGAGAAGTACCAAGCAAATTGCAGGTTTTAAAACTGAGTTAGTTTCATTTGGTGGTAAACATGAAACGTACAACATGTTGAGACAACATTATCCTATAATCATATTAAAGTACTAGAACGAAAGAAGATGACATAAGATTCGTGTTAAGCAGATTTTAAATACCCTACCTTCACATGTTCTACCGTCTGCAGCTAGTTTGTACCCCGCGCTACATGAACAGCGGTAGCTACCATCAGAGTTGTGACAAGACTGCTCACAATGATGCCTTCCCGAAATGCATTCGTCAACATCTGCACAAAGTGGCAAAAGAAATGGCGAGTCGATCACATTAGGTCTGTACTCTCAGACACATTATTAACATTGTTCTTATAAACTGCGGGACTTGCCAAGCGCTGTTTTTTTTTTCAAAGCTGATGAATAGAACAATAACCAAACATTTCGCTTATTTCCCTTTTAAACAATTTCGTAAGTGTTTTAACTGTAAAAACTTGATCCAGTGTCTTAGACACTAAGATCCTTTTTCTTATAACGTTGCATCTCAAAGAGCTGAAAGAGTCAAGTCTCAATCGCTACTGTTTACTTATTCAACGTTCTGGAACTTTTTGAGCGAGTATGTTCATGAGCATTTACAAGTGCGAAATCGTGACCTCTTTGCTATTTGGTAAATTAGTCAGCCTTTAAGCGCTTAAAAAAAGCACAGAAAATGTATTATACACCTTCGCGTCTTTCACAGATAACCTAAGCGCGCGCCCTGTGTACCTTCGTTTCCTACTAACCTTTACAGCGTTTTCCGTCGTACATCAGAATGTAGCCATCACTACAATCACAGCGAAAGCTTCCTTCAGCATTGATACATATTTGCTGGCAGTCAGCGAGTGAGGCCCTCTTTGTGGTGCCCTTTATTTCCTGGACTGTACACTCATTAATATCTGTATGAAAATATTTCAGTCTTACAACTATTAAATGGACACTGGCAACGTGAACAGATCAGGAGTATCAGATCTGCCTCAATTAAGTCAGTGAAGAATGATTATCGCAGTTAATTTTCCAATTTAAGCAATTGGAAAGAAAAAGCCTGAAAAAATCAGGGCTTTAACGGAATTCCAAACCGTGACCTCTGTGATACCAGTGCGATGCTCTACTAACTGAACTATGAAGCCACACATTGGGAGCAAAGTCAATTTATTGAGTTCATATCACCCGTGAGTAGTGAAATGATTTAAAGTATATATGAAATACATATTTGAACTGCGGTCGTAGATAAAAGTGAAGAATAATCTGAATCGCACCGGTATCGCAGAAGTCACGGGTTCGAATCCCGTTAAAGCCCAGATTTATTTTAGGCTTTTTCTTTCAAATTGCATAAATTGGAAAATTTACTGCGATGATTCTTCACTTTCATCTACAACCGCAGTTCAAATGTAAATTAGTTCATATATATTTCACATCGTTTCACTCCTCATGGGAGATATGAACTCAATAAAATTGACCTTGCTCCCAATGTGTGGCTTCATAGCTCAGTTGGTAGAGCATCGCACCGGTATCGCTGAGGTCACGGGTTCGAATCACGTTGAAGCCTTGCTTTTTCAGGCTTCTTATTTCAAATTGCTTGAATTGTAAAGTTTACTGCGATGATCATTCTTCACTATCATCTACAATCGAAGTTCAAATATGAATTATTTCATATATATTTCACATTGGGTGCTCCATATTCTAGAATCATGAGGCAATAACTTTCTTATATATTCGGAATCATTAGCCTAGAACCTTTGACCTTTTTCCCGCACTAATTCCTTATCCATCCCAAAGCACAGTTTGAGATTTTATCGCCTTAATCGACTAGTTCGGAGCCGATTCTAAACTCTTAGATCAAGCTTTTGAATTACAGGATGTTTTCTTTCACGTCCAATCGATTGTGGTGGCATCATCAGTATAACGTGGCAATTACGCTACGCTTTTCAATTGGAGGCCATGGTGGACCTGAGTGATGATGGATTAGTAGTCAAGAATGTCGGAGTCAAAATCTGAAAAACTTTTTAAGTGTGTCACCAAACTTGTTAAATGGCACACAAAGCTTATGGACCCTCGATCTACCAAACCCACTTCATAAAATCGCTCATAACATTTTGGACGGGACAAGAAATCAATGAACGTGAACAAACCTCTGCACCCAACATTACGTCACAAAATCGACCCAATCCCTCGGACAATTTTAGGGAAATTAGCATGACTTTCAATGCACGTTATATCGCCAATTTTTGTCCTAGACAATTCAAACTTTAGAAGTGTGCATTTGAAACAATTTTCTCTTCACAGGTACTTTAAAACTTTAAAGAGAAACCAACAAGATGTAGAGTGTATATGAAATAATTCATATTTGAACTGCGGTTATAGATACAAGTGAAGTATGATCCTCGCAGTAAATTCTCCAATTTAAGCAATTGGAAAGAAGAAGCCTGAAAAAAAAAATATATATCAGGGCTTCAACGGGATTCGAACCCATGACCTCCGCGATACTGGTGCGATGCTCTACCAACTAAGCTATGAAGCTACACATGGGAGCAAGGTCAATTTATTGAGTTCAAATCTCCCGTAAGGAGTGAAATGATGTAGAGTGTATATGAAATAATTCATATTTGAACTACGGTTATAGATACAAGTGAAGTATGATCCTCGCAGTAAATTCTCTAATTTAAATACTGCGAGGATCATACTTCACTTGTATCTATAACCGCAGTTCAAATATGAATTATTTCATATACACTCTACATCATTTCACTCCTTACGGGAGATATGAACTCAATAAATTGACCTTGCTCCCATGTGTAGCTTCATAGCTTAGTTGGTAGAGCATCGCACCGGCATCGCGGAGGTCATGGTTTCGAATCCCGTTGAAGCCCTGATTTTTTTTCAGGCTTCTTCTTAGAAACCAACAAATAATACAACAGCATGTGAATCGGTTTGACAAGGTTAATTAATTACTGTTTTTTGAACGCAGCAATAAATGGACTACATAAAATTTGCTGCCATAGTAACATCAGCTTCAATAATGATTGACCGACCAGATCAAATTGTTTGCTGAAAAATGTCCGAAAAGATCCCAAGGTTCGTAACTTTTGGCCACATATCAAGAAAGCCAGTTGTAAATGTTCAAAGTTCGTGACCTCCTGAGCATAATCCTTTACCACCTTGTTCTTGATATTGCGATAATAATAGCCGAGCTTACCAGTACATGTTATGTTATCATCTGTCAGCTTGTATCCCTTTGAGCAAGTGCAGTAGTATCCGCCAATGGTATTGACACAACTCTCTTGACAGCCATGAAAAATGCTGCATTCATCAATATCTGTTATAGAGAAATTGTTTACAGTTGTTTACATACTTTTTAACACTTTATGAAAAAGTATTTTTCATAAAGTGTTATAGTGAATCGAAAGTAAACGGACATGTGTGTTATATCTCTGAATTTTTTTAACTCGAATCAAACTGGCTATGAGCCACTGAACTCTGAAAACGAATCGCAAACCTCACACGTGTACCCTACATCGCCTAGAATGCTATTGTCTTTCGCGACATGTACTTGCAGTGCCCAGTTTCTCGATGTGCGAAATAATAGTTGCATTGATTAAGCTTTCGGATTTCCGATTGCTCTCATCTATGAATCGGATGCTATGAATCAAAAGGCCTGATGTGTGAAGTAAATCGGTGCGCTGAGCGAAACACTTGCTTAATTCTATTTCATCGTTGGACTATTCCTAAAAATAATACTCTAAATGAGTACTATTTAAAGTTGTAAGTTTTTATATCTTGCTCGTTTTGTTCTGGAACCAAAGAACACAAAATAGACAAGTAGATTCCCGTTGTTCAGAATAACTATTGCTTAGTTAGTTGTATTGTTTATCATGTTCCAGGTTCAGGATCCTGACTTATAACTCATTATTCAGCCATTATTCTTGTCATCTCCTATCATGTGATCTTTTAGCTTGTGCATGTATAATGCTTACAGAATCGCATGGAATAGAATTGACAATTATTGCCAATTTTATTCCAGTAATTATTACTGTGTGACATTATACCTGGCGGATACTCCCAGAAAGGCCGGGTGGGAGTAGTCATAGAAGGTCAGAATTATCCCCGTTACTGCCTAGGTAGGCCTAGGGTATGGTTTTAGCACTCTAGTCTGAAATTCTTTGGTATATTTCTTGGAAAAAGCTATTTTTTTCATAATTATCAAAAACACTGTCACCAAACGTCCTTCATAAATTATGTTTAGGGTAACTGTACGAACAGCAACGGTCATAAATAGGGTATAAAATTTTTGGCCAGGTCAAAAATAGGATGCCAAAAATCACAGATTTCGGTCATAAAGGAGTAAGGGTTTGGCGAAGTGCTCCGCATACCCCGACCAGTAGTCATAGAAGGTCAGAATTATCCCCGTTACTGCCCAGGTAGGCCTAGGTAGGCCTAGGTAGATCATTAATATTCAAACTGCCTAGGTAAAAATCGGTTACTCCATACTAATGAGGTGCCTTTCTCCATACTAATGAAGTGCCTAGGTAAATCATTACCATTCAAACTGCCTAAGTTAAGTGCCTTCCTCCATACTAATAAACGTCGCTCTAGTACAATACAAACAATAAACTTTTCTCGGTCTCGCCCGCTAATAGTGAGCCCTGGTTGAAAACATCTATTATGTGTTCAAAATGAAAGTGCCAATTTCAACGAAAGCCTCATTCCTTTATTCAACTTGAACTCGCTGGAAATTTGAAACCTTTGTTCGATTTTCGAAACGTTTATCGTGAAGATGGCTTTTTTGACCAACGTTGTTGATCTTCAAACTGCTTTGAACGCTTGTTTAACTGTCCGTGATTCGGAAACGTTGACAAGCGCAAATTTTTGAACGCGTAATAATTTCTAAGGTTCTCCAGCTCTCTTTGAAAACGTTCTCCGATTTTCGAAACGGGGCTCTTTTAACCACGATTGGTTCCGGTAGAATCTATCACGTTTTTATCTGAACTCTCAGCTTGCTGACAAGAGAGAAAGAATTAATTTTTAGTCGGTCGAGGTTTTCCGCCCCGTTAGTCATGCACTGGACTCTACTTTCAACTCTAGATTTGCATACAAAATGACAACAATAGAAGTTCAGAGCGCTAATTAAATTGTCGACACGCAACAATAACAATTTTCTCGAACAACTTGTTTCTTTTAATACTTCTGTCAACACGCGACAATAAATATTATCGAACAACACGATTCTTGAATATTACTTTTATTACGAATACAAAATAATAAACAGAAATGCATCGGCACTAAAATTACAACTGAACAAAACTGATTACGAGTTAAGTATCAGAAAATCAATCGTCTTCATTGTATTGCGAGTACTTGTGTAAACGTCGAGATCGTCTAGAGGCTCTCTTCGGTTCATAGTCCAAGTAATTCACAAATTTGACAGACTGGGGGCGTTTACGCTTTCTAACTGGTGACAGCGATTCGACTGTGGGAGGGGGTGTCAAAATTGAAGGAGGGAGGGCGGGAGATGAGATAGAGGAAGAGGTTGCCATGGTAGTAGATAAGGTTTGCGGGGCTGTCACTTGGGTTGGTGCTTGAACTGGAGTCCCTGATATGATTTCTGGTGGTTCTTGAACGGAGTTTGACGCTGTTGGTACTTCGCCTGTCAGTACATTCGTAGAAATTTGGTTTGACTCTTGGCGTTGGGTGGATATTGTTACTTCAGGTATCAAAGATTTGAGCTGGTTTTTAATTATAGTTTAAAAACTTGTTTTGCACCTGCATGTACTGCTTCGCTTTTTGGTCCTCTCCTAGGTTTGTGCGATACAGGAGACTATCCATATTATTCTGAATTCGTTGCATCTCCGAAATTGGAGGGGGCGCCATCATAGTTTGTTATTTGAGGTAGTTGAGCAGTTCTTGAGAAATTCTATTCTCTTCTAATCCTTTGTCAAATCTTTCTTCGCCGAGTAAAACATTTCCTCGCAATCTCATCTCTCTGGAGTTGTTAACTTGAGATCTACAAAAAGATAACCATATGGTCTTCGCACTGCCTCCTCGTACTTTTTGATAAACCAAGCAGTTTCACTTGGATACATTTGTTTGGCTAGAGTCAAAATTTGCAGTTTATCCCGAGGATTCTTGAAAAGGACCAAGTAATGACTGTTTAAGCTGATGCTTCGGTTGCCTTTGCCTTGATGGAACAGATTTTGCACAATGTAAATAACGCTTAGATTTCGGCGATGCGATCCTTTTATAAACATGTTCACGATCCGATTATCTTTTCCGGCTTCAATCATTTGGTCGTCAATGACAATCAGGTTGCGTATGTTGACAGCTAAATAGGAATCATTTTCCAGAGATTTCCAGGGATCCCCTTGACAAATTCGATTGTTGGTATCATCATCAATAATTTTGTGTAGGCGTTTTGCCACTGTGAATAACACCAGATTATTCTCTCTGGTGGTTGGTCGATCACGCTTTGAGCTTGTTGTAACAGTGATTGTACCCAGACAGTTTTTCCCCAACTGGTCATCCCTGCAACCATGCATGTAAATGGATGAACCAATTGAAACCGCTGACAATTTTCTTGTGACATCGGTATGACTGGAGTAAGACTGGAATTATTGTGTTTTCTGTTCGTATTTCTTTGCAAATTATCTTTTCTAAAAAAAAATCCTTTTCACAAACAGGACAGGGCCAACTCATGTCAACTCATTCAAAGCCTAGCGCAATCTGACAAAATGTGTATGATGCTCCACATTTATATAGGCTTTAATTACCAGAATACTCAGTATTTTTTTCCCTCCTATACATTTCCCCAAATTTTATTTTGCGCGTTTTGTTGCCTTTGAGCGGAACAAACTTCACCAAATTTTAATGATAGTTTCCATTTCACCTAAGCGCTTGACTTATGCTTAGTTTCTTCTTTAGTCTTTTCCTCGTTTCTTCACTAATTTTAAGTTTCGTTGGCTGTTCCTATATTCTAAAGGGAACTTTCCTCTAGTATCGACTGTTCCTCGTTTTTGTGTTCCTATTGACCACAAGAGGACCAAATTTTTTTGCAAGGTAGGAACAAAACGTTCTTTCTAGTGTAAAAGAAGACCATTCAGTTCCGAGTTCCCAACTGTAAATGGACCACATTGTTCCCAAATTAGTCATCTAGGACTGTTTTGTTCCGAATTCCTATCTGTGAATGGAACACATTGTTCCCAAATTGGTCATTTAGGACTGTTTTGTTCCGAGTTCTTATCTGTAAATGGAACACATTGTTCCCAAATTGGTCATTTAGGACTGTTTTGTTGCGAGTCCCCATCCGTAAATGGAACACATTATTCCCAAATTGGTCATTTAGGACTGTTTTTCCGAGTTCCTATCTGTAAATGGAACACGTTGTTCCCAAATAACTCACTGCGCAGTCAGTATAAGAGTGTGACCATGATGGGTTTCACAGTCGGAGGGGCTGCAGAAAACATATTTACACCAAGCACAGTTGGTTCTTTTACTTTGACGAAAAACCCAATTCGAGAGAAATCACAGATTCGCTAAAAGTAGCAAGCAATTTTTCAATAGAGAGCACAATTCAAGATCAAACAAGTGAGACCACAAAGCATGCCTTAAAGTTATTTCCCTCATTTTCATTCTCGTGCGACATTGGCGAAGTATTTCCGAAATGGCTGACTGGAAGTGGTGGCGGTTACAAGGAAGATCGTGCAGCTCAACAAATAGTTACAAGATGCTTTAAGTTTCTTAGATTTTGTTGTGAGGACGAGGAAGAGTTGACTTTTGACGTGGTGGACTTTAGTTTGTGTTCTCCAAACTTGTTGTTCAAGTTTATCGTCTACTTACAAGACGAATGCCAGCTCGGCCAAGGTGGGCGTTTGGGCTACATAGATACTATTTCTGAAATGATCGACTTCAGGAAACTTCATGGCGCATCAGAGGCAGTCTTTAAAAAGTTCTCTGCAACAGAGTTGTAGCTCAAAAGAGCGCGAAAGACAGTCGCAAAGATGATGCGATTGCAGTAGTCGCAACATTTAGACATTAAGACACTAGAAGCAAGAGGCCACTGGGTAACAATGGAAGAGCTGTTGGAGGTCGTGAAATTCCATCTGCCGCGCTACGAAAATACCGTGAAGATTTGCAAATCGAGTCCAGCTCAAGTGAACCCCTCAGACCTGACATTTGCCACGAAATTTGTAGCGATGCATCTGTTCATCAATGTGAAGGGGTCACGTCCCATGACTTATCAATATTTGACGGTGGATGTGATTGCTACAGCTAAGGAAAAGGGTGGATTCATTAATTAGAAAGCATTCAAGACCGCTGGAAAGTATGGATTTGATTCTTTGATCCTGACCGATGCAAACATGCAAGTGTTCAATGGTTACATCTCGTACGTTAGACGTTTGCTTAATCCCCAGTGCGAGTTCGTTCTCGTCGACAGAAATGGTGACCAACATGGTAAATTGGGCGAGATCATGAGCAAACCGGTGTTTGATGCAATTGCAAAGTACATCCATCCCACGCGTTATCGCCAAATTGTTGAAACGCATGCCTTGATCAGCTCACTAGCCCGAGGAGCAGAGGATTTTGTCGGAAGACCAAAAACACAGCTCTGCTGTTTCTAAAGTTCACTATCAAAAGCAACGATCACGAGAAGTTGCTTTGAAGGGTCACGAGTGCCTACAGAAACTTCAAGGTGCCAAGGGCTAACATTTGTAACATTTGTCATGTTTTAAAATTCACGACTGAAGAGGAGGATTTTCTCAAGAAAGGGATAATTAAGCACGAGTTTGGACAGTGGAGTGCTATTTTGAGAGACCATGATTTCAAGTTTCAAGACGGAAGAACAGCGGATTATCTGAAGAAAAAAGCTGGCCTCAAAATACCGCTGGCTTGACACCAGGGGATATATACCCGCGAAGAAACACTTACATGACATCAATGATATAACGTTTAATTTCTCAATGGACAGTGTGCGAAGTTGCATGTTACATTCAAGATACTTTGTAAACTCTTATAATAAACTCAATACTAACTTTATTTAGTATCACCCAACTAGTGGACTAATGCGAATCCTGCATTTTGATTGGCTACGCTACTAGGGGTCTAATAGTAATAGTCATCGAGTAGCGAAATTCGCGGCTTTTTCTTTCGTTTTTTCCCCCAAATAAATATTTCTTCAGCTTGCATTTGCTAACTTTGTTATTGCCCTTTCCGTCCGACTAGTTGGGTGATACTAAAACAATTAAACCCTTCGCCCTCAAGGGCCACGGGTCAATAGCCCATTCGGCTTCGCCCCATGGGCTATTGACCCGTAACCCTTTCGGGCTACGGGTCTAATTGTTAATTAGTGATTCCTTAAGGCATGAAACTTTCACCTTTGACTAGGAGTGAAAAAGTGAGTTATTCTTCCTCTTTTGGGCACTGATGTTCTTGTTTGCTGACTTCGTCGTTTCTGAGACTTTCTTTTCTGACTAAATGAGCAGCCACGAGCATTGGGCCCCGTAAAAGGTTCATGAAGAGGTCCCCCTCGTCATCATCTTCCATTTCTTCACACGGGTACGGTAGGGGACACCGGACACTGTTTTTTATGCGATCTGCTTGGGACGGGGTGACCCACTGCATCTCAATGGCGGACAATTAGGCATTAATCAAATCTGTTTTGATTACGTGTGACAACACTTTCACGACATCCATCTACCGGAAGAAAACTTTCACAGGCCTCTACACTAAATGGGATTCCTTCACTCCACGACAGTACAAAATAAATCTCATCCGCTCCCTCACTTATCGCTACTACTGTCTTTGTTCATCTGGCTCCTTGCTACAATCTGCACTCAATGATCTTCGAAAACTCCTTCTTCAGAACGGCTTCCCACAAGGCATAATAAACTATCATGTCAACGATGTTTTGAACAAAAACAGACATCAGCATAGCAACCCAGTGTCTACAGTTCCTAAGAACTGTAGACCGTTATCTTACTCCCCTCAGCTTAGGTTTGCAAAGCAACCAAGTCGCTAAACGCCTGAAATCTTGTGTGTAGAAATTCTACTCTTGTGTTCACCTGAAGATCGTTTTTCAGAGCACTCGGTGCATAAAATCTTTCTTTCCTTACAAGCACCGTATTAATCGTTCACAACAATTCAGAGTTATTCACAGAGCAAATTGCTGGGATTGTAATGCTTTTTACATTGGTAAAACTAAACGAAGGCTTCACGATAGAAAAACCGAACATTTTAAGGCCCTCGCTAAAAATGACAATACTTCAGCCATTGCTGAACACGTCAAGGCCACTGGACATAACATGCATCAAGTGGGATCATTTTGATATTTTAGCGAAGGGCAAAACAGACTATCATTGTAAAATAAAAGAAACCTTATTTATTCAAGAACTTGAGCTAGCTTTCAAAGTCAACGTCGGAAGTGAAAAGCTGATGCTTTATTAATCTGTACTGGTTTTATATTTTACTGTTTAGTATTTGCTTAATCTAGGTTCCAGTCCCCTCGCCTTTCTTATATATAAATAGTTGTTTTAAATTTCAACGGTTACTTTTGAAAATGTATGTAGAGTACATACGAAACGTCAAGTCATAAAATGTACAAATTCAACATTTTATCACTGCTGTTTGTGTCTTATTTTTTATCAAATTACGATGGCCCAAGAACAAAAATCTTATACCCTATTTATGACCGTTGCAATTAGTACAGTTACCCTAAACATAATTTATGAAGGACTTTTGGTGACTGTGTTTTTGATAATTATGAAAAAGTAGCTTCTTCCAAGAAACATACCAAAGAATTTCAGACTAGAGTGCTAAAACCATACTTTATTGATTACCAAAGTGACTGAAAAATCCTACCCTTTTGGGGCTGCACATACCCATATAGCACATATAAGGGAGTAGCCCTCTGTCATGATTTAACTTGTGCTATTCCTAAATCAAATATTAGACTGGGTTCTTCACTCACATTTCAATGACTTTTCAAGCTATTATGTTTACACTTGTATGATCCTGATAGTTATTGGTACCTCTGATTCATAATAGTCGTTGATAATCAAATAATGAAATTTAATAAAACGAGTTTACGCTTTTCGAACTAATTTGTGTTATGTCTATTTAAAACGCTGGCTAGAGGCTGTACAGGATGAATATATTAAGCAGACGTTATGTGTAATTTAATTATATTAGCAGCTAAGAACATTAAATAGTACTCGTTTGGATTATTAATTTTAGGTCTAGTCCATTTTAGTCAGTTTGAGTCAGTGATTTGGCCATCACCATAAAAATTATATTACAATATTATATGGTACCAATGTTTGTCCTGTCAGTTCAATAGCTGTTTCGTTCATAAAAAAAAATGTTCCTTTCGCTCATATACGTTCATTGAGGTCAACAAAAAAGGCACATTTAACGCCTGGACGAGTCAAATGTTCATGAAATTCAGCCTTCAAGTTGGCTATAGTACTAGGTCGTACATTCGAAGTGAACTCCTCTTCAATTTAACGAAACATCTAATAAATTAAAAGCTACAAGGCTGGCACGAAGCACGCCTTTGAGCGAGCAATGGGGCTGCACAGTTACTATTCGACATGGCATCGGGCTCGGTTACTATTCCAACATGGCATTGGGCTCGGATACTATTCTAACATGGCCTCGGGCTCGGGTACTCTCGTTTGGGCCGACTAATTACGAACAGTGTCTACACCAGAGTGAGTGAGTGAGTGAGTGAATCGAAGTCCCCGCAAGAAACACTTTTCTACGCTTCGCTTATCCGCTTCAAGAACAGCCTCCATATCAGAAAGCTCCCAAAATAGACTAATTTTAGAGCAAATTTGATAATAGTTGTAGTGACCTTTAAAAAAACAGTTTTTTGTTCCACATGTTCGGACATGTAGGGTTGTTTTCTTTTGCCTGTGACCTTGCTCTTTCCCCATCCCAAAAAGGTCAAGTAGGAAGTAATCGAAATTCCTCAAACGGTAAGACAAAACTGCATATACTACCTGAGCAAGTTCTCCTGTTTGCGTCCAAAATGTAACCTTCTTTGCATCTACAGCGGTGACCCCCTCTCATATTTTGGCAAGTAGCTCGTTGTTTGTCACAAAAGCCATTGTTCACAGCACATTCATCAATATCTGTCAAGCGCAGAGATGAAAACAAAAATGCTGATTAGACCGTTCTCAACGCAAAGTCTTCAGTTTGATTTCAACTTTGTAAGCTTATCAAAAAAAGTCAGGTGCAAGGTCTCATCCTAAGTTAGTAGTTTCCTCGTATCAGTTCACTGCAAAACACTAGTCGCCTCAGCTCAATTTATGAAATATTTTCAAACATCTTTAAACACTTAAAGTGAGCTTATAATTTCCTTTTTTCATGCAATAGGTGGACAAAGGAGACATAAAACAATATAAAGCAGCAATAGTCATGATCTTAACTGGATGATTTCAAACAATACCTTTGCACCGTCCATTCTCCAGTCGAAACCCTCGTGTGCATAAACAGAAGTAGGAACCCGGACTATTGATACAACGATGTTCCCCGCAATCCCCATTGTTGTGACGACATTCGTCTATATCTGGCGACGTAAATCAAGATAAATCAAACGCGAAGGGGAGAACTAAAACTTATAGCGTCGGCTATTGCATCTAAAGTTTTCATAACGTTATAACTGGCTTGAAACAAGTGATGCCATTAAAACATTGACGAAGGGAACTGGCCTTCAATATTTTCTACACACAGGTAATACAACTCTTTAAAGTCTAATCTAATTCGTGGAACTTAAGAATTGTTCATATGCTGGTTAGTTATTTCTTGTACTGTCGTTTCTTCCCGCCACATGGGTTCTCTGAGAGCACAAACCGTCTTAACATGGCGGAATCAAACTTGCAACATACCTACACACTTTGTTGAACCAAGCAATTTGTATCCACGTCCACATGAACACCTGAAACCGCCTTGTGTGTCGGTGCAAAAAGCCCCACAGTCACTTTTTCCACTGGCACAGGTACACAACGTTGAATTCTTTATAAGGCATTCATTAACATCTGAAGAAAGAAAAATTGCAAGATCCCTACATTCCTCATTTTCCAATTCCCCATAATGCACTCTGTTTGCCCCCAAATTTTGCATAAACTATTGTTGTGAAACGCTCTTGGGAGGTCTGCAGATTCCAAAGAGTATTTCACAACAATAGTTTATGCAAAATTTGGGAGGCAAACATAGTACATTATGGGGAATTGGAAAATAAGAATGGAATGTGTCAGAACATTTCTAGAAGTAAATTACTACTGAAACGTTGCCCTCGATATCCATTGATTATAACTAACTGGTTTTCTTACATATTCCGAGATATGAGCATGTTTTTACCCCGAAATTGTAAATTCGAATTAAAATAAAATCACGTTACGTTAGGTTTTCTTGGTAGCAAAACGAATAATAATAACAATAATAAATGGGGCAACTGTCATTAAGATGTCAGCAAATAGCCATACACAAAATTCTTTGTTCTCTCTTGTCACAGGAATTTGGATAGTGCACAATTTAGGACCAGCAGGGACAAATAACTGTTTCAAGTAGTCATAGTTGAAATTGACATTGATGGATTGATAGTTATTTTAACTCACTGTTTCTTATATTATGCGCATTCCTTGCTTTCACTTCAGAGAACGTATTAGGTAAGTAGGCCGAGACCTTTCCCTTAGTAGTTCTTGAATAAGAGTGGCTTTATGCCCAGAGAGTGTCATCATTAACATATTGTCTTCACTGGTCAAGCCTCCAAATGCAGAGCAAACCGCTTTTGCTAGTCAGTATCACGGCAGGAGCATGATAGTTTCTCATTTATATGATCACCAAGAAATTTAGCAGAGTAGACTCTGCTCTTCTGCAGTCTCGGTAGGTAAAAGGAAGGACTAAGTTGATGATATGATGATTTTAATGTTAAGTTCCGTGGTTTTAATGTCACTTGGTAGTATTGGTTTAGACTCTTTTGATTAACTTAGTCTTAAGAGATTATCCAAGTTTAGAAAAAATATAACCGGAGCTGGTAGCAAGCGGTTTTTGTTGAAATTAGAGTTAATTGGTTTGATATTAGCCACTGCCTAACATAATCTAGATCATGGTTTTTCTGCAGTTTCGGTAGACAAGAGAAAGGATTAAGTTGATGATATGATGACTTTAATGATAGGTTACGTGGTTTTAATGTCACTTGGTAGTGTTGGTTTAATTAGCATGAGTGGTATCATCATAAAGTGCGGAAAGTTAAAACACAGCCACAACACCAATCAAGATTACCTTGGCATTTTGTTTTGGAAGAAGGATGTTGTACATAGCCTTTTTTGCAAATACAGGCGGCCTTTTCTCCAATTCTGTTCACACAGATCTGCTGACATCCTCCATTATTAGACTGACACTCATCTATATCTATTAAAAGATAAGGAAATTGGAACCACTATTCTTGGAGACATGGGTAATTAATGTAATGAGTAAGTTAAGTAGATCCCTTGAGCCAACAACGTATCACCCCCAGGAGGATCGCAAATGGATTCACAGTCCAAGCTGAGGAGAAATTGAGAAAAAGTTAAAGGAAACTCAACACTGAATCACATGTTGATCCAGCGTTATCACATAGAAAAACTGGCCCTCAAGGAGTCCCACGAAAATGCACACATTAAGTGATTAATCAGCCATGTTGCCAGCATGGTTGTCCTGATAGTGTAGTGGTCATCACACCCGACTAGTGATCAGGGGGACGTGGGTTCAAATCCCGCTCAGGGCAATTACAGTTTTTCGAATTTCCTCAGAAGTTGTCCAGTGTTGAGTTTCCTTTAACTTTCTCTCAATTTCTCCTCAGCTTGGACTGTGAATCCATTTGCGATCCTCCTGGGGGTGATACGTTGTTAGCTCAAGGGATCTACTTAACTTACTCATAATAATAATTCAGAACACGCGCTGTTTTCCATGAGTTTCTGGCAGAACATACCATAGCTGATTGACTAATCAGAGCGCGCGCATATATATATAATAGTTGTGGCTGCATGGTTTCTCCCCAGTACTACTAGTAGTACTTTTTTTCTTTCGCTTTGTGTTCTTTCTTTGGTTTTCTATGGCTTCAGGATTGATTAGTATCTGATTTCAGCTTAAATATAAATAAAGTTGTGGAAATTGGTTATTGACTAGTCAAATGAAAAAAGCACTCTCTCTCTCTAAGAACTGCATGGTGGAGTAATCTATGGGAAAATCTAAAACGGCTTAGAAGCATAATGATGGTAACTCTAGCTCATTTTCTTAACTTACCGACACTGCACGAGCGTCCAGTCCAACCAAATGAACACGAACATACGTCGGGGCCTACACATTTACCATTATTGTTGCATCCTTGCACACAGATTGCTTTTAAAATAAGAGCACTGTTATATAAACAATTAATACGAAAGGTCTTTTTAGTTCTACTTATAACGGGAAATCACAGTTAATTCTGATACCAATATAAAAAAAAGTGAAACAAGAAGTGATATTGAAAGTTCTTGATCAGATTTATTTATTCATTTATTTGTTTGTTTTTGTTTTATTCTTTGGCCTTGTCGGTCTTTCAAACCAACGGCAAACCTTGCGATCTAACACCGAATCAAACTACACAATTATCTAGGAATGCTTCTGGCCCAAGTGCTCCAAATACACGACGAGCTTAGCGTCGAATGAAGAAATTACAATTGAACACATACCATCGTTAAACCAGGGCTGTAGAAAACACAAAGGACTCGTGGGGCATCTTATGGTATTCGACTCGAAATACCTTGTACTGTGGAGCTTCTTTATAACGCGCTGAGAACTGGGCCCCCTGTCTATGAATCAGTGCCTAGGGCAGGAAGGGAAGGCTGAGTTGAATATACCGACCGATAGGCAATGGTTCTCTAGCATTCGGACTGGTGGTATTTGCTACAACATGTTATAAAGTACACTTTGGAACTTAAGAATGGCTGACTGTTAGGATCGAGAAACACCGGTCAACGACCCATTTGGAATTTTTTCACTCATATTTTGCCCAAAGATACCCTTAGGTGACCTAATTCTAAAAATCACATTTCAAAATTCCAGCAAATTTTTATGTTTTAGAAATCCGCGAAAATTTGAAAGCGCGGTCAAAGTGCGGTTTTTCGCTTGATAAAATGACCGAAATAAGGTGAGAGGACGAAGCGCTGCGTAAGTCTTAAAATGAGTTCAATTGACTTCAAACTTCACACAAATGTGGAACAACTATCCTTGTTTATTCTTAGTTTTAAACTAATCTCAAATATGTTGGTATGGTGGTTTCCCGAATCATTTTAAAAGCACCTTTGATGCGTGTTCAAAATGGCGGCAAAATATAGGTCATGTTTAACAAAATAAAAGCGGTTATTTTACTTTACAGCCGTAAACTCTTAGCATTAAACAGAACAGAACAGAAGGTTAACAAGTTTAATTAATTGGCTCGATTAAAAAAAGTGAAAATTAATCTAAATTTCGCCTATTTATAGCTTAGGCCTTTGGAAAGATCCTCTTGCAGTTTCTTGCCTGTGAGCACCAGGGTCATCTACAGCAAAAAATCGAATTTCAAGCTCGGAATTCCTCTGGGTAGTATCATCAGCCGCAAATTTCCTTAATCATAGACTCCTTAGCATTTTGCATTTTATCTAGCACAGTTATGGATAAAAACCAATTACCGTGAAAGCTCAAAGCAGTTCACAAAATACAGTGGCGGATCTAGGGGAGGGGCCCGGGGGGCCCAGGCTCACCCCTTATTTTAGGTAAAAAGAGAAGAAATGACTGAAGGGAAAAAGGCCAGCAGGGCAAGTAAATGAAGACCGGACCACCCCCCTCCCCTCCCTCCTTAGCTCAAGGCCTGGATTCCCCACTAAAATAGGTTTGAAGTACCTGAAATTACTTGCCGAATAAGAACGCGTGAGAACTATACATCGTTTCGTTCCTTTCTTATACGGTTTGTCGTGTTGGTCGGAAGGTCGAATGCTTGACGATGTACTATGACAATATACTTCTAGCTAAAATCTAGCAGATGCTCAAAAGAGTGTACTAGAGCGTACATAAACCTTTCCAACAAATACCCCCATCGAGAGATTGTTCGACTGCAAAAAATCACGATCATTCATTGCGAGCTACAATTATCGTCCTTAGAATAACTAAAAACATGCCCAAATGCCGTAGATCCACCTCACTGCTAGACCACAATATAACAGAAAAATTCCTGAACCATTTAAAGGCAGTAGTTACGATATACATATTATCATGCAAAGTAATTTTGCGAGGTGGACATTTGAGAATCGTGAAAACTGTCACGCAAGCCCACCGCCAATTTTCTTTCTCTTTGGGGGATGGGGGTGGGGTGGAGTGGGGGATGGGAGGGGATTAATTCATTCTCTTTCTTTTAAAAAAAGCAGTATAAAAGAATCATAAATAACTTAGCTGCTTCTTTTGTGGAAAAATATTTTCAACTGAGAAAATTCTCTGTTCGCGAGATCTATGTTTTCAGGTGATTAGTTTCCAATGGAGCTGTTGGGCTGCGTCTGCGGATAGTGTCGGAAACAAAGTACACAAAGGTAAATTAATCACTGCAGTGAATTTGGAAAGGGTGACGATTCGACCATTAGTTTTTCCTCCAAAGGATCTTCTTCCTCCTCCTCTCCCTCTCCTTCTCTACAGAAATTTGACGTTCTCTTCACCCTGAGACAAAACATGTTTCATATTTTTCAAGTTTTGGAAATTGTAAATCCTCTTTAGTGGATATTTAATGCAATCTCCAATAAGGTGCTTGATTTCAATGCTTTTCCTGTCAACTTACATTAACGTGAGGACACTAAAATTTTTCCCACCTGCTGATTCCTGATTGGTCAGAGGCGGTAAAATTGCCCTCCTCCTCAGATGCCTTGACATGCATCTCCTCAGGATCACTTTGGAGTACAGCGATACTTAAGCGAGAGAAAAACTAGCAACCTGCGAGGTCGCTGTAAAAAATTCAGAGACGCATACCATCAGGATCTCGGGCTCTGTGCATTTCCCGCGCAATCATTTTAGCGTCAAAGTTTTGGCCTGTCTTTTGACCTATGCGGAATTGTGCCATAAGAAACGATTACTGCTTATCACTGACAAAGTTTTTTGGTGACCCTATTTTGGTTTTGAGTAACACGCCAATGCTGTAGGGTTTGTAGCACAGTTTAGCTAAGTCCATAAGAATGTCTCTCTACCGACTGAGTACATTTTAATTTAGAGACAAGTCCCTCATCAAAGTAGAAAGCCTATAAAATACACGAATGCAGCTGCCTTGGTGACAATAATACACCCCTGCTGCATGACCGCTACCCACGGAAACATCAGCAGATCGCTAGAGGCTTCCTCGGTCACACCTGTTGAAAATGGCACTGATGTTGAAGTCCAAGTGTTCCTATGTCTTTAGAAAAAAACCTTAAGTCCCCTTCAGAAAACACAGAAATAAAGAAAAAGCGTTACCTGACTGAATTGTAAAAGAACCCCTTGACTACTTACACGTTCATAAAACTAAAAAATATCATTGTAACTGCACTCAGTTAATTAGAATAACAAAGAGGTCTATTAGGGCAAAGCGTTAAGACAATCTGCAATCCCTCCACTAGTGGCGTACCATCACTCTTCTGTCAATCTTTGCGTGCTGACTAACTTGACTCGTGATTTTCGGCCACACTCTTCCAGGTGTGTGTCTTCCCAGTATGTGTTGAAAGAAAACTTGAAATTCTATCAAATACGATTAACATTACAACCGGGCCCCGGTTGGTCAAACGCTGGATAACGCCATCCACCGGATATATCGCTATCCAGCCAGTGGATAAATGCTAACAAAACAAATCCCGCTATCCACTGGATAGTGATTTATCCTGTAGATAGCGTTCTCCAACTTTCGAACAACCCAGGCCAGACCGATTGTGTGTTGGGGAATGCTAAATTACAATGGGCAGCAGGCTTTTCCCAATTTAACTGTTTTTCCACTTATCCAGAGTCAATCCAGTACGCGCGCCGACAGGTAATTGACAGCGGAGATAAACCTAAAATTATTTAGCTCAGTGATCCCTTTGATACTTTAGGTTTATTTGGTGGTTAAGTGTTGGTGTTAAGAGAGGCCGCTCAATCCTCTACTGCATAAAAATATCCCAACTTCCGGGAAAACCACCTCCCCTCCGACTGTAGCTACAACTAAGAGCTATTCAAGAACAAGACAACTGTAAAAAGCGCATTTCAATCTACTAGTACTACTTTAACCTTTTAATCTGTTGATGTAAATTGCAAGATGAACATTTGCGCAAGGGAAGTGAAAGTGTGACTGGGGTGGTCGTACAGTCGTGTGACACTTTTACTATTAGTCTCGAATATCAGCCACGCAGCACGGTCCACCACGATGGCCGTTATTATTATCAAAGGCTCCTTAGAGCAACCTCATAGTATGAATTGTTTGCACCCTTGAGTAACCTGCGATCTGGCGACCTTTGCAAAGTTCATACCTTTGTTCGTTGGCTAGACGTGCCGGCACAATTGTTATGTTTGTAAGAAGGGATTGACTTAGTTCAAAAGGAGAGTTACTATTGTACTGTTGAGAAAAATATTGTTATTATTATTACTCAGAAAGGGAATTGGCGTCTTTCGAAATCAGGAACATTGTTAATCAAAAGGAAATGGTCAATTTGCTGATCTTTACAAGTAGGTATTTTTCCTGGAAATTTGATTTTTTGGTATGTTTGTTTGTTAATGATTGTTTTAATTGATAACAAAGTGTGGTGGACAAATAGTTTTAGCTTTTGGACAAGAGACTGTTGCTGTAGTAGAGACAAGTGAAATACTATCATATATTTATTATTTATTTATTTATTTATTAGTTTTTTTTAAAGAGGATGTTATTTTTGAAGAAACATTTTGAAACTGCCAAAACATATCTTTAAATTTGTCATTCTATGGTACATCCAGTAAATATTCATATAATAAGGCCTAATGATCTAAAGACACGCCAGATATAAAAGTGGTAGGCGTGGACAGATGGGGAGTCGGCCCAAAGCACAGGAAATGCTTTTTTCTTGGTAGAGATCAGAGCAGTAAAAATATTACATTGAACTACACAGTTCTTTTAAAGGGAAATATTTCTATAAAATTATGAAATTATTAAATATTTTGTTGTTTGGGAAGTTATAATTGTTGCGATTGACAATTCTGGAACATAACTGTTTTTTTTTTCCGGATATTGAAGCATTATGTTGTCATTAAGATTTTAAAATTTTGCCTGTTGCACTAAGCTTCCTGGGAATTATATAATTCACAGGTTTCGTAAAGTCACCTGCTAACTTGTTATAGTGAAAAGAATGCATGTGGGGCTGTTAACCAATTTATGATAATCAATCAGGGATTACAGAACAGAACATTGAAGTTAGTTACTTCAAATAAGAAAATGTTAGAATGCATGACACCCCCCCTCCCCCCGCCTCCCCCAGGGAGCACTCCCTTATATGGGATATATAGGTATGTGCAACTCCTAAGGATATGGTTTTTCAGCTGTTTTGATCATAAATAGGGTATTAATTTTAGCTGGTTTTGGCCATCTTGGTCATAAAAATGGTATGGTTTTTGCACTCTAGCCTTGATATGGGTATGTTCTTAACAAGCCACTTTTTCATCATTATCGAAAAGAAAATCAACAAAAAGCCCTTCTTGTTTACGGTAATTTTACATTGGTCTGAACTAGGGAACTTGATTCTTATAGATGAAAGCTTGGGCTCTTTAAGGCAATGCTCAGCGGTACTGAGGGGAACGGATGGCTTTTAAGTATGTTTCCTTAACATTTTCGGATTAAATTCGTCGTATTAATATTTTGTTCATTTGTTTTGGGGTCGGACCGCTTCGCGTCTTGTTTGCAATTAACTTATTTATGCGGAATTTCTAAGTTGACCCATTATTGTGTCTTAACGAAGTCAAAGCGTTTGATGAATTGAAGTCATTAAGTTTTAACGACAACAACCATTCACAGCGTAGGGAATTGAGGGAATACCACGCGATGAAAAACTAGACATGATGGCGGATAGGAAATTAAGCAAAGTAAAGCTAGCTCAGTGTTTCAAAAACGTCTTAAAACAGTTTTTATATAGTGGACATATGTTTCTATGTTGGCAGTGAATTAACGGGATTTTATTAATGATAGCTATTTATTTTAGCTATTGAAACTGATTTGTTAAAGTGCCCCTGTGATAAAAAAAATAACTTCCTTTTTTTCTTGAGATTCTGAAAGTGTGTCTGCTCAACACTTAACTGCCAAAATTCTGACCTTTCATTTTTATCCAAAGGCCGTTTGCTTTGAGTGTAAGTTTTGGATTTCACCTCACCTCAGAGGGTTGGATCCGGGAAAAGTGACGACAAAGGCTCACTAGCTTAAAATTTCTGCGTGTGAACGCAGCCTATTATGTATGCAAAGTGCGAGTTTAAAAGTGTGAAAGCCCAAAACTCCCGTGCTGCATATTAATTCTCAGCGTACACACGCATCGCATTCTTAAACTAGTGAGCCTTTGACGTCATTTTCTCCTCGATCCAGCTCTCTGAAGAACTTAAATTTAGTAATGGCGGATCATTAAATAGGAAAGTTCCAGTTAAAATAAACATGTGCATTTTTTAAATCAAGGATTAAAACTTGGGTCACTTAGTGTTTAGTTAACATAGTTTTGAAATCCAAAGGAAAAATAAAGGAATAATCTATTTTTTGTATATTGAGTTATATGCGCACAACACATTGACATAGAATTTCGTTTTTCTCAAAGGAAAATACTGCGAGTTCGAGCATGAAACTTGGCATGGTATATGTTCGATAATGTTATTGTAAGTCTGTGAAGGAAAATAATCGAGAAGTGAGGTAACCGATGCATTTTTATGCTGTTAAAAATGACCTATATTTTACCGCCATTTTGAACACGCTACGTAGGTGTTTTTAAATGGTTTGGCCGGAAAAGCACCGTATCGACATCTCTGAGATAAGTTCAACACGAAGAATGAATTACATTCACATTTGTGTTAAGTCTGAAAAAATTGAATTTATTTTAAGACTACAGCAGCACTTCGTCCTCGCACCATATTTCGGTTATTTTATTACACGAAAAACCACGCTTTGACCGCGCTTTCAAATTTTCGCGAATTTCTAAAAAATAAAAAGTCGCTGGAATCTTTGAATATGATTTTTAGAATAAGGTCACCCAAGAGTATCTTTGGGCAAAATATGAGCGATTTGCAAAACGGGTCGTTGACCGGTGTTTCTCGATCCGTTCTTAAGATAATGACTGTTTCCCAAAATGATAAACAAACCTATTGGGCAACTGGAACCATCTTTACGCCATCCTGTGCAGCACTCGAGGTAAAAGTCCGGTCGTATAAGATACGCTGTTGTCGAAACAAGTTTGGTTACTTTTCTGAAAAAAGATAGTGTTAAAAATTTAGATTACAAAAATTCAATGGTATTCCAGTAACGGCAACTTTTACATCCCAGAAGCCAAAGGGATTGATTGAAATTTCAAACTCCTATGAAGGATTTTCGTTTCCAACTAACAAATAGATTTGATGCGAAAAACCACTAGTTTTAATAATTTAATAATTTTCAAATGGCCGCATGAACCATGCAATTCACGCCCTCGATATACATTTCGCTACAACGAAATCAAATGATTGATTCCGAAATTATGGAACGCTAGGCTAAGGCCCCGTTTACACGAGTCCGGACAAATTTTTGCACGGACGAATTTTGTTCCTGGACTGCCTGTTTACAAGGATCCGTGCAAATTCTGTCGCTGTGACGTGTTTACACGGATCCGTGCAAAGTTCAGACCAGTCGCGGTATTTGATTCCAGGCCATAACCGCGCTATCTGCACAAAAAGTTGCACGGTTCGGGTGTTTACATGGGTCCGTACAAGTACGGAACCGTGCCGGTCAAAAAGTTGACCTTGTTTTTTCAGGTCCCAAACTTGCACACTTAGCCGTTCAAAAATTAGTCCAGTTCCGCCGGTCCCGTGTAAACGCAAGGTGGAACCGTGCAAGTTTTTGTCCGTGCAAAGATTTGTCCGGATCCGTGTAAACGGGGCCTAAAAGTTGCTTGAATTGAACCTGAGACCAGTGACGCCCCTTGCAAAACTATCCCAAACCAAGCTGTCATCCAGTACGGAGGTCTTAATTTCTTAACTACAGGCGATTATGATTCCAAACTGCTCAATTTAGAAAACCTCTCTGGCTTTTACCGTACAGTGTTTAATAAGTTCCTGGCAGAGTTTAGGTCGCAAGCTTCTAACAAACAAAATTCTGTTATAGATGGAATAATTTGGAACAAATGCAATATTCTTTCTAAGATGGAAAAAGAATACGTTCTAATACGGAAATTCTGGATGGAAATTTTAACTTCCTTTTACCAACCGGCATGAAGGCAAAATATAATTTGAATTCAACTTACGTACTAGAGCACTTAAAAGCTATACCCGTCGATAAAAACTTCTACGCACTGCAACGAACGCCACAACAACAGCAATATCCCTCAAACTGTTTTCTACGAAAACCTTGTGTTTTACTTTGTTACAAAAGATCTTCTTAGCACCCACTGAAAGAACCAAATCATGTTCCAAATTAAAATCTATCATCCATAATGTTTTACCCACACAATCCCTTTTGCTCGAAAGGCATAGCAAACGATGAAACTTTTATGTAACCTTGAAAATCAATCTACTAATCCACATGTTGATCACCTGCAGTGCATCCGCGTCGTTCTTTAATCGCTTTTCTAACTAATGGCATGACAAATTCTCAATCACGAATTAATTTTCTCTGAACGCAGTATCTTGTATGGCTGACACCAAACATCAAGCAACTGGCAAGTACTTAAGAGCAGTTTGCTGTAAGGATCAACTACGGTCATGCAATATAGGAAAAAAAAAAACCGATTTTCCCAAACTTTGCCAGAATAAAGGGCCTAGGTGAATTAGTTCTAAAAATATAAGTTTCAGGTCGTTTAGATTTTTATTTAATTTTTTGGAATTTTGTTGGTATTTTGCGCTCCAAGCGGCATAAATCGACACAGAAATCGGGCATTTTCCGGAAGCTCCCGTTTAAAAAGTGAAAGCGTTGTAGAAACGTTCAACCCAGGATATCAAAAGATCTTATTTCCTCTGCTTATTGCCGGTGTAAAATTTGAAAGAGAGTTGAACCTAAATTTTTGACGATTTTTTTAAATTTATGCTTCGCGACAGAGCTCACCAACTCTGAATTTAGACGAAATTCAAGGCTCAAAAAAGCACTCTGGTACATGGCTTCACCCAACGAGACTATAATCTGGGGAAGGACAATCATTTCAGCTACACGTCGGGCGAAAAAAAATGGGGTAAATTAAACGGCGAGTTCTGACAATATTTTCAAAACAGGTCACTTGAGCAATACGAGCGACCCTTTGACCTTTGATCTCAACTCAGAAATCAACACACGGAGCGTTTACCAGTTGAATGGAATTTGGTAGTTTTTTGTGGACAAATGGAACTGCACTTTTTTCCACTAAGGAAACAAAATAGATTGAACCGTATCATTTGATCGGAATCTTCGGATGCCAGTGGGCCGGGGTCTGGGTACATATCGTGCTAGGCGTTTTATCAGACGACTTGGAAATTTTTTTTTGGAGAAGAAGGCGACAATTTCTTCTTTTGGCTGCTGCAGCATCCACATTTCGTCAGGGAAACCAGCAATCAGCATCGACATTTTTCCCCACGATGTAGCTTGGGCGGAAGCACGCTGAATCCCGAATCATGCAAGTCAAAGAAAACACAAGTACTGACCACAAAACTTAATTCGTTTTCACCTGCAGGGTTGCAGTTGTGTTCTAAAATGTCCGCCAGCACTACCGACGAGCAAAGACACACATTGAAACGATAAAAGTTTTGGAAATCTGCCGCCATCTTTCAGATCTTTAGCATTCTTTCTCCGAAGTATTAACGTGAAGAGCCTGGCACTGTAAGTGTGGACAAATGGTACAGAAATTTTCGGGAATTCCGGTAAAAGCGAGAAAAAGGAAATACCCCGAAAGGTATTACCTTTTTTTCCGAAAACTTTCCAACGGGATGAACCGTTCCATTTGAATTCGCCCCGGAATTTCCTGAAATTTCATTCAAATGGTAATTGCTCACGGCTGCTCTTAATTTGACTTGCATTCGTCGGAATACACGTTTCTTTACTTTTGTTTGCTTTGCTGACATATTCTTAAGTAGAAGAAGTTGGAGGCATCTATCCGCTATAAAATAAGAACCGTGAGCTGGCATATGTTTGAAATTTGACCCACTTCGCATTTGGACGGTTACGTTATAAAACTCTAGTTGGTCGTCGAATTGCACGTTAAAAGTCGCTTTTAGGAAACGGCGATGTCTTAAAACAAGGTAGCAACTATCAAAATCACTTAGTGCTTGGGAATTATTCCTTACCTTAGCGAGTTTTTTTCCCAAGGAAAACCAGCAGTATTAGCAAAACAAAGAGCGAAAGCACTGAGCGATGACGCACGTGACAGTAACGTAACTTAGCGTTGGTCCGGAGAGGAGGGGGGTGAGGTAGGCCGCATTGCACCGGTGGTTTTGAACTCTCATGGCACAAATTTTCACTGCGTTGGTTGGACTCAATGATTTAAGGTCGCTCGGATAATAGGGCATGAAAAAAATGATGAATCCACTCTGAGCAAAGGTTTATTGGTTTCTTTAATACCGACTGGATACAGATGACCGGCGCATCTGCACATGGCTGCTCATCGCTGTCACCCAAAAGCTCTTTTCTGAACGCTCCACGAGGGCTAATTCTCAATTTAATCGACCCGATAATGACATCAGATGAATGTCGACTGTTATGTGTTATAAGGACGCAGATTTTCTCATATGAATCCCTTTGTTCCCACAATTATCGGTACTTGCTCCTTGCTTGACTAAATTTTTTTCCCTTTCCCAGGTTCCCTAAAGTTTTTTTGCCTTTGTTCTCCTGTTCCCCAATTGTCCTTTTGTCTGTAATCAACTTTACTCTATTTACTCTATTTTAGTGAACGTGTTTTCTACGGAATAAAAAATAAATAAATGAATAAATAAACAGAGAAATAAACAAATAAACAAATAAATAAATAAATAAATAAAAATGACCAGGTGTTAGACGGTTGCGTGATAAAGCTCAGGTTAATCGTCGAATTACACATTACACATTCTCTTTAAGAAAGCATACGATGGTATCAATAATTATAAGGAAGCGACAATCGAATGCATTTAATGCTTTAGAATTATTCCTTACCTTAGGGAGTTTTTTCCGACGGGAAACCACAGCGGTCTTAGCAAAACACAGTGCGAAAGCACTGCGCCCGTCGCGCGTGACAGTGACGTAACATAGCCCTGGCAGTGCGTATGATAGTGGGGGAACGGAGGAAGCACGAGTCACCTCGAAACGGCCTGTGTATGTAAGGCTTTAGTATATACTTGATTGGATCAATGAAGTACCTCACTCTAGATGCAGAACGTCTGCGTCACAAATTTGCAAACGCGTAACACCTGGTCAGTTCTATTTTTATTATTCATTTATTTTTTTTTATTTATAGAAAACACGTGCAATTCCAGAGAGAATTATATGTGCCACGTGTATTTTATGGAATTCCACGTGAATTCTGCCACATGGAGGCAGGCTCCCACACGACGTCAAAACGCTTACCCCCTGGTACACCTTTTGTTGGTTAGACCGGACAAGACAATCCTCTCATATACCATCCATGAAAAGTGTTGCCCCTTTCACATACCTTAAGTCTGCACAACGTATCCTCTTTAGAAACTGCCTATACCTTTTTCAGGTACAGCCTCCCAGTGTAATCTATATAGAGAGAGTACCTCCCAGAGGCGGTAGGGGTGGGGGAGGGGGAAATTTAATCTTTTCCATCGCATCTCCACGTCATTAATATAAACTGAATTTCTGTACAGATTTCTTTTGACTTACTATTGGCCTTTTAGTTGCTCAGAAATGACAGTGTTACCCAAATCAGCCAATCGACTTTGTGGCGCCAACATTTTGGGGGTGGTCAAGTGCACCCGCGCCATATCATCATCTGTATCAAAGAAACCAATAAATCTTTGCACAGAGTGGATTCATTGTTTTCTTTCATTCTTTATTATACAAGCAACCTTAAGGTCATTCCCCAGTATTGCATTGCGCATCCCTACTGCGTATAATTTCACGGGTGTTTAGCAATCGCGCATTAAGGTGCTCGCACACTGGGGGTCATTTTGCAGCTACATGGCCCGAGAACATGCAGCAGTTTTAAAATCATATTACGTACATATAACGCGGCATAGAGCGGGAATCTATAGCTGGGACACGAAGTATCTACCGAATCAAAACGTGTACACACAGAACAAACTGCGCCATAAGCATGCCCCTAGGACATCTATCCATTTTACTCACACACTAGGGGGCATTTTACATGCATGTGTACCGGGGACATGCAGCGGGGACAAAATCACAACTAACAGAGACAATTAAGCACAGCAGCGGGAACACGTCCCAGGGACTTGTAGCAGTGGTAAATTCTGTTTCGTTCACATGCGGAGGGCTGTAGCAGGCCCCTGTATCGGAGGTGCGCGGCAGAGACAACATCAAATTGCGTACATACATTTGCAACTGCAGCCATTACCTGGTCCGGGGTCATGAAGCCGCGGTCAAATCCTGTTTCATACATACAAGTGGAAATCTAGCAGGAACCTTTTTATACGGAGCTCACAGCAGGGACAAAACGTATTTACGCAAACACACTTGCAAATGCAGTTATTGCGTGTCCCAGGGACATGTGCCCGCAAGGTGTCGCATTGTGTGAGTTCTTCGTACCACACGATTTCACACCTGTCCCGCCAAAGTTCATTTGGTCGAACGTCATGTGGCATGTTGCAGCTACGAATGTTGCAAAAAGGACGATTTTTATCGTGTGGACAGCTCGGGAGCGTGCGTCTGCAGCCTCACTACAGATTTAACCAATCACAGACAGCAAAGAAACGGCGAAACAATAATTTCATGCTTACGTACTTGCGATAAGCACACAATTGAATGAAAATAGATGGATAATTACGTTGTTTTGGAATGCAATGAATACGGAAACAACGTTTTAAACGAAGTCAGTCAAGTTATGGCCCGGCTGAACTATGGCGGAGAATGTAGAGCAGGGAAGGTAAGAGGAAGAGGTTTCTGAAATATCGGGCGCCTCGGTATGGAGTGCATCCACGATAAGAATTCTGATTTCATATTACAAGGAAAATCCTATATTATGGGACAAGCGATTGAAAGAAAATGGAAACAAAGAAAGCCATGGCGCAAGTTATTGCTCGGTTTGAAAAGGCAAACCCTCCGAGGTCTGCACAGGACAGCATGAGGAGCTCAGTGTTGCGATACTTGAAAAAGCAGAAGGAGGAAGAGGATATCGAAATAAAGTGGCCTTTCTGGGAAGACCTGAACTTTTTAAGAGCATCAGTTAAAAACTCGGACAATAATCTGGCTTGGACGTCGGAGGAAATAGGTAACCCATTCAGTTATTCAGATTGAATACACGAACGATATACATGTAATTTCAACGAATGTACAGGCATAAGACTACGGATGCCCATGGTTCGATTTTGTGGGAGCAAATTCAACTCTAGTCATAGAGTGAACAACATACAGGCACGCCTACAATAGTACGCAGTTTTGAGCTCCAAATTTTATTTTAGTGCATTTCTGGTATATATAGAAAGCTAAGCATCCGCGGCTAGTCTAGCTCTGTTTTCGGCCGAGCCAGTGTGCAACTCAAGTGAAGATCGAGTTTAGAACATTAGGGTACACCATTAGAAATCGGGGGAGGGGTGGCAATATGTTTTTGTAGGATTTCTTTTTGGGGGGGGGGGGGTGGGGAAGCTACCAAGAACGTGAAGGAATTCCCTCCCACAACTTCTAATAGTCTACTCCAAAATTGAAAAATTGAAAATTAACGCAATGACTTTATCTATTTTATTTGTTTCTTACAGAGACCCTAATTTCTTTTTATCAGAACAACGAGTGCCTATGGAACTACAATCTCCCTGATTATCGCACGAACAGCAACAAAGACCTGCTCTTGGATTGCCTTGTTAAAGAGCTGGAGGACAATTGTACCAAAGAGGACATTCAGAGAAAGTGGAAGAGCCTGCTCAAGGTCTACAGGCAAGAACACAGAAAAGTCCAAAAGAAACCATCCGGTTCAGGTACCAATGACGTGTATCGGTCTTCATGGGCCCGGGTGTTTAACGCTTATCTTCAGTTCGCCATCAGCATTTGCGTTTACACAGAGGACACTATCGACACGATATCCGGTCCCTCGCCAGCCAAAAGAAGAAAGAAAGAACGACATGACATTGAAAACAAGAAACTAGAATTATTTGAGCAAGCAATAGGGGCGATTAAACTGCCCTACCCTGCTACCGGCGACTCTCCGGCACACGAGACCAACGAAGCAGACGTATTTGGAAAATACGTTGGATTGACGTTGTCCAATGTATGTATGTATGTAAATCTTTTTTTATACAGGGAAAATCATCAGTTAAGCTTAAGTTAAAAACTAAAACTATTTACAACTGCTTTACATGATTGCCGTGTGGGAATCCAATATATCATCTACCTTCTTGATATTTCGCTTAAAATGCTCAACGGATGCAGCATTTTTTTAAGTTTTTGGGCAAGTTATTCCATAGCATGGCCTCGCTGTAAGAGAAGCTTCATCCACATTTCGGAGAGCCAAGAAGTGCATTATATTTCAGATGTACTTTTTTAATTCGAGGAAAAAATTAGCTAGAAAAAGCCAACAGCACAAGTTTCGCCCGAAATTCAACTCAGTGTGGCTTTAGTAGTGCTGACTATCCTTGTGGCCTCGCTTCTGGTCCACGTCCATCCTTAGGTATTGAAAGCTCTCACAGGAACCAAGCAGTCCTGCCGGACTTCGATTAGAAAACATAAATTTCAAGTAGAAAAAGGTTATTTAGTGAGTACCCTTATTAATATATGTGGAATGCAAATTAAATGATTAAAATATCAAGTGACAGCAAACTTTTTGCTTTGGTTTTCCTTTTTTTACTAGCAAACAAATATTTTTAACATAAATTGGTTTCTATGTTGTGTTATGATCATCATTTTTTGCATACTACAAACTCTGCTCTCGCAAATTTCATGTCAACTGTCATAATGAACATATTAATCACTATTGTACCTATATTTTTGGTCTCTAAAAATAACTCAGAGCCACTAAAGTCCACACATTTTTCTTTGCCACGGCACATCGCCTTCATCATTGAACCACCTTGTATATTCCTGGCACATTTCTTAGGCGCCTCTGTTGTAATTGTGCTTAAGGGATGGTTGAAGGGATACGAGTGTCTTGAGAAGCCAGTTGTAAAGCGTTAGTACTGCCATCGCCATCGCTATTTTCTGTACCTTGAAAAGGGAAGGGGGTTCGAAAACAGCGCCATCTATTGGCTAGGATTCCCAGGATATTCTAGGAAATAAATGAGATCCGGAGGTCGTGGGTTCGATTCCCACCGAGGTCAAAAGATTTTTTCTTTACCTCGTGTGGTTCCCTGATTCCCTTTGCTAGGGCTAACGCCCAGTGGGTTGTTCATGGGTTAAATTGGCACTAAAATTTACACTTCAGAGGTAGTTCTCTGTTACTTCGTTTGTCTTCATAGTACTACGCGGCACAAAATTCATATGTACCCTTACTTTCTCTTCGCCGCGATTCACCACCTAAATCGACCCCGACTTTCTCTGTCCGACCTCGTAGCTCAGTCGGCAGAGTGACGGTAGATCTGATCCGGAGGTCGTAGGTTCGATTCCCACCGAGGTCAAAAGATTTTTTCTTTACCTCGTGTGGTTCCCTGATTCCCTTTGCTAGGGCTAACGCCTAGTGGGTTATTCATGGGTTAAATTAGCACTAAAATTTACACTTCAGAGTTAATTCTCTGTTACTTCATTTGTCTTCATAGTGCTATGCGGCACATCATTCATATTCTCGGAAATACCCGACATACCCGATAATTAGCAATTTTGTCCTCGACTGTAAGGCTTTTTAGAGGATACGGCTTCAGCATGTAGCTTGCCAAAGAAAACGCCTCGTCTGCTGTTATGACAAAAGGAACTGCCTTGCTAGCCCCGTGGAGTGGGTAAGGAGGAGGTATGTTAAGGGGATTGTCTGGGTTGTCCAAAGCCTTCTTCAGTGAGCACCGTACCCGTGCGTGTCCGTCTGAGTTCCGCCAGTTGGTGCCTACATCTGCATAGAGGAACTTGTAACTTGGTCTCGACATGATAAATGCAATAACACTTTCGTTCCCTTTGTAGTCATGGAAATGGGAACCAGCATTTGGGGACTTCTGGATCAAAATCCGTTTTCTGTCTATAGCACCAATGTTATTTGGAATATTCCACTTAGAGAGGAATAAAGTTGCAATTTCGCGCCAGTTTTCAACGGTGTTGGGCGTTTTCAAGTGCTGTCTTCCCAAAACGTGGTAAATCGCGTTGCATACTTCCATTACAATCTGAGACACAGTACTCATGCCAATCCGAAACTGGAAGGGGACTGGAATGTCTCTCCTGTGGCCAAGTATCTGATAGCGAGGGCATTCAAGTCTTTCGTTTGGGTCTCTTGCTTCGTTAAAAGGGGCCCTACAACCTCCACCAGTGCTAGGAACTTGGCATAAGGCATCCTCATGTACTCGCCAAATCCAAGGGTGTCTTCCGTCGCTAATTCTCGAAACAAGGTAAGATAGGCCCCCAATTCCTTCCTTCGTTTTATCCACTCGCGAGTGCACACTCGTCGTTCGATAGTGGCAGGAGGGTCCTCGTCTAAAACCTGCATCAAAATCGGCAACATGAACTTACGCTCTCTGGCAACTTCACAAACCGCCATCATGAATAGTCACTGGCGACTAAAAAACGCTGCTTCTGTATTTATTGCAAAAACAAGTAATTATCCATCTATTCTCATTCAATTGTGTGTTTATCGCAAATACGTAAGTATGAAATTATTGTTTTGCCGTCTCTTTGCTGTCTGTGATTGGTTAAATCTGTAGTAAAGCTGCAGACGCACGATCCCGAGCTGTTCACACGATAAAAATCGTTCTTTTTGCAACATTTGTTGCTGCAACAAGCCGCATGAAGTTCGAACAAATGGACTTTGGTGGGACATGCTGCAGTCACAAAACAAAAGTGTGAAATCGTGTGGCACGAAGAACTCACTAGCCCTCACTCAATGCGACACTTTGTGGGTCCCTAGGACCCGCAATAACTGCAGTGTATGAAACAGGATTTCACCGCGGTTTCATGACCCCGGGACATGTAATGGCTGTAGCTGCAAATGTATGTACGCAATTTGGTGTTGCCTCTGCCGCGCACCTCCGATACAGGGGCCTTCTACAGCCCTCCTCATGTAAACGAAACAGGAATTTACCGCTGCCACAAGTGCCTGGGACGTGTTCCCGCTGCTCTGCTTGATTGTCTATGTTAATTGTAATTTTGTACTCGCTGCATGTTCCCGGTAATGCCCCGTAGTGTGTGAGTAAAATGGATAGATGTCCTAGGGACATGCTTATGGCGCAGTTTGTTCTGTGTGTACATGTTTTGATTTGGTAGATGCTTCGTGTCCCCGCTATAGGTTCCCGCTCTATGCCGCGTTATATATATGTAACATGATTTCAAAACTGCTGCATGTTCCCTGGTCATGTAGCTGCAAAATGACCTCTAGTGTGCGAGCACCTTTAAAATATGGCGCACGCAGTAAAAAGAATAAATCGAAAACCATCCAGTGGAAAAAGCTAAGACATTTTGATGATGTAGATGACAACTAAATAAGACAACTGCTCGTTTTCCAAAACTTCAGATATTCGTCGAAATGTTTCGCAGAGTTTTACAGAGTCTAGTATGAAAACGCCATGTTGGTGTACCTCCGTGGTACACCAATATGGCTGCCGGAAAATAGTGTAAACATCTGGAACTTACTTTGGCCATCTAGGCGACTGATTATCAGTACTGAAGAAACAAGCATTTACATAAGCACTTTTTTTTAACTTCTAAAAAAGGCTTAAAATCATGAGAAAAGTATATATTTTTCAACAAACTCGATCGTAGACTTGTGTCACGCACATCCATGACCCTGACCTTCAAAATGCCCTGGTTCCCAAATGAACCACGCTATTGAGCTGTAAAATTGCAAACATATAAAAATATGCCGCCTATTATGTCTGATGAGGATAAAACCTTTGGTGGCTCTTTAGTTCTGAGTTTTCTTTAGTTCTGAGTTTTTTGCCTATAGAACGTGTAAACGTTCTATAGGTAAAGTTTCACAAAAATCTCAGTGCAGGTTCCATTTCAGTGGAATGACCTTAAATCATTGAGTCCAACCAACGCAGTGAAAATTTGTGCCATGAACGTTCAAAATAGGCCTTTCGCAACAAATGATCACATGGTACAAAATCCGTCATGCTGAAGGGCAAGCTCGTTATTATTTCCGCACTTGGACTTACACCCGCTTTCGTATTACGTGCATAGGCGACATTTTCGTTCATCTTTCGACATGCTATTCAAAACGGCTGTTTAACTGCGAAACAGGCAATTTTTCATGTTATTGGCGGACGTGTCGGGAACCGTGAACAATGTTTTAAATCATTTAGTTGTTATCGTCGCTTAATTGTTATGTATAACCGGAAATGACTTCAATTAATCTCGCAGAATGTACCTTGTACTCTTAGGTATCACGTATCGTGTTTTAGTTGAGAAATATCCTGCACGCGGTCGAGTAGTAGTCCGGGAGTTTAAGTCGATTGATTCTTCTGATTAAAACGTTGATTAAATAGGAAACGTTCTTGAGTGCGTTTTCGACAGACGAAATGACAAATAAATGATAATTACTGACCTGACTTGGCTGACGAAGCTTGTAAACACTGCATGTTTCCAGATTTACAAGATAATTAAACGATTTGCGTGAAGTCGATCAGCTCTCAATGGTGACTTCCGGTAGAATTAGGCCGCTAACGCGTTAATATTCGAAAGATGTAAACATTCAAAATAGTCGATTTATCTTTCATAGAATGACTTCTTGATACTCCCAACCTTAGTTTCATGTCAAATACATCAATCTTTTATGACTAAGAGTCGAGTTCGACCGTGAAAGCGTCCGTTGATTTAACATTTTGATGTAGGCCAGGTTACATAGCATGTCGAAAGATGAACAAATATGTCGCCTATGTACGTAACATTGAAAGCGGGTGTAAAACAAAGAGACCTTGACCAGGCAAGCTTGACTGCCCTTTGTTATTTGTCCCAGTGCGAAGGTAATAATAAGCTTGCCCTCCAGCATGGCGGATTTTGTACCATGTGATTGTTTGTTGCAAAAGGCCTATTGAAGTACGAGAAACCACCTTTGCAATGCGGCCCTACCTCACCGCCCTTCTCTTCGGACTAACGCTAAGTTACGTTACTGTCACGTGCGTCATCGCTCAGTGCTTTGGCTCTCTGTTTTGCTAATACTGCTGGTTTTCCGTCGGAAAAAAAACTCGCTAAAGTAAGAAATAATTCCCAAGCACTAAGTGAATTTGATAGTTGCTATCTTGTTTTAAGATTCCGCCCTTTCCTAAAAGCAACTTTTAACGTGCAATTCGACGATCAACTTGAGTTTTATAACGTAACCGTCTAAATGCGAAGTGGGTCAAATTTCAAACATATGCCAGCTGTTCGTATTTTAGAGCGGGTCCTAACTTCTTCTACGTAAGAATATGTATGCTTGTTAAAAAGGGACAAAACAACAAGATAATATATTTACATGACAAGACAGTGATATATACATCAAGATTCGTATATGTACATCAAGATTCGGATATATAGTATAATTACTCAGGTGATTATAGAAATCCTCGCGCTCTCATTGGCCGAGAATGGCGTCATATTCCGCTATAATCACCTCCCCAGAGGTGATTATAGCGGGAGGACAAATTTTCAAAATAGCTGCCCCGCGCTTTGTCAACGTGTATCAAGAGGAAATTAATTTAATTAAAAAAATGCAATTCCGAGGAATACAAAACACGCCACAAAGTTCGGAATGACAAACTTCAAAGGAAAAATGTGAAAATTGTGCTAAACGTAACTAAGAAACCATTCAAATTCCCGTGAAAATTTTGCTTATATATGTCGACATGCATGAATAAATCAATGTTTTCACAACAGATCTTGACTGCTGCGATGACCTGTATCGTTGTCGATAAGAATAAAGTCCACGCTAAACCACATTCGATTTGTTTTCCCCCACAACATTAAAGATAACTAAAGAAATCTTTGTTAAGATTTGTTGACAATCCATGAAAACACCGACCCTGACTTGAAAGTGCACGCGCTGTATTATGCAAATGAGCTACTTGTACGCGTCAGATTTTCCTTTCAAAAACTTTTGCAAACTCGCTCAACATGCCGAAGCAATAAGAAAGCATTGTTTGGGAAACGAGTAATGAAGCGTAACCATTGTGGATAAGAGTAAAGACCACGATAAACCACATTTTGATTTGTTTTTACTCGGTATGAACGTCAAAGAAAACGTTTTTTTTTTCAGAGCGCGAGTTTAAAAAGGCATTGCGTGACACGTTGATGCGAGCAGCGTGGAAAATTGGTAGGAACTCTTATCAACAATGGCAAATTAAGTAAGTAATTATACTAAAACAATTATTCGCCTCAGGGTCGTGAATATTGGTGAATATTCACTAGCCTGAGGCGAGTAATTGTTAAAGATTCGTGCATTTCGGACATAAAGAAAAGCATGACCGTTAGATCGATCACGGGGTTTGCTTTCTTTAATGGGAAGCAAACCTTGAAAAGTTTAAATCGTCAAAATGGTTTAGAACGACTTTAGAACCACTCAGCTGCCACAAAGACTTCAAAATAACACAAGTGCAGACTAAGGTAAGCTTCTTTTATTAAATCCCCTACTACAAGTTGAGTTTAGAGCGATTTTCGAACCATTTTCATACAATCTCTTAAATGGCTAAATACGTAACGCAATACTGTCACGTATGTAAATCACAAACAACGTCTGGGCCGCCTGTGGATCGATTATCGTGTTTTCAAAGGGCGATCGAAAAATGGCAGCAAATGAGGAAGCCATCTTCTTCTTACTTCGCCGTGTTTACAGAGCCATGACAGAAGAAATGACTCCAGCTAGCAATGTTGAAGAAGAGT
>CM042748.1:2811964-2824972 GCA_022496165.2 Catalaphyllia jardinei
GAGTGTTTGATATATCTTCTCAATCGAAACAAAAACTAAAACGTAAACGGAGGAGTAAAATCGTCAAAATCTATGCTAATTAAGACCGGGTATCCAAACCTCCCTCACGCTTGTGATTTTCTTTGTTTTAACGTGATGAATTATTAGATCACTATCTTGTCATTTAAATTTATGATATTGTTGTATTGTCCCTTTTTTTAACAAGCATAAAAGGTCAAAGGGTCGCTCATATTGCTCAAGTGACCTGTTTTGAAAATATTGTCAGAATTCGCCGTTTAATTTACCCCAATTTTTTTTTCGCCCGACGTGTAGTTGAAATGATTGTCCTTCCCCAGATTATAGTCTCGTTGGGTGAAGCCATGTGCCAGAGTACTTTTTTGAGCCTTGAATTTCGTCTAAATTCAGAGTTGGTGAGCTCTGTCGCGAAGCATAAATTTAAAAAAATCGTCAAAAATTTAGGTCCAACTCTCTTTTAAATTTTACACCGGCAATAAGCAGAGGAAATAAGGCTTTTTGATTTCCTGGGTTGATCTCTTCTACAACGCTTTCACTTTTAAACGGGAGCTTCCGGAAAATGCCCGATTTCTGTGTCAATTTAGGCCGCTGGGAGCGCAAAATACAAAAACAATTCCAAAAAAATAAAAAAAAAATCTCAACGACCTGGAACTTATATTTTTAGAACTAGTTCACCTAGGCCTATATTCTGGCAAAGTTTGGGAAAATCGTTTTTTTTTTTCTATATTGGATGACCGTAGTTGATCCTTACAGCAAACTGCTCTTAAGTATTCTCTCAATATTGCCAAATAGCCAGCCTCGCTTTGGATTGCCACTTTATCGTGGTGGGGCGTCTAGCTTGCCCCAGTGACAGTGTTGGCTGGAGTCTTGTACTCCTGGCAGGGACACCATGCCAAACAGGTCGAAAGGTATGGGCCAGACGAAGAGTGATCCCACTGGTCCTCCAGGTCGGGGTTTGGGCAGAGGGCTGATGGTCCTCTCCCGTAAAAAAAGACTTATTACAGAAACCAGAAGCAGAGTGAATTCACTATTTCAAAGAGGAAATGTAGCAGTACCTCACAGGAGAGAATTGATGACGCACGTGAGCCAAAGCCAGCAGGACGCCTCCGGGCTGATCAAGCCACTGATACACCTTAAATACACCATGAAGATAGGAAACTGGCACGTAAGAACACTTTGCAGAAGTGGCAACATTGCACAGGCGGCGAGAGAAATGGCAAGGAAAGGTATAGAGATAATGGGCATTTATGAAACACACTGGACGGGAAAAAGGACAAGGCAGCTTGCAGAAGGCGAAACTATCATTTACTCCGGAAGAGGGAGTCGATTTCTGATGGAATGGACTCCGATCAACGAAAGGGTTATTCAAGTCAGATTTTATTCCAGATCCATTAAACGTACGATCGCCATATATATGCACCCACTGAAGATGCAAATGAACAGATAAGAGATGAGTTCTATGGGAGGCTACAGGATGTGTTAGACAGTGTCAATGAGCATGACATGTTAATTGTAACGGGGGATATGAATGCTAAGGTTGGAAACGATAACTGGGCCTACGTAAGTGTGATGGGTAAACACGGGCTGGGGCAAGGGAATGATCATGGGAAAGGCTTTGCGATATGTGTTATGTGAATGAGCTAGTTATAACAGAAACATTATTTCCGCATAAGACCATTCGCAAAGTAATGTAAGTCTCCCAAGGTGGGAATACCAAAGGCAGAGGTGCCTTTAACAAACTAAAGAGGATCTGGATCTCTAATAACAACTTGAGAAAAAAACAAAAATGAGGTCGTATAAAACACTGGCAGTGCCAGTGTTGCTCTATGTATCTGAGGCATGGAAGATGAACAAATGAGATGATAACACAGTGAACGTATTCCATAATAGGTGCCTGCAAAAGATCCTCCGAATACGATGGCATGACCATGTCAGTACTTAAGAGCTACTCGAAAGAACAGGCAGGAAGCCACTGAGTGCGGAAGTGACGTCTCGTAGATGGAAAATGATTGGTCATATTCTTAGGAAAGATCACGGCGATGATTGCAATGTTGCTATATGAGCTGGGCGCCAGAAGGTAAAAGGAGACCAAAAACCACTTGGAGAAATCTAGTAGAGAAAGAAAGGCAAGAGGCAGGTTGGAGGTCGTGGGAGGATTTTTCTTTATTTTATTTTTTAAATTTATTTGCATTTTGCATTTAAAGATAACATAATTTCAGTACAAAAAACAAAACAAAACTACTGTAAGAGACTGATGCTGATGCACTAATTGAAAATCACAGCATGAAGTAAATTTACAAATATTCCTCTGATCCGGCGATGAGAAGAAGTTAACGAAGAAACTTGAATAAAACGGTAGAAAACTAGAACAGAACAATAGCGAACGAAAGCATGTGGCAATTGAGAAACCTGATAAAAACTGATACGGATACAGGAATGCATATGATGTAGCGCAATGTCACACGCGCGTAAGTAGGATCGAGTAACAATCACGCGTGGAAAACAAATGCAAATATCGAGAAGTTTGAATCTAACATACCGGCCCCTAAATGCGACAGTTAAGCATTTAGTTGAATGATTCAAACGACACACACAAAAAAAAAGGAACAAAAAGGCTTGAGGAATCGTTCCTAATCAATTACGTTCAAAAATGTCGATCGATCAATGTCATTTCATATTAATCAAGATAAAGTCAGGTATATCCGGAGCAAAGTGTTCCCTTTGACGTCGTAAACAAACTTCTCCGCAAGGAATATTGTCAAGATCCACGGTGCTTAGCTACCCTCGTGGAGTCGAGGCGCCTCCAGTAGAATGATCTTATCGATCGGGCGTTCCACGACTGACGTTTTGGTCCTCAATGCCGCTCTCCTTACTAGCCCATCCCCCTTGTTGGGTTTCACTTCCTGGATTCGACCGAGGGGCCACGAATTCCTTGGAGAGTTCTCGTCTACCACAAGAACGACGTCTCCAACCTCGAAGTTAGTTGTTGATCTTGTCCGTTTCTGCCTTTCTTGCAAACTAGGAAGATACTCCTCGAGCCACCTGCGCCAGAAAACATCTGATAGGTACTGAACCTGTCGCCACCTCCGACGTCTTCCTTTCTGAAAACACCAGGCGGCAGTGTAGTACCGGAAAGTAGCAAAAGAAGGTGATTTGGCGTAAGGGCCTTAAGGTCTCTTCGGTCGTCGGACACCTTTGTTAGGGGCCCACCATTGACTATGGACTCCGCCTCGCACATGAGAGTGGCGAGCGCTTCATCGTCGAGGACCTGCTCCTTCAAAAGGGCACTTAAAACCTTTCGAATTGTGCGAATGCAGCGCTCCCACACGCCACCGTGGTGAGAGCCTGCTGGGGGGTTGAAGATCCACTGAACATTTCTCTGCAAGAGGAACTCTGCGATGACTTCCTGGTTCCACCCGTCGATAGCATTTCGAAGCTCCTTTTCACCCCGCACAAAGTTGCCGCCATTATCTGATCTCCTGCTGCCCCCTTCTGGCGATAAAACGACGCATGCAGTTTACGAAGGAGTATGTGTCCAGGCTGTGCACAATCTCGATGTGGATTGCACGTACGGTCAAACAGGTGAAAACCACGCCATATCTCTTGACTTGGCTCCTCCCGCGTCGAATCAAAAAGGGCCCAAAACTGTCAACGCCGACGTAGGTAAATGGGGGCTTGTTTGGAGTGACTCTGTCTTGCCGCAGGTTTGCCATCTTCTGTTCTCCAACTGGTGCTTGTCGCTTTCTGTAGCTAAAACAGTCATTGAGGGTCCTTTTCACTGCGGCCCTTCCTTTCACGATTCAGAACCTTTCTCTGATCATGGAGAGCACATGTTCCGTGCCCGAGTGTCCAGAGGTGTGATGGTAGAACCTGATAATCAAACGGACAACATGATGCGAGGCTGGCAGAATTATTGGGTGCCTTGCGTCCACCTGAACGGGTGCCTTTTCGCGTCGTCCTCCTACACTTAGTAGACCGTCCGTCAACTGCGGGTCGAGCTTGAAGATTCTACTAGATTTCTTGACTTGAGCTTTTTTGGGTTTAGCGGCGCCTGCCCTTTTCACTACGACGCTTGCAACCTTTAGAGCGGCAATCTCTTCTTTGAAGCTCTTCTTCTAAAGGATCTCCCTTTCAGCCTTGTTCATTTCTTCTACGGTGATTGGCTCTTTTCTTGATGCCTTGTTGAAGAGCATGGATCTTGACTTGCAGCGTTCAGCGGCCTTTTTTGGATTAGCTCGGTAATGCACAAACTTCTTTAAGCGGTGCCATTGGGAAAAGCGACCGAAGAGTTGGCCAAGGGTCGACCCTGCTTCAGCTTTGATAGAGAGCACTTGTGATTCTCTCTTGACCTCTGGGTCGTTCTCTGCAACCGCTAATACCGAACACTGTTGGCTTGGCCATGCATCTTCTGATTTCCAAAGGAAATCTGGTCCTTGTATCCAACGTTTGTTTGTTTCTCAGCAAGGCTTAGGCTGTGAGGCCACGCGAAGCATCGTCGGCTGGGTTCTGTTTAGTGCCAACGTGTTTCCATTGAGGAGGTGAAGTCACTTCATGTATGACAGCAACACGATTTGCCTCGAAAGTGTGAAGCCGCTTGTCTTCATTGGCGATGTAGCCCAAAACACAGGTGCTATCTGTCCAGAAGATAGACTATTTGACCGGGATACCGATTTCTTTCACGACCATTCTGTCTAACTGCGTTGCCACCACGGCTGCTGAGAGCTCGAGGCGAGGGATCGTCAACTGCTTCAGCGGGGATAACCGCGACTTGATGAAGGAGCAGTGGAAGTCACCTTTACTGTTGGGGAGGCGGAGATATGTCACAGCACCATATGCATTCTGGGAAGCGTCTGCAAAATGGTGCAGCTGACTGGAGATGACTTCCCCAAAGTTTATAGGCTTAAAACAGCGGCTGACTTTAAGGTCTTCGAGCTTGGGAAGCTCGTCAAGCCAATTTCTCCAGCGTGAGAGGTCCTCGTCCGATATGGGGTCATCCCATCCAAGGTTTCTGCGGCACAGGTCTTGAAGCAATGTCTTTGCTGGCAGGGTAAACGGAGCAGCAAATCCTAATGGGTCATAGACGGAGCTCACCACAGATGGAATCCCTCGTCTAGTTGCAGGCCTGTCCTTCACACTGATCTTGAAGCCAAAGGTGTCGGACTCCACATCCCATCTGACTCCCAAGGCTCGCTCAATTGGCAGTTGATCGAGGAGAAGATCTTTCACGGATCCTGCTGTTTCTGACAACGGAATGGAATCGATGACTTTTCGGGAGATGGAGATCCATTTTGTCAAGCGGAACCCTCCCTTCGAGAGTAGTGTGCGGAGCTCGTTTACCAGACCAATGGCGTCGGTTTCGGATGGAACTGACTTGAGGCAATCGTCGACGTAGAAGTTGTCTTGGACGCTGTGGACTGCTTCCTTGCTAAATTCTTGGCAATTGTCCTCTGCGGTTCGCCGGAGACCGAAGTTAGCACAGCTTGGTGATGATGGGGCGCCAAAGAGATGCACCATCATCTGATATCATTCTGGTTCACTGTCCAAGTCATTGTTCGGCCACCAAAGAAACCGGAGAGCGTCACAATCATTAGGACTGACACGTACTTGATGAAACATTGATTCGATGTCGGCCATGAGTGCAACAGGTTCCTGTCGGAAGCGTGTGAGAACGCCCACCAGGTTGTTAGTTAAGTCAGGTCCCTGGAGAAGTTGGTCGTTGAGTGACGTTCCCTGGTGCTTTGCTGCGCAGTCGAAAACGATACGGACTTTGCCTGGCTTGTTAACATTAAGAACAGGATGATGAGGTAGGTACCATACCGCGCCGACAGGATGGTCTAGCCGGCGTCGTGGCACTTTGCGAGCGTGACCATTCTTTAGAAGGTCGTCGATGAACGAAGAATACTTCGATTGAAGCTCTTGGTCCTTAAGCAGCCTTCTCCGTAACAACTTCAAGCGATGTTCCGCTAGTGGTCGGTCGTTCGGAAGGTTAGGTAGAGTGTTCCTCCAAGGTAAGGCTACTTCATAGTGTCCTGAAATCAGTTTGAAAGACTGCTCCAGGATACTAATTGCGTGTGCGTCTTCTTTAGACAGCCCCGCGTCCTTGTCGTACGCTGAATCGCTGAACTCTTGATTGCAGAACTTGTGAACTGTTGGTTGAGTTCATCGCCTGCTTTGATGAAGTTCGCCGTGCGACAGGTAGTTCCCTTTCGGTCAAGAGGACCATTGAGTGTCCATCCGAAAATTGTTTTCACTGCATACGGGCCTTTGTCGTTGCTTTCTATTACTTGCTTAGGTTCTAAAGCCTTCGGGACATCATTTCCGATCAGCAGGCCGATGGGGGCGTCGATCTTGGGTAGCTGAATGCTTTGGGAGAAGGATACTTGCTTACGTCCTCTTGTTGCGGGATGCTGTTTTTACTGACTGGTAGTTGTGGGGTCGAGAAGACAACTGGGAGCTCCACGAAGTTCTGTTCGTTTAATTCGAACACTTCTAGCTTGATAACTCTGCACTCTGTCACGCTATTCTGCTTCCCAAGGTGGTCAACGAGAGGGTGGTCTGTTCACCATCGACGGCTAACATTTCCATGAGTTGCTGACTGCAGAATGTCGTGTTTGATCCACTATCCAAGAAGGCATAGGTCAAAACCGGGGGGTCTGCGCTTCTGGCCCTGACCTTAACAGGTACGATGGGAGGGCCAACCGTTGGTACGCCGGCCCCAGTCAAGGCACATTGACTGTCGCTGTTAACATTGTGCGCACTGTTGTTGTTGTTCACAGTCGCTGTTCCGTAAACTTCGTTAATTGGACCTTCGTTAGAGGGGAGGTTTCCAACGTCGCGATCTGGTGACCTTGGATGCAGAAACATCGAGTGTTTCGTATGGCAAGTGGGGATTTTGCAATAACTGTTCTTCGGACAGGAGAGTACTTTATGGCCGGGTTGGAAGCAGTTCTCGCAGAGTCCTTGCTTGCGTACGAACGTTTGTCTCTGTTCGACGGACTGCTTCTTGAATTGGCGACAGCGGTTCAACCAGTGGTCCTCCTTGCACAATTAGCACTTAGACATAGCTTTCGTTTTATCACCCCGGTCGCCATTGTTCTCACTGATGGGTTTGCCTCCCAGAGTCGCAAAATTGTCACTGCATCGGGGTCTGCGGTCATTGGAAGTCTTTCCTTGGTTCCTGCGCTCATTGTTGATGGTTCCGAATACCGGGTGGTTTTAAGGCTCTCGCCTTTGACTCAACGAAGCTTGCTATGTCTTCAAAGGTAATTTCTCTGTGCTTGTTGTTTGTGATATCATCAGCAACATCGCGCCGTCTCTGCATACTGTCTGGGTTCTCGATCTTGTTGAGGTAGCCCACCTCTCTCAGGGTGTTCTTGCAGCTCGTGAGAAGAATAGAAAACTTCTGAAGTGCTTGGCCATCTTCATGCTTAATCGGTGGTCCGTTTGTGACTCTAGTAACTTAGGCGGAGGCGATTTTGTAGTTCTGGCCATATCTTGCCTTAGCAGTCTGCGCGCTTCTCGATAGCCTTCATCCGGTTGCATTGACAAACAGCTGTGCATGAACTCTCGGACGTCACCAGACGTGTACTGCACAAGGTAGTACAGTTTTGTGCTGCTGTTTTTCGTCTTAGCTTCAATAAGATTTTCGAAGGAACGTATAAAATTGCAGTAATCAACTGGATCTCCATCGAATGTCTGTACCTCAGCATGAGGTAACGTAAGTGTTAGGGACAGTTGTTGATGCTGTCCCAGTAGCTGTTGCAGCTGCTGGTCACGGTATTGCTGCATGTACATAAGCTGTTCGTTGTGGCGTTGTTGCTGTCGCTGGATGTCAATGATATCCTGCACGAATTTTTACCCAATGTCTGAAGTTGTCCGAGATGGACTTATCTCTTGTTTGATACCCTCATGGTGGTCACTGAACTCAGGTTTAGGCGGGATTACGGGTGACCATGCAGTGTCTTGGGGTGAGAAGATGTTTGGCTTGCCACTAGGTTGATTAACTACTGCTGGATTTGGTCGAAGTTCTTGTGATCTCCTTGGCTCTTGTGGAACCCAGATGAGGCCTGAGGCAGCCTGTTCGCTTTCTGAGAATTGGTCAGAGGCACGAGGTGCTGATGGGCGTGGCTGAGTAGGAGGCGAAGATGGTGAGGGTTCCTGTGTCCGCACAGGGAGTGGTTGTAGAGAGTAATGGTCTCCTTGTTCAGCCACAGCGTAGACTTGCTCTTCGGCCTCCATCTTAGCAATTTCTGTTTGGAGCTGGAGTTGTTGTTTGCGTTGTTCGAGGCGTAATCTGACCTCCTCTTGCTGCTGCTTTAGCCTCAACTCTTCTTCCTGCAAATTCTGTTGCTGGCGCAGAGCGGCTGCTTTGGCAGCTAACGATGCTCTTTTCGCCGCTGCAATTGTTCGAGGGCTGGCGGCCGACGATCCTGCTCCTGGTGAGCGCAGACTAGCATGCGAGGATTTGGAACGCGATGTGCGTGTACGGGATCTGACCCAGTATGGCTGACCGAGACATGCGGATTTATTTCGCCTTCCGCCCTTGAGAACCATTCTTCGAGTTGACGATCCGTTGATTTTCGCACTCAAAATGCGCCTGCGAGTCTTGGATTTCGAAATCGTCGTCGAGGGTGGCGTGGTATGCGTCGTGGGCGATTTCTTCGAATTCCTGAGCCCATTTACGAACATCAGCAAGGTTTTCACGGTTTGAAAAGCGTTCTGTTAGTTCCTTAATTTTTCTGGTGATGCGTGCCTTTGCTGCACTCCTTGTTTTGCGACACTGAAGGGACTTCTCGTGCCGAATTCCATCGTTGTCGAGGGTAACATTAGGCCGCCTGTCGCGAGTTGAACGGGTTGATTCTTTGCTCGAAGCTTCAGCCATATTCCGTATTTTCGAACTAATGTAAGCACCAAACCGTAGACAATTTAAAACAGTTTCATTTAATGCTTACAGCTTGATCAAATCGAAATTAAGAGGCAATCCGAACGCATTATGATGAACATGAAGGTCAATGATGAGAAACAATGGTTCGACTGAAAGGAAATAAATTACAATATTTCTAAGAGACTGATGCACTAATTGAAAATCATAGCATGAAGTAAACTTACAAATATTCCTCTGATCCTGCGAAGAGAAGAAGTAAACGAAGAAACTTGAATAAAACGGTAAAAAACTAGAACAGAACACTAGTGAGCGAAAGCATGTGGCAATTGAGAAACCTGATGAAAACAGTTTGATCCACAGGAGAGGGAGCACAATACGGGTTTGTTTTAATTATAGAACGCCATTCCTTTGGGACAGCATCAAGAACACCAAGAATAATAATAATAATAATAATAATAATAATAACTTTATTTAAGTCTCAAATCATTCTAGCTGAGCACGAGTGCTCTACGAATTGGGGAGACTGTAAATCAAATAAGTAAATCAAATCAAATGGAATGTTGGTTTTTGAGGAGAGGGGAAAACCGGAGTTCCCGGAGAAAAACCTCTCGGAGCAGAGTAGAGAACCAACAAACTCAGCCCACATATGACGCCGGGTCCGGGAATCGAACCCGCGGGACACATTGGTGGGAGGCGAGCGCTCTCATCACTGCGCCAACCCTGCTTCCCAAATATGGAAGGGTATTAAGGGGAAAAACAGGAATTCAGAATTTTGTCACTTTTTAAAAAAACACCCTCCCTAGAAACCAGGTCACCAACCTTAAGAATTCCTAGGTTATAGAAAAACGACTGAAAAATTGATTTCCCCTCTCTTAAAATATACTTGTTGTTCCAAATAATTTGATTCATAATCCCTTCATAAGATGACGAGTCGTAATTAGTCATCGAAGACTCAGCTTGCAAACACTCTCTGTAGAAGCAAGTGAAGTATGATCCTCGCAGTAAATTTTCCAATTTAAGCGATAATTTTTTTTTCAGGTTTCTGTTCAAGTAGTGTTACGGCCGCACTTGCATTAATGACAGCTTTTGTTTTGTGTATCGGTTTTGTGATTATTAAACTCAAAATAAAAGGCCAAACAATGTACAGAAAACGTCAACCCAAAGTTACAAAACTCAAATCAAAATTCAGCCTTATCCTCGGTTAGCCTAATCAGGCTAAAGGAGCTCCGCTTTTAGGGTGACCTATAAATCTTCGTATTAGGTTAAATTTACCATTTTGCTTCCTTTGATTCCTGGTCTTATATCTTGTAAATGTTTGTCAGTTAAAATTAATGTTTATTAAAGAAAATAATAATATAAAATAAAATAAAATTACCGAAACCAACCAGCCCAATTACCTGTTTTTTTTTTATTAATATCCAAACGGTGATTCTTATCGAGGGCGAAAATTTGTTGTTTACAGGCTCAGGAGGAAGATCGACCCCGACTTTCTCTGTCCGACCTCGTAGCTCAGTCGGCAGAGTAACGGTAGATCTGTTCCGGAAGTCGTGGGTTCGGTTCCCACCGAGGTCAAAAGATTTTTTCTTTACCTCGTGTGGTTCCCTGATTCCCTTTACTAGGGCTAAACGCCCAGTGGGTTATTCATGGGTTAAATTAGCACTAAAATTTACACTTCAGAGTTAATTCTCTGTTACATCATTTGTGTCCATAGTGCTACGCGGCACAACATCATTTGTACCCTTACTTTCTCTTCGCCGCGATTCACCATCTAAATCGACCCCGAATTTCTCTGTCCGACCTCGTAGCTCAGTCGGCAGAGTAACGGTAGATCTGTTCCGGAGGTCGTGGGTTCGATTCCCACCGAGGTCAAAAGATTTTTTCTTTACCTTGTGTGGTTCCCTGATTCCCTTTACTAGGGCTAACGCCCAGTGGGTTATTCATGGGTTAAATTAGCACTAAAATTTACACTTCAGAGTTAATTCTCTGTTACATCAGGAGGAAGATCGCTGACTTTCTCAATAAAGCGTGAATAGTGCTACTTTTGGCATTTCCTTGATAGCTTTTTGACAAATTTCTGTTAATTTTTGGGACGTGCGCGTGCATTTGAATCGCTTTTTGCCCTCGAGTTTGAGATTTTGCGTTCAATAAAATTTAAGCTTTGTTAAAAAAAAAACAATGCCGATAACGCCAAAAGACGATAGTTTTCTTCTCTCTTTGTTTTCGGTTTGTTCGATATTTTTATACGATATTTTTATACGATTTTTTCCGGAAACTGAGAAACAAATTAAATTACCAAAAGACAAAGTTTGCTTTGACTTGTAGCTTTGAAAAGGTGATTCGGTCGCTCGCATTTAGAAGTCGTGAAAAATTCGACAATTCATTTTATTTAAAAATTGTTGGTATAGTTGGATAGCCAGCTCTGTAAGCTTTAATTTTATATAAGGTTTAGGTATCTACAGTTTAAACTGGGCACGCTACATTGGTTGGACGCGAGACATCCCTGTAGGTATACTGTAACCTTAACTGGTAATAAGTATTTTCAGCTCGTTTTAAGTGGCTGAAGGTATTCCTTAACATCATTGAATGGAAAAAATGTAATCGGTTCTACATGTATATTGTACAGTTTTGCAATGTTTTACCTGTTTTTTTCTTTCGCTCACCTGTATCTCTGACATCTCCACCATTTAAAAAGGTGGCAACCCGATGTATATCCCCGTATTATGGTTTGAGTGGTGTAGGACGTCGTTGAATATGTCACATAATAAGCCCTTTTGCAGACGTTTTCTCTATGAAAAAGAAAAGCCGCATAAAATTACTTACAGAACGACTCTACGCATGGCGTTGTTTAGCGAAAAAAAGTTATATTACTATTACGAAAAAAGCAAGCACTTAGAGTGACTTTGACGAAAGATGTCTTCAAAACTATCTCAGAAAAAAGAACACAAGACAGTCAATTAAAATCGATACTTTGAGTATTTAAGAAGTGAAGAGAAAGTCCCTATTAATTTCAGAGAGATCAGATAAATAAAGAAAATAGCAACCTTCAGAATAACCCATATCTTTTGCGTCCTCCTTTCAATCATTAATAATAGAGGAGTGACAAAGGGTAACTTGTTGAGTACATGCCGGGCAACGGTAAATGTACAAGACAATTATGTCTCAGTAAACTGTTGAAAAGAAATTCCAGTCATAATTTTAAAACATACGCTTTCAAAAGCTAGCCTCGTGATGCTGCACAAAGAATCAGCTGGAGTACGTGAACGTTTGCACATGCTCTAGTGAAGTGTTTTCTCCATTGATAACTTTTTCTGTTGTGTGGTTTAAAGACATGCCAAGGAACTTGACGATGAATTAGTGAGGTGATTATATGGTCAACGTCAGTTGTGAAACTTTGCTTGAGGAGGGTGCCTATGGCAGCTCAAAGTAACTCCATAATTTTTGACCATGCGTTTAAATAAATTCTCATGTTGTTGTTGACTGGAGAATCGAGTGGACTGTGAACATAAAATACCAGGAAGGGGTCAAATTCAAATTCAAAAAGGGTAGGAATTTCACAAGTTGAGGTATACAAAACGGTAGGGAAACCGGTCATTTAGGTATTTAAAAGGGCCTTTAATTGTAATATTTCGTATAGACGCCCCTTATGGCTGCATCAGTTAATTTATTAAGCATTGCATGGAAATGAGAACAAGACGTACTAGGTAGGTATGTTAAGGGGTACCTTTTCTCAATAAAAGGTATATACAAGAGGGGCATCTCTTCTGCCAAAATGGTAAGGGGTTGGACTTCTGGGCGGAGCCTCCCTGTATTAAACTTTGTTAAGTAACCCCCCGGGATAAAAGTAAACTCCTCGTATTGTTCCCAAACGGACACTGAAGCTCAGCTACTCCTGCATGCCCAACATGAAAAGTATCATCTCGTCACACAACAAAGCACTACTATCAGATTACCAGAAAAAAAAATCAATGCCCGGTGGACGGAAAATGCCTCCAACAAAATGTAGTTTACCGATCAACAGTCTCGACACGAACTTCATCAGAATCATACGTCGGCCTAGACTGTGAGCAGTCTCTCTTTTCCTCGAGAATCCGTGGGAAAGAACGCAAAAA
>CM042748.1:2825072-2848114 GCA_022496165.2 Catalaphyllia jardinei
TTCTTTCCCACGGATTCTCGAGGAAAAGAGAGACTGCTCGCAGTCTAACGTCGGCCTCGCTACAGGTTTTAAATAGCGTTACAAAAACCACACGGCATCCTTTTGACATCAAAGCACGAGAAACGAAATTGAACTGCCAAAACACTTTTGGACACTCAATTCAATCCGAATTCAATCTTTATTTGCTTATTTCACTCAAAGGCAACAACAAGCCTTTTACCATCAACTGGAAAATTATTAAGCAGTGCAGACCTCATAGCAACGTTAGCAACAAATGTAATTCATGTCTCTTTGAGAAATTTGTGATCATCTGTAAGAAGAATTTGTGCAGTCTAATTAAACAAAAGAATTTGTACAGTCTAAACAAAAAACAGATACCTACTCTAGAACTTATAAAGTAACGCAATCTTTTGTAATACGCACTTTGTATTACACATTTTTTTTCAATTTCAAATAGCATCTCATAGCAACTGTTTTAGAGCTTTTATATCTCATAGCAACCTTAAGTCCGCTTTTAATGGCCAGTTCTTGTAATTTTACGGTCTTTCGTTGATATTGCCTGATGAGTGTGGTACGGCCCTCTTTGACTAAACGAAACAGCGCTGTAGCAATACAATGATGAACTGAAATTTTTACTTCCATTGATCATTATAATAAAGTAATTACACATATTCTCCCCTCCATGCAACAAAAAAAAAAAGAAATGACGAAATACTGTTTGAGGCAACTAGAACATGCATGTGGTTGGAACTTGATGTTTGCAGCATGTGAGATTTGCAACAGCGTCCCAAGTGGTTAAATCAGGTTAAATATTTTGCCAAAGCGAACAGCGCTTTGCACCATTTTCTTACATTTAAGGCATGGCAGATTTATAGTTTACCAATTTAAGACTGTTTCTTCGTTTTCGAATCGAGATTCTAAGGTCGCAAAGCCTATTCCATCTTCGTGTTCGTCATCTTCCTCCGTCAAGTCTCCTTCTTCCACGACCCCACTCGATAACGCTGAACGATCGAATTAAAAGAGCCTTCTCCTTCTACTCAAACTGCAGCGACTCAGCATCACACAAGGATGATGTGTTACTGGATAATTCATCATCTGAGGACTTTTTTGCACCAAATAAAATCGTCAATAAGACGGCTCAGAAAGCGCTAACTTTGTAGGAAATACACTGACTCCCAGGGTAGTCAATCGATGAAAATTGATATCGAAAAATTATTCCATAAACCGACATGACATAAAACTGTAAGAACGAACGATAAAATCCGACGTTTCGGAGTAGTCATGACTCCATTATCAAGGAAAATATGTGTGATCATGCAAATTGACCATTTTACAGTTCTCGGCTTAGTAACCTGGCCTTTGAATGTCAGCGAGGCTGGAGTTGACCTTGTTTTGATACGGATCTCACTACTTTTACTGTGCAAATCAACAGTCCGGAATATCCCAATATATTAGGACATCCGTGACGTCACCAAACTTAAGTTTTAACCAATGAGAACGCCTGTTTTGGTTGGAGTGTTGGGTTTCACAACAAACCAAGGGATTCAAGATGGCGGACAAAGAGAGTCGCGGATGCTTTTCAATGCCATAAATGTGGGTCTTCAGGAGGTATACACTTATCTGGAATTGAGTTAAATACTGTCGTAACTATGAAATAAAGGAAAAGTTTGCGTTCTCGTTCCATGTCACAGACAGTTCTGCCCAGATAACGATTATCTTCGGACCGAAGGAAGCACTACAGAACGCGATTTAAATTGAGAACTGCGGGCAGAGCTTGACACGAGGTGCTGTTATCATTCTTGGAGAGAGACCATAGAATCGGTAAGCATCTTTACTCTCCATTTTTCTGAGCACAGAACTGATGGATATGAGAATTGACACTTTACTCTTATCTGGCGATTGTCGGGCCGAAATCGCAAGACGCGTTCTTTTTTGTCAGCAGAAATAAATTGTGAAGATGTCCAAAATGTTATACTCCCGCGTTTACGCTAAACCGAGGAAATAAAATCATCATTGAAAACAGAATTTTCAACAACGCATACGAGTGAGAAATTCTTGTTCTGCTATACAAAGTATACTAAGCTAACAAAATGTATGGATAGTTAAAATCTGTTAATATATTCCTTGTAAATCTTACATTTCTCCGTTTTGGTATTTAATATTTCTTGCATCTATTTGTTGCTGTGCTAAAAGATATCATATCTGATTTCCATATTAGAATTATGAAAGCTTACCTATCATTGCTGACTTTCGGGTCTTTAAACAAGTTATTAACTCAAAAATATCAAAATATAACTCCTGGACAGGTTGACAAGGGATTATTCACAATCCATCCCGACATGTCCCCAGGATTTATTACATAATTATTTAAAATAACATACAAAACAAATTAAGTCGTGAAAGAGAAATCAATTTTATTTTATTCTCTCTTAAGGTACTCTCAACCTTGAATTTGCTTCTTGGAAGAATGCAGGACCTGAAACAAATCACAAGTGCTTAGAAGATTATTACACTGATTACAGAGTCAATATTATTACAAATGTATTTTTCATTTTAAAATATGAATCAGTTTTGACTAAAGTTACCACAATAGTCTCACTAAAAATAATAGACTGCCCTCAAGTGGTCTGACTGACTGTTTTCTTTTTTTATTACATATTCGTAACCAAACTGATATATTGTACCTGTTGACAACTAATGTTTTCCATTGGTTTTGCAATCAGTAATGTGAAATAATAATAATAATGATAATAATAACAATAAAAATAATCATTAGCTTTATTTAACCAGGTAACACCTTCAGCATTCTGTTCTCCCAGGAGCTCCTGACACAAATAAATAAAATCCAACACTTGACAATGAAATTTTGTAGCTTTTCAGTCTTCATAACGATTACTTTGCAAAAATATTACTTTCTGGTATATTTAAGCTTCATGAGGAGGCAAAAAGAATAAACACCTACTGTGAACAGCTGCAGTGAGTATAGCTTTCAAAAAATGCCAAAAAAGAGGACAGTGCCCCCACAGACCTTAACTTACATGTTTGCATGGCCCTCCACGTCTTATAAATGAACACATACAATGTCCCTCTACCTGGGGGGGACGGGAGGGTACTACCTTATATGGGCTATATAGGTATGTGCGACCCGAAATGATATGGTTTTTCAGCTGTTTTGGTCGTAAATAGGATATCAGTTTTAGCTGATTTTGGCCATTTTGGTCATAAATAGGGTATGGTTTGGCACTCTAGCCTTGATATGAGTATGTTTTTAAGAAGCCAAATTTTCATCATTATCAAAAAGAAAATTAACACTGAAAAGCCCTTCACAAATTATGTTTACGGTGATTTGACATCGGTTTGAACTAGGGAACTTATTGTAACACTGGTCAGAAACAGGGTATTGATTTAAAAATTAGGTCATAAACAGGGTTTTGAATTTTTGGTCAGGTCATGTATAGGGTAGGGAATAATTTCGCAGAGTTTGGTCGTAAATAAGGTAAGGGTTTTGGGAAGTGGGCCGCATACCCCCACCCAATTTTTTTGGGAGTACTGCCACTGTGCAGATCTGATAACATGTACTGGCAAGGGTCACAATTTTTATCTTGCCTTCTACAAAAATTTGTTGAGACTAATAAAACATGGATGAACACGAATAAAACATGGATAAACATTTGGCGAATCGACCAAAACAGGCACTTTCCAAGCTTTACGCCCGTTTCACTGATGCTTCCACTTTGCACTTAATTTAATCAAGTTAATCAACCGCTCAATCTGAGGTAGGCTTAAAACAAAGTACCAGACAACCCACCTATTATTGCGTCAACCTCGTTCCCAGGCCCTGGCATCGGCTGGTCACGTGCCCATCTTACACCCTGATATCTTTGCCTTTTAATAAATATTCAAAACATTTCACTTGAAGTAAGGTTTTAACGATTAAAAGCAAATAAGAAATCTGGTAGAAGCTGAAACAGTAGAGATTTGCCAAAGCCAGTCGGCAGAACGGCAACAATATCTTTGCCTTTCAATAAATATTCAAAACATTTCACTTGAAGTAAAGTTTTAACGATTAAAAGCAAATCCAAGTCGAATAGCACAGACAGTTTCTCTGCCATCTCGATTTTGGCAGTGTTGAATATGCAAACCTCGCTAATTTATTACACCCAAGATTTCAGGGTGTAAGACAGGCACGTGACCAGCCGATGCCAGGGCCTTTTCCCGCGCCGCCCCCAAGCCAGGGAAAAGGCCCTGGAAACGAGGTTGTTATTACATCATAAATCTATAGAATTAATTAAGTAATAAAATTATCTTAAAAATTACCATTAATGGACCAATGATTAGGCAAAATAAAAGGTAAAAAATATCTACATTAAACTTATAATAGAAGGCGACCAAATTCGTACTGAAGACTCCACAAATTCGAGAAAGAGCCTAATTAAGTATATCATGGTGTAATTCATATTTCTTGCCAAAATGAACCTAAAAGGGGTCCATTTTAGTCAGTAACAAAGTGAAAATCGGTTACTAAGTCACGTGTTACTCTCGAGTGTAATGGAAGAGCGATAGTGGTCTGACTTCTAGAAAAGTCTACCAAAAATCTAGCTTGTCTACCATGCTTAGACTTGGCATGATGAGTTTAAGTTTATCGACTAAAGAACTCAGGAAAAATACTGCGAGCTTTATGAAAAATACGTGAATACAAGAAAAAGATAAACATTCTTCACCTACCTTGAAAACGTGTCAGAAAATCGTCTTACATCGCTGCGTTTTTACGGCGCTAAACCACATAAAACCTCTTGGAATCTCCTCCACTAGCATCCAAAATGGCAGCTGAAAGCTTGCACTTGGTCACTAAGTCAACGTGCGAGTCGCTCCGACGAAGGGCTAGCGCTCGAAACGTCAGCTTCCGAATCACTTTACGGTGGCCAATTCAAATAATCAACTCAGTTGATAAAACCAAATTATCCTGTAATACTCCCACCAACGCAGCACCACAGTTTCTCTAGAAACTTATCCCCTTTCCCTTTTAAAGACTGGGTGAAAGAGCAACAAGCGTGCGATTGCGTTACATAGCAAATAAATAAAACAGTGGAATAATCAACCAGTTTAAACGAACAGGGGAGTTGTTATAAGAGCCTCTGCGAGCTCTTTAATATCTTTTGGTGTTTCGGTTTCGAAAATTGGTACGATAATTCAGTTTCGATAAATTCGATATTTATCAATAAAATTGATAGGCCTAATTCAAAAAACGATAATTATCGATTACTCACAACGAAATATTTTATCGATTTTTATCGAATTTCGAAACAATTAATCGATTTTTATCGAATGTTATAAATTATCGATATTATCGGTTGTCTACCCCGGGACTGACTCGAAGTGAAGCGATCGAAATTTACACACCTAATGATGTCACTAGTCGCAGGCCTCGGATGTTTTGCTCTTTTGCTCGGATATATTTGTACTGCAGTGGACGGAGAAATGAGGGACTTAAAGCGCCTCAGAGCACCTATTACCGAGAATATCTTTCTGCTAAGTTCTCTGATGTGATTGGACCATGAAAGCCGGTCATCAATAATCAAACCTAATGATCTGGCATGCTCAACCCTGCAAATTGGTTGGCTATCTAATTGGATATTAATCTCACCATAATTTTCTGCAAGAAACTTTTGACGAGTACTTATCACTATAAACTCAGTTTCGCGATGTTTAGACCAAGCTTGTTTGCTTTTAACCAGCTATAAAGATTGGTAAATTCAGAATTGGTTGCTAGTTGGAGTTCGGCAAAAGTGCCACCAGGGACGGTGACATTAGTATCGTCGGCAATTAGGAAGATCATTTACATACATTAGAAATAGCAAAGGTCCCAGTATACTTCTCTGGGGAACCCCGCAGGTTAATTTACTTGCACTGGATAATGCTCCATTGACACTGCATATTTGGGATCTCAGTATAAAAAGAGAATTAGCCTGTAAATTGAGCAGTTGGTATAGTATCACAATAGCGCCGATGACGCAAAATTCCGAATAGTATTGTGTTGTCTCTCGATAAATAAGGCGGATATCAACTGAAAGCTGGATGAAAGAAGCATCGTGAAAGGAGGTGGGAACCCGCAGGGGACTCCCGTATGAACTCCCGTATGGAGCAGACGGGGATGCTGGACGGAACTTTTGAATTTAACCCCTAAAGAAGACCATCTGGGCGTGGCTCAAGCTTTTTGTGACCTCTAAAGGATACCATTCTGGGCGTGGCTTTTAAAGAGACCTCTTAAAACACACAAACACGACATGCAATGAGTTTTAATGATATAAAGACATAAATCAGCGGTTTGCAGGCTTTTCGTCGATCCGATCGCTTGTTTGCAGTGAAATTTATATTCCAGTAAATATCAAAATGAAAACAGGTCGCTGCAAGATCGAAGAAATAAAGGACGAACTCTTAGAACACGTTAAGACAACAATCCATATATCAGCCCCGTAAAACCAGCTCACGGATATAATTCTTAGCGTGGCCATTTTGAAATTTTATAGGCGCAATGTGGTAAACAAAACAAATTAAAAAGAAAATTTGACTTCTGCCTCTCTTCGCGTAATTCTGTGTTTCTTCGCGGAACCGTCAACGAGACTTTGGCGGCTTAAAATATTGGCGCTTTGCTCCGAACACCCCAAGCGAGACCAAAATTCAAAATTTACAGCCCTAAGCGAGACGACGAGAATCCCCGTCTGTTAAGCCAAGGAGCTGACTTCTTGCCATGCCTATCGGACAAATCAGTGCAAGAAAGGGTCGTAAGATTGTCCAACTTAAGCTACGTTTAAAATTTTGTTTATCTTGTCATTATGGAATTAAAACCCAATGGCAAGCTGACCTTTATATGAACAACCGAATTTTGTTAGGCGCTGGTACGGACTCCACCCTTGCGATGACCAGTTTGGATATCCACATGTTGCAGGGAGACGCTTTGAGAATGACCAGGAGCAGTTTTTCCAACACGCCAGTTGCCATCCGAGGACAGTGTGAACACAACTGATTTGAAGACTTCAACCATGTCAATGCGGATGCAACGGACGAGACAAAAATTGCCACGACAAAATTCTGTCTGTTAGTACGAAACGGCCCCAAGGAAGCTTTTGTCGCGAGGCCGATCGGATCTTTTCTCCGTTGACATATGTGAAGTGCTTTTGTTTGATTGTTCGTTTTTGTTAGTTCTATGCTTTATTTTGTTGTTGTTTTAGATTTTGATAAAACAGAGAGCAATTCACGATTGTGAGTACGACCTTAATCCATTATCACCTGTTTTGTTCCACATTCGTTCGCAAAACTACTATATTAGTGTGTGTGTGAAAATAAGGATCTCTTTATTGTTATCTGATATGGTGTGAACAACAAATTCACTGTTACATTGAGCATGGTGAACAAAGTATTCCTATTTTGGTTTCGGTTGATACTCGGTTTAAAATTTTCCGATGGAAAACGAAGAATCAAAAGCGAAAAATAACTGGCAATCGTATAACAGTATATTTTATTCGATCTGAAATCGAGATTGTACAGACATATTCTATTTTATAAATGTAATCAAGTAATTAACAAGTGAAAAAGGAAAAAGCAAAATACGTAGGCGCGCCAACTAAACCTTAATGAATGCGATGCCATACGGTTCGTAATGCAAACTTAAGTCCGGGAGGGGGGGGGGGGGGGAACTTGGGCCACGTTTGGATATAGGGGTGCCGTCGAGGGTTTGAAATCCTGACCTTGTTTAGGACAAAAATACGCTAAAAACCCTACCTTGTGTAGGACAACAGCCTCCATTTCAAGACCCAGTTTAGGACAAGTGATGAAATGCACACTCTCTGATTTTGCAGGAGTTTAAACTGTTTAACAAGTCATTCAAATCAGAGAAATCATGCTTGATGAGTCTAAAACCCAGTTTTCAGCTGAGTGGTTACGTCTCTACACTTAAACTAAACTAGTAATAACTTAAGGTTAGTAAAGGCGGGCGAGGATTTTTTATTTTTACCTAAAAGGTGAATAAAAGATTTGGTGGCCTATAGGTCGGGTGATTCTGTTTGTCCATGGGCACACCCTCCAGGTTCCTCCATTTTGACAGTAGCAATGGAGTGATTTTACAATCTTTGTGAAACAGTAACACCAGAGTATTCCACGTGACACTAATCCCATTGTTTGCTTTCCTTAGATTTAGTAATATGCTGTGATTGTTGCTGTTTTACGGCGTAAATAAAAGCACTCTAGGTTATAAAGTATGCGTATTGATCGAGTCAAAATAATTGACTTAACGCAAGTGTGATGTATTTAAAAAAATCATGGACAAATATGAAATCAAAGAAGGCGATATTTCATAAACAAACCGATAGGTCGTTATAGCCTACACTGTATTTGCCGTGATTTTAACCGCGATAGCTCCGTGTTTTGAACGAGTATTGTTACAAACAGTTGACTTATTTCGTGGTGAACAACGCGGTTCAATGGTAAAATTGTGGCGAAACTGTTCCGATATTTCATAAACAAACCGAACTAGGTGACAGGCTGACAGCTGAGCTGAGCTGAGCTGAGCTGAAGGAAGACCAACGCTGTCGCTTCACGCTCCTGAGATCGAAGACAACGATCGCAGACAATGCGCTTGTTAAGTCAAGGACGAACAGCTTTCGCTCCACGCTTCTATGAAATTAAAGAACGCGATCTCATACTATGCACTTGTCAGCTCAAGGGCAAACAATTCTGACGCTCCGCGATTGAAGTTAAGGACGAACATTTGCCACTTGCGATTAAGACGGAATACGGCCGGGAAATGACATACAACGCGACAACATGAACAGAAAGGTCGAATCCAAGTTGACACGCTCGATTTGGATTGGTCGGCGCAGCTGCTATGCATGACCTTCACGTGATCCGAGGTCCAAATCTTACGCGTGATGCACGTGAGAAAATAGCATTCTTTGCATTCCATGCATTCGTGGTGGAAGCTTCAAGATTTCAGCAAAATCGAGTCAGGGCCAAACAATACAACTGCGGCGCATGCGTTTGTAAAAGAAACGTTGAGATTAGGATTGCGGGCTCCTTTTGTCGCCCGTAACAAAAAGCCAGCAAGCATTAAGCTCTTAATTACCATAGCAAAATGGCGTCATTGCATCTATAGGAAGGTGGTTATTTTTCTTCAAAATAGCAAATAAAATAGGAATGATTTCTTCAATTACTGTATAATGAAAAAGTGGAACTTATATTTTTGGGTTAATAGCGGGATCCCTCATGCCTATGCGACACAGCGACATCTTTCTTTCATCACGTTATCCAAGACAGAGTAACGGTTAACAGTCGCTTTACTCAGTTGACATTATGCAAATCAGGAAAGGAACGGATCGCTTCTCGGCCGCTCGAGCACGTGTTTTTTAGACCTCTTGTAAGCTCAGGGTCGCCGGCTAAAAAAGAAAGAGATTGCCCAAAAGGTAAACGTCTCTCGGCTCGTAATACCAAACCCTGTTTGGGACAGGTTTAAGCCTGTTTATGACAAAGGCAAGTCAAATTGTATACCCTGTTTAGGACAACGAGGCCAACAAACCATACCCTATCCAGCGGCACGTCCCCGTATAGCCCAAATAAGGGAGTGCCCCCCGGGACTTAAGTACAGATCCCTGATGCTCTATAAGTAACAAAAATCAGACTAAATTTTCGATTTTCCTGTTTTTTTTTTTTGTTAGCTTAACTAAATTGTTCACATGGGGATTCGCTCTAGTGCGACTTCCCCTCCTGGAGGGGGGGGGGGTCGCACTAGAGCGAATTCTGTTTGTTTAACCACAATATGGTCAAAAGTGGAGCTTTTCCTAATGCGACCCCTACGAGCAAAATTTGGAAAAATTTGTCAGTGGAACAAAGAGATCAAAGACGCCGTAGTGTAAAGGTGGGGCACGCAGATTTTTCCAAAATCGCCCAAAGAAAACAAAAATTCATTAAACACGTCAACTGCGTGTTTACTTAGGAAAATTGATGCACAGTAGAAGCGCACGAAAACCAAGAGAAAAATTTGAGGCGTTCAACATGGATAGTCGATCTGATCAATATGAGGGGTTTCAAACACCATTTTTCCGATAAATTTTTCTCCTGATTTTGGTTATGAACGCCGTGGAGAGGGCCGTTGTTGTGGCCTGATATACATAGCGTGCAAAGCTCAGCAGCACCATCGTCTTCGTCTACGAGCCATCCTTTGACTCCGATTGAAAGCGTGAGTGTCTCTAGTCAGTCGCCGTCACCAACGCCTGTTGTAGAGTCTTTACAGTGTACCAGTGAAAATACTACTAAAACGTCGTACGATACAAAACATTTCATCATTGTTTACAAAAGCGTTTCATCAGTGTTTACACAAGAATTTAGTCTTGCTGTGTGGCTTCGTGTGCGACCGGAAAATGAGCCCAGACAAAATTCACTGCCGATATTTTTGGGTCTTTCGGACCGACAAAAAAAAAAAATTCGCTCTAGTGCGCCCCCCCCCCCCCCCCATTATAGTTCACTGATTATCTCAACATCAAGATCTCGGTGAAGCACACCGTTAAGCAAAATCACCGGAAAATGTAAGACTTGCGGTCGCAGTCAACTCAAAGGGATGTAAAATTATAGTTCCAGCTTTCTCTTCAGAGACCAGTGAAACACAAAGAGTCATCGAGGAGGTAACAGACAGTCGCGTCCAAGACACGCCACTACTTGTATCACCGAAATTAAGCCTCAAGGTTTTATCTGTACACGTACTTGTGGTTAACATTTCAATGGATCGAGCCAATATAAAAGAAAGCGGAAGTTATTCTGGCAAGCTTCCCTTTTGTTTTACAAACTCATGTGAATCGCTGTTACCGTAAATCAATGGATAGTTGAGGCTTTTGAGAGATATAACCGCATTGATGGCCTGCGCTGATAGCTCTTTTGGAGAATAAAGAGACTTTCGCCGCTATTGTTGCTGTAATGCATCGACTGTTGTGGTTATTACGTTACGTAAACTCCATTGCATTGGAGATATTTTTCTCATTCCTCAACGAGGGCACATAATCAACATTTTCAAAATAACAACCATTGCATTTCATGTAATCAGTTTCTTTTCAGCGTAACTTTTCACTTATTGGCATACCTAGCGTGGTGGACGTCATAACAAGATTATCTCGCACAGGCGAGTTACCATATTTTCTTGACAATGGTGGTCCGCGCGCAAGGAGCTCCGCTATGTAATTTTTGGCAAACACGGCTCTGGCAGCTTTGGCCAATGTTTAAACAAGGAACTGGTATCCAAAGATACCAAATCTCTGAGGTTTAGATCGCTAAAATGCCAACTCAGCTTAGCTTTAAATAGTTCTATCGAGAATACTACCAATTAACTGGATTGAAAACTATTTGATATTGATCATAGGAATAAAGAGGTGATATCATTACCCGCTTTGACTGAGGCCATTTCTGTAGAGCCTTGCAGTTCCCTCCAATGTTAAGTCAAAGAGCAAAAGCAACCGAAAAATCGTCTGTATTGAGACTTTCCACTGACATAGGCTAGCCATTGTAAGTAAAATTTACCTCAAGAAACGTCAACTGAGGCGTCTTCAAGGCAGGGTCATTTGGGCTGACACTGAAAAACGATAGGCGTTTTGTTCTGACGGGCAGTTAGTAAGGAAGTTCTCGCCAGGCTTATCGGCTTTAGTTTTATGTTGACATACCGTATTTCCTCGAATAATAGCCGGGTTGATTATTTCTATTTTCGCACCAAAAGGGGGCGATTATTCGAGGGAACGTGATTATCTATTATTTAAAATATTTCTCAGAGGAGGTCGTGCCCTAAATATTTTGTTTTATTATACCAAGTAATAAAGGAAAAAAGTGAAATACATGAACGTTACTAGATAAAAAAAAGTGTAAAAAAACTCGGTGCTTTTGTCACCATTCGATTTCGAACAATTAATGAAAGCTTGTTTGTTACCCAAGATGTTAATTTTTAACTTGAGAGGGAGGGGATAAGAGAAATAGAAAATGGCGAGGGGAGGAATTTTTTGAGGAAGGAGATCATTTCGGTTAAAGGGGGGTGTTTGCTCGAGGGAGACGATTAATTAAAGGATGGCTATTATTCGAGGAAATACGGTACCTTGAAATGCTTTTGCTTGATTGTTTATTTTTGTTTGCTCTATGCATTACTTTGTTGTTGTTGATGTGAAGTATATATGAAATAATTCCGTTGAAGCCTTGATTTTTTCAGGCTTCTTCTTTCCAATTGCTTAAATTGGAAAATTTACTGCGATGATCATTCTTCACTTTGTTGTTGTTGTTGTAGTTGTTGTTGTTGTTTTACTTTTCGATTACACATGGAGCAACTGAGGAAGGTGATTTGTTTCAGTCTGGGATCGCGAGTACGATCAATTCGTTATCACTATTTTTGTTCCATATTCATTCGCTAGTGTGACCAGTAATAAGGACCTCTTATCTTAACAATCAGTGCAGAAAACTATCAAAATAATACCAAAGAAACTAAGGGTCAATAAATATTTTGAAAGTAAGTTAAGTAAACTGGGGCCGACAATCTTCCCTAGAAACTCTGGGCTGGAGATGAACTCTTTTTTGGTTCTTTGATTGTTCGTTGAAATAACATAAAAATAACAATTCTGACTAATACACAGGAGGCTGTTTTTAATTCGGAGGAATGTAGGCTATTACTAATTAAACGAAGGGTAAAAATATCATCTCGTCACAGAGTAGTTACTAGACTAGGGTTAGATCTTATAACCGCGCTTTGAAATTAATCTGTTTCAGTCTTAGCACTATAACTATGTGTGGTCAGCCATTAACGGGATATTGATATATCGCTTTACAGTCAGCGTTTCTGATTACATTCTTTGCCTAGCTTGGGTTTTGCATGATTTGTAATCGTAGATTTTTATTTACCTTGGAGGAAAAAAAAATATCCGGAAAGGTCTTTTCACTACGGTGGCCTGGAAAGGACATCGACTCTTTTTTTTATCCGCGACTTCCTTTATTTATCTGCGACTTTTTTTTATTTGCGACTTCTTTTTTTAACATCTGTAAAACAATGACACAAACAAATACGTTTGCAACATGTTTGCCCTTAAAGTAAACGTAATACTTTGCAAAGAGAGCAAATATGTATGAATGTACGTCAAATTTGTTGATTTGCAGAGGTATCAAAAAAGAAGCAAATGTAAAGTAGATACCACATTTACTTTACATTTGGGCGCAAATACAACAGGAATTAATATCTGCTTATGCATCATCATTGCTTCCAATGCGAACTGTCTAGAGTCCTAAATTTGCATCATATTTACTTCAGTTGCAAGTAGTAAACGTCGCTTATAGGGCCAGGAACCAATCAGAGCACAGGAAATTATCACGTGACCACCACTAATGAGGCAAAAATAAGACAACTTGCATGGAATAAATTATTCATAAAACCTCATTTGCATATCCAAGATGGCGAGAGCATAGAACATTGTCAGGGTTCACCGGAAGTGGATAAAAATGGTCGTTGTGGACAGCTTCAGTGGTTGTTTTCAGTAGATTTTCACCAAACTTGCCCCAGAAGCTGTTGAGCATGAGTTTAGCTGTGGCTTTGCGTCCAGGATTCTTGAGGACGAGACTTGGATCGAGGGCGATTCCTTCTCTCTCCTTGTAATGCCGGACGTACTGCGCCTTCTCTTGACGGGTGACGGCCCAAGCAAGGTATCCAGCAGATTCTTGCTTGATTTTAAGCCAGGTGTTGACATAATCGGCAAAGAGTCCCTTTTTGGGTTCTTCAGGTGGGAAGTGCCAGACCTCATGAATCTTGATGAGGGTGTACCCCAGTTCCACGGCCTTCTGGATCTCAGGAGTGCACCAGGTTTCATGCAGTGTGCGTTGCTTGGGGTGTGGTGACAAATAACGACTTCTTCAACAGGGGCTTCGGCATCTCTTCTTCCATGCAAGCTCCACACAGGGGAAAGGTGAGTTTGCCCTTGTGTCTGTAGGGCAGGACGGGATGATACAAGTTGTATGGGGGTAGAATGACCACTTTGGCCATCCCGAAGTACTGATGGATGTCCTGATTTACGTTGTTGGCAATGATTTTGGGGTGTCCGATGGTATATTCTTGTGTCTCGTTGACCCAGGGGTACAAGGACGTCACGTCGATGTATTTGATCTTCTCACCCGAGGCCTCGTCGACTTCATGATGTAACTTGACCACTTTGGCGCGTCTACCGAAGAAAGCTTCTCTGGGTTAGAGGGCGTCGACGATTTCCAGCCTGTTGAGGAACTGCCAGAAATATGGGTTGGTCTTGACCTCTCGGTCCCATCAGGGCTTTGATTGAGTGGTTGGATCGGGATCCGTGCCATCCACGATGCGGTTCAGAAGCGATCTTGTTCTTTGGCACCATTTTCTTGCGCCAGAATCGGTTGCAGGCGGAGGCGATGATGACGCATTTTTCCATGGGGCCAAAGTCTGCCTTTTGTTTAAATTCTTCGCGGAAGTTTCTGCATCCTGCTTTGAGGAGTTTCACGTCCGATTGGCAGTATGCTTCCATTTCGCGCCGCAGGACGAAACGGTAGTTGGATGCGACCTTTTCGGCGTATCATCGTTCGAACTCAGCTTTTTTCTTGGCGTACATATGAATGTTGTGCCGCGTAGCACTATGAACACAAATAATAGAACAGAGAATTAACTCTGAAGCGTAAATTTAAGTGCTAATTTTACCCATGAATAACCCACTGGGCGTTAGCCCTAGTAAAGGGAATCAGGGAACCACACGGGGTAAAGAAAAAATCTTTTGACCACCCACGACTACCGGATTAGATCTACCGTTACTCTGCCGACTGAGCTACGAGGTCGGACAGAGAAAGTCGGGGTCGATTTAGGTGGTGAATCGCGGCGAAGAGAAAGTATAAGGGTACAATGTTGTGCCGCGTAGCACTATGAACACAAATAATGGAACAGAGAATTAACTCTGAAGTGTAAATTTAAGTGCTAATTTAACCCATGAATAACCCACTGGGCGTCGTAGTAAGAGTACATTATATTCATGGGTTAACGCTTCAATTGGTTAGCACTTAAATTTACACTTCAGAGTTAATTCTCTGTTCCATTATTTGTGTTCATAGTGCTACGCGGCACAACATTCATATGTACCCTTACTTTCTCTTCGCCGCGATTCACCACCTAAATCAACCCCGACTTTCTCTGTCCGACCGCGTTGCTCAGTCGGCAGAGTAACGGTAGATCTAGATAATTTGGTTTTATCAACTGAGTTGATAATGTGAATTAGCCACCGTAAAGAGATTCAGAAGCTGACGTTTCGAGCGCTAGCCCTTCGTCGGAGCGAATCGAGGAATTGTGGGTTGTGTGTGGTTTATATACAGAAGTATGGAGCTACGCTATTGGTTGGTGCCTGGCAACGTGAAAAACAGAATAAATTAGCTAAATGAAAAACGTTCGTTGATACGGTGAGGATTAAGAGTGCCGATTTGAAAAATAAATTTTTGTTCTAGAGTTTTGCGGCTTTCTGTGCTTCCTTGACGTAGGGAGAGGCCGCAGACTGTCATATGTTTCGTAGAATGATTCGGCAGATTAAAGTGTCTAGCGACCGGTTTAGATGCGTTTTTGTCGTCGTTCTCTACGTCACGAAGATGTTCTCGAAATCGGTCGCCTAGTCGTCTACCTGTTTCGCCGATACATAACTTTTTGCAAAGGGTGCAAGTTATACAGTAGATGACATTGGCTGAGGTACAGGTAAAATGATCAGTGATCTTAATGGATCGCTTGGGTCCCGACAATTTTTCAACGTTGCAAATGAAAGGACATGTTTTGCATCGTGCGCGTGCACATTTAAAAGTACCGGGTTGTTCACACGTTTGAAAAGCACTTCTGACTAAAAAGTTACCTATGTTTTTGTCGCGTTTGAATGAAATTAATGGCGGCTGCGAAAAGATTCTGCCAGTATCGGGATCATTTTGAAGTAGTTTTTTAGAATGATGGATTAAACTGCGTGGTTGTGAGGGTGAAATGTGAGAGTGAATGGAATTCTATTGTTATTCTCCTTCTGAGACGTTTGTAGTGCTGACTGCCAATCAATTTGTTGGGCGCGATGATGGCCTGCTTCAACAACAGAGGCAGGATAGCCACGTTTGTCGAAAAACTCGCACATTTCTTCTGATTTTAAGGAAAAATCAGAGTCTACACTACAAAGGCGACGAAGTCTAAGAAATTGAGAATAAGGAATGGAATTCTTGACATGTGACGGATGTGAAGATGAATACAACAAATAACTATGAGAATCTGTGGGTTTGTAGTGCACACTGGTGCATAAACTGTTGCCTTCGACAAAAACCTTAATATCTAGAAATGCTAAAGAAGTATGGGAAATTTCCCAGGTATATTTAAGAGCCGGATGAAACGAATTAACAGCAGTTATAAATTGATTGAGTTCCTCTCTGGTGGAGGAAGTGGCGCCGACACATTCGTCAATGTAGCGACGGTAGAGGTCAGGTTTGGGGCCGTTGTATTGATTGAAAAATTGGTGTTCAATGTAGCCTACGAAAAGATTGGCGTAGCTGGGTCCCATTTTGGTACACCATTGATTTGTTTATAATACCTGTCGGCGAATGAAAAACAGTTTAGTGTTAAAACTAGTTCAGCCAAGCGGAGCAGTGTTTCCGAGCTTGGTTCCTTAACAGTACGTAAATCAAAAAAATGTTTGAGGGCTAGAAGACCTTCGCCATTAGGGATGACGGTGTAAAGAGATGTAATATCCATAGTGAAAATAAGTTTGTCTTCGCCCAGGAAATTGAAATCGCGAAAAATTTGGAGTGCGTGTTGACTGTCTTTAACATATGACGGTAAAGATCTGACGATAGGTGCCATAATTTTGTCCAAATAGCTAGAAATGAGTTCGGTAGGGCAACTACATGCAGAGACAATAGGTCGGCCTGTGTTGTTAGGTTTGTGAATTTTAGGTAAAAAGTAAATTCTGAAGTTCTAGGAGTTGTGATGATGAGATTAGTAGCAGTAGCCGGCAATTCTTGTTTGACTATAAGATCATTAATAGTGCTCTTGACAATTTGTTGGTTAGTGGAAGTGAGATCTTTTTCGACTTAAGCATAAAAGGAGGTGTCAGAAAGTTGCCGCAAAGCTTCTTTTTGGTAGAGGTCGGCCCGCCAAACAACTAAAGCGCCGCCTTTGTCGGCCGCTTTCCCAATTATGTCTTTGCGCTTACTAAGATTTTTTAGCGCCGCCCTCTCTTCCGAAGCAAGGTTGGAAAATTTGGTGTTTCGATTGAAATTTAGTTTGTTGATCTCATGACGGCATTTATTGATAAAAAAATCTAAAGAGGCAAACTGGCCCTCTGGGGGAGTCCACTTCGATTTTCGAGTCTGGAGTGTCTCGAAAATATCTTTTTCCGTGGTGTTAGAATCATCCTCTTTATCATGGAAAAAGGCTTTAAGTTGTACGCGGCGAATAAATTTTTCAACATCTTGCTTAACCAAGAATTCGTCAAGTTTTTTGGATATAGGAACAAAATTCAAGCCCTTACTGAGGACGGATTTCTCTGCGTCGGAAAGCGGAAGCACAGAAAGCCGCAAAACTCTAGAACAAAAATTTATTTTTCAAATCGGCACTCTTAATCCTCACCGTATCAACGAACGTTTTTCATTTAACTAATTTATTCTGTTTTTCACGTTGCCAGGCACCAACCAATAGCGTAGCTCCATACTTCTGTATATAAACCACACACAACCCACAATTCCTCGATTCGCTCCGACGAAGGGCTAGCGCTCGAAACGTCAGCTTCTGAATCTCTTTACGGTGGCTAATTCACATTATCAACTCAGTTGATAAAACCAAATTATCTTGTAATACTCCCACCGACGCAGCACCACAGTTTCTTTAGAAACTTACCCCCTTTAACGGTAGATCTAATCCGGAGGTCGTGGGTTTGATTCCCACCGAAGTCAGATGATTTTTTCTTTACCTCGTGTGGTTCCCTGATTCCCTTTACTAGGGCTAACGCCCAGTGGGTTATTCATGGGTTAAATTAGCACTTAAATTCACACTTCAGAGTTAATTCCCTGTTCCATTATTTTTTCTTGGCGGACATGCTGTCAGGATCGTAGTAGGAGATGTCAGGCATGGGTCCATCGTACTCTTGGCTTTCCAGTGTGTTGAATTTATGCGGAAAGAAACCCTTACACAGTTCCTCAATTCTGAAGGCAGCAGGAACGTTCGCCAGAGGAAACGGGAGAAAGCACAGCGAGTCCTTGAACGCCAATCGGTCTGACTTGAAGGAAAGAATCTTGGTACCCTGGGTGATCTGTTGCTCGACTGTGCGATGCGCCGCGTAACAATGTTGCAAGAGAAACATTCCATCGTATCCCTTGAGGAAGATGACGATGACGTCCCGATCGTCTCCGTCTTGATCCACACCTTTGTCTTCTAACGACTCAATAAACTCAGCTGTGCATTCAATGCCGTAAAAGGCCACCATCTCGACCTCTTCGTCGGTTTCAGCACAGATAAGAATGGGAGTTTCATTTCCTTCAGCATCGGTGATGGCCTCGTAGTCACAGTATACTTGGAGGGGTGGATCTCTCTCCACATAGACTCGTGTGTCAGGATCGCCGGGTTGGGGTTCCTCGAAAGGACGTGTTCCCACTTCATTGCGAGGCACGAGTTTCCATTTGGGATTATCTTCACTTTGATGCAGCCGTTGGATGAAGCATTGGTGCGTTGCCAGGTGGACATCGATTCTGTAAATGTGGCATTCTCCCCAGCCGCACTTGTGATCAGGGACACGATGATTTCTACCAGGTCGTACCTTGGGGTCTGGTTCATAGACGTGACTGCAGTCCGGGCACTTTTTGTAGGAGTCGCAGATGGATTTGATGCGGAGACTCCAGCAAAAATGATCATGTGTGGGGTTCAATGAACATGAAATTGATTTAGTGCACAGGCAAGGCGGCCTGAATTTGCTCCAGGTCAGGGATACCACAAGGGCCTTCGGGAACTCCAGCAAGCTGGTGAAGTTTCTTGGCCAGTCGTTCTTGGGCGGGGTTGCCTTGTTTGAGATTGTGGTAATCTTGGTCTCTGGTATTCCCGTTGGCATCCACCAAGGCTTTCATGGTGACAATGGCCCTGGCGCAACAGAGGTTGTCCTTATTCTTGATGGTGACGCGAGACCTTTTCACGATGCTGCGAACGGCAGCTTTGCTGGGTCGATAACGTTTTCCATTCCCACTGCCCGGCCCCAGGGTGTGTATGAAGGTGGTTTCCATGGTGAAGGTGTCATCAGGTGTGAATTCTTCGTTGGAGTTTAGTTTGCCTGCGAGGGCCTGGAGATACGTGTCCAGTCTTTCACTTCTTTCTTCAAATTCACGTACGGTAGAAGTAGCAGATTAGAAGGCGTGGGTGAAGGAACTGGACTTCATGGTGAAGTGGCACGTTGAAGAGCGTGGGTTAGCTCTTGACCCAGATTGTCGGTCAGTGCAATGTCTCGACGCTGTCGTAACGCGGCCTCGAACCGCGTACATTTCTCCAATTACGGCTTGCTCCCACGGGTTGTAAGTCGAAGTCTAAGAGGGGACTTGTAGCCACACCACCCCCGTATCGTATGTCTTCTTCCTCGTCTGATGAGGCTTCTTCGTGCGTTCTTTTGCTGGCCTCATAGTATTCCAAGATCTCGTCAATAGGGTCAATGATCCATTCATCATCATCGTCGTGGCCCTAAAACAAAAAAAAAATAAAAATCATTATTACATAATCATACATCAGCACTGAACAAGACAGGTTTTCTATCACCTATAGACATTGTTCCACAGTTCATTCTTTTGGTTATCAATAATATTCTGTGAAGTTGCCAATTGGTTCACATACTCTTGGATCTCAGGTGGGAGTTGGACCCAGTGACTAGAGAATAATAGAAGATTTCACGTCAGATAGTTTCCTGATTGCGTTTTCATACGCGTTGTAACCTAAAACAACTGTTTTTGCAATTCTCATTGTCCACATAGCATCACTTAATTTTGCATGTGTTTCTTTCCCGCAAATACAAAATCTCGGGTTGTAGAATATGATTTTTATGTTACTGAGACCCCTAGCATTCTTTAATCTGGAAAATCTCCTGATTTCACGACAAGCATCATTCCAATGTCTCTCTTGTCTCAGATCGATTACATGCTGTGATTTGGCCAATTTGAGAATGTATTTTTTCAAACTTATAACAAAAAATTAACTCCGAACGAAAGTGAAATTCAAACAGAGGGGTAACCAGACTCAATTCCATGATCAAACGTAGTTCCTGATCACACATTGTTGCTCATCTCAGGGACAAAGAAGCTGTACTCACTTTTTCATATTCTTCCATGCGCTCATTCACCTCTCTATCAATTATCTCATCCATTGAGCGCTCAATACGTGCCGTGGTCCGCTCGACGCGTGTCTTTTATTCACGATCCGAAAATGGGTCCCAGTCTCTGTGGGGCAGTCTAAGAGGGGTTACCCTCTATCCCGTTGTATTGACGCCCACACATGATGGGTAGCTGATCTGTGATCGGAAGAACCATAAATTGTGGTGATTGTGTTCCATCGTCACTTTGAGTGTTGCACTTGTATTGAGCGCCACGCTGGATGAACCTAGACGCAGTCGTCACCTTGGCGGTGTCTTGCCTTGATCTGGAACAAGTTTGTTTCACTTGTCAAAGGGTTATTTTGATCGATACTCTCGCCAATACATAAATCAGCATCTCATTTGATGTTGTAGTTTTTTATGTGTTTATAATGACACTATGAGGCATGGTGGGACAGGAAGTAATGCTAAGACAACGTGACAGGAAGTAATGACAACAGTAGGAAAGGTTGAAGTGATAGTTAGGTGTTGCTTGACAATCCTACATCGGCTCGGACACCCTGGTAAGCTGGGAAACCGTAAGACCCAGGACGGAGTCCCAGCTCCCAACACCACCAGAATGGAGGTGTGGGTAAATGCAGGAGACTGAGACATGCATGGGAAATTGTCCACCAGACTCAACAGAGTACTGGGACTGGTCTCATCATTTCGAGCCTCGCTCATCCATTGTGTGACATCACAGATAGAAAGGAATAATTCCTTTCTATCTCCGATAACAATTACTGTTATGTAATCGATAAAAAAATCAATAAACAACCAATCAGTGTCAATGAGTCAATCATTTGTTAACTTTTCGCTTTTCTAGTTGGAAAACAAATTGAAGGGAAAAACCGTCTTTCTTTTAACACAACAGAAACAGATGGATCAGTGAAAACAGATGCCTTGGTATGGAGAGGCCAAGAGCCGTCGTCATCGCTCTTTCGTTGTCCATGTACCCTCCCAAAAGAGTCGACTTGCGCTATACCCTTCGCCCAAAAGTATAAAGTTGGACTCACACTTGTGCAGGGTGAATGTGAATCAGAGCATTCGTCGTAACTCACCCCTGACATCAGCGCCCTCCAAAGTGGTAGGCTTTCCCTCGCGGGAACCTCTAACCACATCAAGGACATAGGTCTTTAACGAACAAATCATTTCGTGGTATCATAAGAAAGGTTAAATTAAGTAACGGTTTAAAAGGGTAAATGTTAATAAAGCTGAATAGACACTTTCAAGATTGAAGAGACAAACAATCCAATAGTAAAATCAATAAATCTGAAGTTGAAAAAACTTCAAAAAACACTCAGATAGCAACCGATCACTTTCTGTCTTCTTGATTTAAATGTGTGTTCGGTTTATACGGCAAATATAAGTGGTTGATATCTTTTCAAAATGATTGTCTGATAGTCACTTTCACCGCTCTTCTGACCTTCTAATTTACTGTGGAAAAGGATTGCGCAATGTCGAAAATAGCTTAAGAAAAGAGTCCATCAATGAAAACCATGGACTAAATTTCGAATGAACATAAGACCCAGTGGGGCTCGAGCAAATTCTATAACTTTTAAAGCTTCGCTGCTGTTTGCTTTAAAGCTTTTAACGAGTAAAAACTATGTTATCACTGTCAAACGCCACAGCTTTTTACCTGCCGTGTAGCATCCAATGTAAATCTAAACTAAGGAGCCAAAAATCACAAAGATAGCATTTCTAAAAACAAGTCAGTGAAACTATGTTGTCACGGTCACAATTATAGCACTTTTTCTATCGTGTAGCATAGAATATAAACCTAAACTAACGAGCCAAAAACACCATTCAAACGTAAAAGCTATCACTGCCCTTTATGCCTGTATATCAAGGTTTTTGAAGCAAATTAAAGTAAGCACAAAATCGAAAAGACTTGCGATCCTGCGTGACACTTTTTTTTTTCTGAGAAACGCGAAAATTGCATTACCATTTTTCTCGGAAAACGTACAGAGTAGAAACTTACTTCGGATGAAGTTATGTCGCATTTCGTTTGGAGTTAAATCAGCTACTTAACACGAGTTCCCTTCTCCAAGAAGCGAATTGTGCGTGTGTTTCGTTGTCGAACTGAGGAAAAGCGAATGTTAAAAATGTGGTCTCCATAAAGGTCACAATTACAACGCTTTATATTATCTACCGACTACCGTGCATCATCGAATATAAACTTAAACTAACGAGCCAAAAACACTGATGCCTTCATGTCCAGGTTTTCGAAGCAAAGTAAGTGAATGAAGACACTAGAAAGTACAATTGAAAACACTAGAAACAGGTTTGGCCGACACGACGGCTGTACAACTGCAGAGTTTCCCGTTCCTCGTAACGGCAAATTTAACACAGCTTTACCGGCAAATTTAAACAGTTTTACCGGTGAATTTACCGCAGTTTTACTGACAAATGTAACACAGTTTTATCGGCGAATTTAACACAGATTTTACCGGCGAATTTAACGCATTTTGCTTATTACCATTGCCTAGAGAGCTTAAGTTTGGCGCTTAGTGGAAGCTACCTACGAGTTTTGAAATGATAGAATTCGGAATTATGTACCTTCTCTTGAGCAAGCTGGTCCAACCTGACTGTATCCTCCATCATCCTCGTTAAAATGAAATATACGTCCTTCCTTCCCAGTGATTTGTA
>CM042748.1:2850366-2875285 GCA_022496165.2 Catalaphyllia jardinei
CCATGTCCCCCCTTAGAGTTCGACTTACAATCCGTGGGAGCACGTCGTAATTGGAGAAATGTACCCAACAAACAACGGTTCGAGGCCACGTTACGACAGCGTCGAGACATTGCACTGACCAAGAATCTGAGTCAAGAGCTAACCCACGCTCTTCAACGTGCCATCGACCAACAGATTGCCACTGACAACACCCTAACGCCTCATTCCACTGTCCACTTCACCATGCAGTCCAGTGCCTTCACCCACGCCTTCCAATCCTCCACTTTTACAGTACGTGCATTTGAAGAAGAAAGTGAAAGACTGGACACGTATCTCCAGTTGCTCGCAGGCAAACTTGACTCCAACGAAGAATTTACACCTGATGACACCTTCACCATGGAAACCACCTTCATACGCACCCCGGGACCGGGCATTAGGAATGGAAAACGTTACCGACCCAGCAAAGCTGCCGTTCACAGCATCGTGAAAAGGTCGCACGTTACCATCTAGAATAAGGACAACCCCTTTTGCGCCAGGGCCATTGTCACCATGAAAGCCTCAATGGATGTCAACGGGTATTTCCGGAGACCAAGATTACCACAATCTCAAACAAGGCAACCCCGCCCAAGAACGATTGGCGAAGAAACTTCACCAGCTTGCTGGAGTCCCCGAAGGCCCTTGTGGTATCCCTGAGCTCGAGCAATTTCAGGCCGCCTTGCTTGGGCACCAAATCATGGTCATGTCCATTGACCGTCCGCACATGATCATTTTTGCTGGACCCTCCCCCCCCCCCCCCCCCCCACCCCGTCGGTCAACATCATTCGTCTCATCAAGGAAGACGATCACTACAATGGCTGCAATTTCTTTGGTGGATTCCTCAGCAGATCCTACCTCTGCGATGACTGTAACCGTGGGTTTGATCACGACGATATGACCCATCATCCCTGCAATGGTAAATGGTGCCCCTCCTGCAGACGCAAAGACTGCCCCGATTTCATCGAAGCCAGACAACCATTGAAGCCGGGTCAGTTTTCTACTCCATCTGAGCTGAGCATCGGAGATCAGTGCTATAACTATTACCTGCATCGAATCCATCTGCGACTCCTACAAAAAGTGCCCGGACTGAACACGTCCTTTCGAGGAACCCGAACCTGGCGATCCTGACACACGAGTCTATGGAGAGAGATCCACCCTCCAAGTCTACTGTGACTACGAGGCCATCCCCGATGCTGAGGGAAATGAAACTCCCATTCTTATCTGTGCTGAAACCGACGAAGAGGTTGAGCGAAGAGGTTGAGCAGCAGATCACCCAGGGTACCAAGATTCTTTCCTTCAAGTCAGACCGATTGACGTTCAAGGAGTCGCTGTGCTTCCTGCCGTTTCCTCTGGCGAACTTTCCTGCTGCCTTCGGAATTGAGGAACTATGTAAGGGTTTCTTTCTGCAAAAGTTCTACACCCTGGAAAACCAAGAGTACGATGGACCCATGCCTGACATCTCCTACTACGATCCTGACAGCATGTCCCCCAAGAAAAAAAGCTGAGTTCGAACGATGGTACGCCGAAAAGGTCGCATCCAACTATCGTTTCGTCCTGCGGCGCCCAATGGAAGCATACTGCGATTCGGACGTGAAACTCCTCAAAGCAGGATGCAGAAAATTCCGCGAAGAATTTAAACAAAAGGCAGACTTTGACACCATGGAAAAATGCGTCACCATCGCCTCCCCCTGCAACCGATTCTGGCGCAAGAAAATGGTGCCAAAGAACAAGATCGCTTCTGAACCGCCTCGTAGATAGTACGGATCCCGATCCAACCAGTCCATCAAAGCCCTGAAATGGTTAGCCGTGCAAGAACACCAGCTTCGTCTCCAACACCCATCCAATGGCGATCGCATCGGCACTCTCCGAAACGCAGGTGAAGTGCGCGTGTTTGACCGATATCTGGTGGACGGGTTTGATCCCTGTGATCCCGTCACTCAACGCCCCACCGTATACGGGTTCCACTGATGTCTATGGCACGATTGTCTACACTGTCATCCCAAGAACCGCAACAGGTTTCCCATCTGTCACACCGACCGCACCCGGCAAGAAGTCTACGAGGCCACCCTCAAGAAACAAGAGACCCTGAGACAACACGGGTATGACGTCAAAATCATGTGGGAGTGCGACTGGGACCGACAGGTCAAGACCAACCCAGATCTATGTCAGTTCCTCAACAGGCTGGAAATCGTCGACCCGCTTCAACCAAGAGACGCTTTCCTCGGTGGACGCACGAACGCGGTCAAGTTACATCATGAAGCCGACGAGGCCTCGGGTGAGAAGACCAAATACATCGACGTGACGTCCTTGAACCCCTGGGTCAGCAACACACAAGAATATCCCATCGGACACCCCAAAATCATTGCCAACAACGTAAATCAGGACATCCATCAGTACTTCGGGATGGCTAAAGTGGCCATTCTACCCCCATACAACTTGTATCATCCCGTCCTGCCCTACAGACACAAGGGCAAACTCACCTTTCCCGTGTCGAGCTTGCATGGAAGAAGAGATGTCAAAGCCCCTGTTGAAAAAGTCGTGTGTTTGTCACCACACCCCCGAGCAACGCACACTGCATGAAACCTGCTGCACTCCTGAGATCCAGAAGGCCGTGGAACTGGGGTACACCCTTTTCAAGATTCATGAGGTCTGGCATTTCCCACCTGAACAACGCAAAAAGGGACTTTTTGCCGATCTTGTCAACACCTGGCTTAAAATCAAGCAAGAATCTGCTGAATACCCTGCTTGGGCCGTCACCCGTCAAGAAAAGGCCCAGTACGTCCGCCAATACAAGGAGACAGAAGGCATCGCCCTCGATCCAAGTCTCGTCGTCAAGGATCCTGGACGCCAAACCACAGCCAAACTCATGCTCAACAGCTTCTGGGGCAGGTTTGGTGAAAATCTACTCAAAAGCACCACTGAAGCCGTCCACAACACTCATGACCTTTTCTCTTTCGTCTTTAATTCCTTTCTTGACATACGTCAAGTCCGAATCTCGAACGATGACACGGTCGAAATCGTCTACCCAATCTCAAGGAGAATCAACCCGACAATGGCCCCGTCAACATCTTCATCGCCGCTTTCACCACCTGCCACGCCAGACTCAAGTTGTACTCGTACCTGGAGCAGCTTTAGCAACGTGTACTGTACTTTGACACCGACTCATCTACTCCTGGAAGCCGCGTGAACCTGACATTCCCTTCGGCGCAGGACGGACGAGTTAGAAGGCAATGACCATATCGTGGACTTCACGTCAGCCGGTCCTAAAAATTTCGGGTACAAAAAAAGTGTGCTGTAAAGTCAGGGGATTCACCCTTAATGTCTGTGGATCCCGACATCATAACTGTGACGTCATGCGTCAAAACCTAATTGACGAGATCACGCAGCCTCTAGCCGAACGCCGCAACGTCAACGCGGTGAACCCGAACTTCTTCTGGAGAAACCCCGCTACCAAGCACCTGAGAGTCATCACCCAAACCAAACGCTACGGAATTGTTTTAGACAAACGCGTCGTTGACTCCACTACCTTCCGATCGTACCCTTACGGATTTTCCCGAGCCTAAGACTTGAAGTTTTTTGGCGCCAGGCATTAGAACCCAGCAAATGTCCCACTTGTAAATATTAGGTTGCTGCAATAAAATAACTTGTGTTTTCCCAGAAAGAGATCTCGTTTCCTGTTTTCGATGATGTCACTTTTGGTTTTTTTTCCCACTTCCTGTGAACCCTGACAATGTTCTATGCTCTCGCCATCTTGGATATGCAAATGAGGATTTATGAATAATTTATTCCATACAAACACTTTTATTTTTGCCTCATTAGTGATGGTCACGTGATAATTTCTTGCGCTCTGATTGGTTCCTGCCCCTATAAGCGACGTTTGCTACTGTTGCAAATCTGTCTAAATCCAATCTTTCGTCCAGTGTGAGTGCAAGTTCATTTACTCGTTGTTTCAATTACAATAATTTGTTGATGTAAGAAAAATGAAACAAAAGCAAACCAGAATATGAAGTATGCAGTGGTCAAGGAAGCAGACTCTTTCAAGTTGGCGACCAAACTAGCGGAATTAGCCAAGTAGTGAGTTAATTAAGTACGTGATAAGAAATAAATAATAAGGAACTAGATAGAAGTGCAGGTAAAGTAGCTAAAGCTAGTGATTACAATATTCATGTGTTGCTAGCAAGGATGGACATTGTAATGTCTCCTTTTAACTCATTAAAAATCATACAATTAATCTGAATTTCCCTTTTTAGATTTACCGGGTATTTTCTCTTTTTAGTTTTTTTTTTGTCAAATCAAGAAAGCTCAGGCAATGAAAAAAACTTTTACCAGAGCGATACTAAAACAATGGTAAGTTTAAATTAGAACTTGATGTTTTTGTAATCGAAATCACGTGACAAATAACTAGTTCACATCTCAGAAACTCTGGAGGGGATCATAGAAAGGAGGACGAGTCAAGCACCGCCCGCCCTTCATCTCTTTCCCCAGTCTTCCAAAGCGCGCTTCCGGGTGAATACATTTGTAACCTCTGAGCGAGAAGAAGAAATATTGACTGTTGTGTGTTCTTCTAGTGTTATATTCAAAGTTCCTTGGCTGCGCTTATAATTAAATAGCCAAGTGGTGCACTTCCTGCCAGCTGGGCCGGGTTCCCCATGTTACTTTATCTGTAATATGTAACAATCATGGGCTGAGTTTAGGTGGTCCTCGGAAAAGCCGTTACATCTTGGAACACTTTTTTCTTTCATTTTTCTAGACAGTTTATCGAATCACAGAGCAAAGATTAACTGCTTGGTTATATGATGCCATGCTTTTCTCACGATACAAAATGTTATCGATTAAATCGTGCAAATTGCATTTATCATTTGTCCATGTATTTTTTCTTCATTTTCATTGGCTGAGACTCCACCACATGACCTGCAAATAACTGCCTACAAATATTGGTCTGTTCATGCGTAATACGGTCTAAATGAGTTTTGCTGCAAGTAATAATCTGCTCCTGAGTAATTGTGAGCACACTCTTAGGTGAGAAAATGGCAGATTGCTTCCTTTAGCTGTCAGAGATTGACTTAAATATGAAAACAAACTTGGCCATCGAACGATAAAACTATAATGTAGGCCATCTCTGAATTACCTTTAGCCTCTTTCTCAAAGCGAGATTTTTAGTGTCAAAATGATATTCATTCACTTGCAAGTTAGACTCATTTTAGCATGAACGGTTGTGCACCAGGCCTCGCTTTGATGGAGAAACTATTACTGAAATGGGTTCTCGAAAAAACGAACTTGGTTCTGGCAAATCATGATCCATCAACCGTTTTCGATGTAAAACAATTGCTCAAAATGCATCACGTGACGCCAGGTGATTCCTTTGAATATTGCACAGCTAAAAGTTGGGGAAATTGGAGTTAAATTCCCCAATTGCCAAAACTGTCTGTCAAAATATTTCAAAGAAAATAAATTGCCTCGGTAGATAATTGATCCGCTCGAACTTATCCACTAATTGTTAATTATGCGAGTGACGGGGACAAATGGAATCTCTTATGTCTTACGAGAAATGGTAATGTAGACTTACGCGGCACCGAGCATTCTCATTTTTCTTACGGTGACTTATTTGTCCTTATTAGGGAGCTTAAGCACGCGCGTTTTTGAGACGAGGACGGCAACCGGAAGAGAACATTTCGCGTGCTAGGAAAATATTGTCTCCTAGATTTTTATACTACTTATTTCTATTGGAGAAAAGATACTTAGCAATGTGAATATAGTTGTGTGCGGGCAAGTTAAAAGCTCACTTCCGGTTACCGTCCGCGTCTCAAAAACGCGCGTGCTTAAGCTCCCTATTATTATATCTCTAAGTTAGTACGCGCGCTGTGATTGATCAAATTTTAGCCGGCCGTACTCCCCTGCACGGACCGCTAAAATTTAATTGGTTTTTGTTGCTAAACTGTTGCGTGATTTATATCGCCAAATTTTCTCAACTTATAGTGGAAATAAAAGTTTAAAACTTTCTTTTACTCTAAATTGCGTACTAAACCGTGCTAATGACTTAAAAACGATTTCAAACTGATTCGTTTTGCTTTCGACCTGCTTCAGATATTAGAAGCCGTTCCTCATGAATGGAAATCGTTGCCGAACCCTTCAGACACACAATAGAGATATAATAAATATCTTACTAACCTTATTTTCCCGGTCCGTACCGTAAGTTACGGATCCTCGTTTTTTCCCCCTTCGACTTATGGCCCAAGCGCGAAGCGCGGGTCGTAACTTACGGTGAGGACCTCGAACTCGGTTAGTAAGAGGTATTTAATGCACTTTTCTCTTTCTAGGTCGAGATATTTTCTGTCACGGAATCAAACAAAATAAAAATAATCTTGAAAGCTATTCGATCGCTTGCGTCTCCTTCTTTAGCAAAGAATCAGGATACCAAAGGATGTAACGCACCTTAGATTTGTTTTCTCTTGGTTGAAAGGGGAATTTTAATTCCTCGTTTTTCAGTTTGACCGGGTGTATCGAAGCACTTTTATTATTATTGAGTGGTTGATCGCCTGTTTGCGATCGTTTGCGGTTCACTGTCACGCTTGAAAATTGTTCAGAACTAAACTGGATTGGGTTTTATCATCGCCAAAGCTGGCTTTAGAAACCTCAACATGAATTCTTGACATTTACTTAACTACGAACTAAGATTTGCAATCAATACTAAGAAAATCATTAATGAAAGTGAGTAAATGTAAAGAGACATTGGTCAAACGAAGTTATTGCGCTAGTGGTCGACTATTTCAGAAAATGTTATTCTAAACAGCCTTATGACAAAATCACATGAACACAAACATGAATTTAGTTTCCGTTTCCATAAGGCACGTCAAATACCGTGAAAGTGAAGTTTTTAATGGGTGAATAATGTTAAGTGATACGAGCCATCCTCTGCAGTTTTTCTTGGTTTGAGTAGAGGGCTGGACACGACTACTGTGCAAAGGTAAGCTAGTCGTTATTTTGTTTCAAACATTGTCTAATTTGACTAATCACAATTGCCACACCCATTTTGCTTATTCGGGACATCGCCAAAACCTCCATATGTTATAATGCAGTCTAGTGATTAAGAAACGGCGCGCCATATCAAGTTCTCTTGCCAGCATTAATCTGCTAGCAGTTTATTAGTGATCTGCCTTAGCAAAACATTATGCTACCTGTCCCTCCCAACTGGTGTTTTGAATTTTCCACATTCACAGCTCAAATTTAGCTGATTTACAATAAACTCTTTTCACCTCCAACCCCAAGTAGGATGTTTATCTACTGTGAACGGAAGTTTCTTTCGGCCACAAACAGATGCCTCATAAACACTGGCCTCACTTGCCGGAAGAACTAGCATTACGAAGCGATGAAAATCTTAATTTTAAAATTCGTTGTTTCTTATATAGCTTGATTCAGCTGCATTAAGAAACCTTTCACTTTTGCTCGATTGATATCTCGGGTGTAGACACAAACTAGACAGTTGAAAATTATGCTATTACGATATATACCAGGAGCCCATTACTAGGAGCCTGCAACTCCCATAGTAAGCCAATGCAACGGCATTTTTACAGACCAGTCTGTGTTTAGATGTTTCGAAATAGGCCAGTTCCAGTCTACGTGAGCACGCTTCAGTGAGAATAAAACAACGCAGCCTCACGCGTGAACATGCCGACATTAGTCCGTGTATGCTGATTGCGGTTCCCCGTGGGGATCTGAATTCAAGATAAATTCAAACTAAAAATAGATCGGTCTGTGAAAACGCCGTGACAGGAATATGGGGTAGTTGCAGGCTCCAAGTGATGTGCTTCTGTATATACACCGTTGGGAGGAGAGAGATACTGAAAATATCAAGTAATAAATACGGAGAATTTCATTGTAGACTGCCTGTCGAGACATTAGTTCTGCTCCCTGAGCTAATTCTACAATATCCACTTCTTACAGATCATTTTAGTGACACCGTAAAGTTCACTAAAAGGGATATCGAATCAGGGGTCTTCGCGAGCATGCGAGCAGTGCGTTTATCTTTTCAAGTACGAGCATCGATCAAATTTGCCTTGAGAGAGGCTAGCACTTTAGAAACTACAAATGGCAAGCAACGAGCACTTCGTAAATTTTCCGCCAGCCGGAATCTCTCCTTTATCAAAAGGTAACTTTAACAGGTAAAGGCATTTGGAGTTTCGGATTCAATAATGGTCAGCAAACGTAACTGGTCTCAAGCTGATTGACTGAAAGAGAAACTGCAAAACGTCCTCGAGCACGAGCAAGCTAGCACTCATCTAATTTTTGCGAGCATTTCGAGCAAAGGCCAAAATTTTCGAGGACGTATAAATTGAAGTGGGCCATTTAACACCCCCAAAAAGAAATTATGATTTGCTTTAATATTATTTTCTTATGTTTACCGTTATTTATTTTAAAAGTGTACGTATCCTTCTTGCACAAAGCATATCAAGCAGTTTCCTTTCGTACCGGCGCGAGATAAAGCCCATCTTAATTTCAACCAAACTCCTGCGTGATATGTCATCTCTTTTCTCGGAATCTCGGGAAAGGCGTCTACTGCTTTTCTCTTTGGACCCGTCTCAATGCGAAACTCACTGTGATAAGCGCAATTTATCTCTTATTTTATCGCCTTTATGTGAAATCCGGTTACAATTTAAATGAGGAAGTATAGCATTGATCAAATCGTGAAAACTACATGATGTAATGATTGACAGAATAAACACATGATCTTCCGTGTATGTGAGATGAGTCATTTTCAAAACGATCTCGCAGTTTTATCCCTAGTAACGGTCTCGTAAAGTACTGCGAGATCAGACCTTTGCCCAATTTTCATTTCATGCTTTGAAATTTAAAAGACGATCAGGATGCAGTTAGTTGAGGCGCAACGCACAAAACGGCCCTTGTTTACAAATCTTGAAGTATGCATTAGTCACAGCGAAGTTATTCAAAGCGTTTTTTTTATTCGGGGAACACAGAAAAGAAAATTTCTTTTGTTGTTTCTGCTTGTGACGTCAGCTGCTGTGAAACTGAAATAGCTTTACGGATGAATCATTAATTTACGCGAATAACAAAATTATTAACAGTAACACATTATAAATGTCCCTCTCCAGTTTTTCTTGTGGAGGGCAGAAGGCTGTAAACAGGTTACTGAGCAACGGTAAGTTAGTCGTCATTTTGTTTCAAATTAACAATATACAATTTCGGCTTCTACTGATAACACTTACAAAATCCTCCTTTTCTCGATGTCTTGGGAGAAACTAGTCCCCTCCGCAGCCGTTTTTTTGTCATGTCACGCAACGCTACCCCCTAGTTGCGTTGCGCGACATCACAAAAAAAAACGGCTGCAGGGGAGACTAGGGAGAAACCGGATTGCTCAATTCGTGATTTTCGCTTTGTGAAGTGGACTCTACTTTGGTAAGTAGCTACAGACTGGAATTGTTTACCTTCTAGATTGACAATTCCGGTGTTCATAAAATCACAAAGCAAAGATTAATCGTAAAACTGAAGATCTTTGGTTGTGATTCCTCCATCTGTTGTAAGAGGAATGAAGGAAGAATGCCATGGATTACAACGTACAAAATACGTTATGTAGTAACTGAAGTGAACAGTTGATTTCCACGAACTTAATATTCTTCAAATGTAAACGAAATATTAAAATTGGATCAAGCGCTATCAGTTCCTCTCAAGTTGTCTCATTAGTCTTTCTATGACATGAGAGTGGAACTGAACTGTAGCTTCAAGAGTCCATAACAAAATGGAATGAAGAAGTTGAAAGCAATGCCCCCCCCCCCCCCACCGTGTTCGTCTGCATTTAGAAAAAGAATGAACACAACAACGAATATGCAAGTCGCTTTAGTGGAAATTGTTTATTTGGTTAATTTGCACAAATCAGCTTCGGTTTCTTTTTCATCAAACTAGACAACTTGCTTTCACGCGTGTTACGAAACCTGCTAGGGGTCCTGGGGAAGGAAGGGAGCAGGGGGGGGGGGGAAACGGGGGTGGTTGGAGGCACTTGTAATAGAGAGCAACAAAACATGCCAGTTTTATTTTATACGGCCTTTGAAGGCGTATTTCGTGCACCTTGAGCTAATGAACGCCTCTAAGAGATATCAATGTGGTAAAACTGTAAAGTTTACAGAGGAAGGGCGATTTCCCTTTCCCCCATTAAGATTTAGAGCATCAAACGTGATCCCGCTTGCCGATGAGTTTAAAAACGTTTCCCTTGAGTTTCATCTCGTATACCGCTGTAATTAAGTAAAAACAGCTCCCATACCGCCAAACACATGCGTGGTATGATCTTTTTTCTTGAAGTTTCAGGAAACACCCGAAATTTTAGTAGCTTTCACTTTTTAAAGGGATTTCTAATGTGTTAAGTAGCTGTTCTTGTATTGTTTAACTTTCATTTAGGAAGAAGAAATGGTTCAAATATTTATAAAATCACAAAGCAATGATAAATCGCAAACTTGAAGATGTTTGGTTCTGTGATTTTCCCGTCTGTTACAAAGTAAATGAAGAAGAAAGCCGTCGAACAAAACTTGCCAACAACATTATGTAGCAACTGATGCAAACAGTAAATTTACAAAGTTACGTGTGTTGAAATTCATGGAAAGCTGAAAAACTGTGAGCGATATCAGTTCTGCTTAAGCTGCGCTTATTTCTGGTAAAACACGTTAGCCTTTCTATGACATGAAACTGAAAAGTCAATTTTATCATTTATCAAGAATTCCACAGTAAATGGAACGATGAATTCCAGACCGCCCGAAGCGGATGTCTCGATTATTTTGTTTAGAAAAGAATGAAGAAAGCAAAGAATGTAACACGGCCTAGAAATGATTGCTTCTTTGGTTAACGTGCCTAAATCCGTTTGCGCATGCGCATACTTAGTAGAAAGGTAAAGTTATAAAGCCGGGCAAGGGTTAAAGTAGCAAAGAAAGATGCAAAGATTTATGTTGAAAGGTCCACGACCGTAACCAAAACGTTTCCATTGGTTAGAAACCACAATGAAAATTTGTAGCATTTTATAAGTGACAACTGAATACTTTAAGCTCGAAAGTCAGATTCGGAATAAATGATCTAAACGCATTTATGAGGAGTATTTTTTTACGTGTTTTTAGGCTTCCTCTGTGAACAAATGCACTTAAAGGTTATAATGGCCTTATGCAAATATCACGTGCCCACTACTATTTCTTTTTCATATTTTTTCTGTTTCCGCTTGTGACATCAAATGCTTTGAAACTGAAATGGCTTTACTGATCCATAATTTATGCGAGTAACACGCTATATAAGCAATAACACCTAAACATCCTTGTGCAGTTTTGCCTTTTGAAGAAGGGACGACTCATTGTACACTGGCTACTGCGATACGGTAAGTTAGTTGTTATTTTGTTTCAAACATTGTATAATTTCGGCCTCCTCTATCAAGAGTTTAATACCATATCGATATGCTTATTCAGCATATCATGAGCATGTCCTCACAATAGTCTCCAATCAGTACAACGATATAACAACGTAGCAACTTAACAAATGCCTGTAAAAGTTTTATTTGTCCGCAAGAAGGCGAGAGGGAACTTTTTACACTATTCGGGCAGCCCTAGATCGACACCATCGACCATTTGTCGGTATATTGTCCCGAATAAAGTTACCCTTTGGTCCGCTAATTATTCAGCCTGTGTGGCATATACTAAAATAATTATTCACCTCAGTGTCGGTGAAGGTGATGGATTTTTATCTCCATTTCTGTGAATAATTGTTAACTACAAGAAATTTCCATGGATTGCGTGATAAATCTTATTTGGGTTGCGAGGTCTAACAATATTAAGTTACGCGATAAAATAAAATCGTGCGAGTAAACCCTCGCTAAAAGTAACACTTTTCGATATATAATCTGCTTAACTTCTTCTTTTTTATAATTGAACACTTGCTGTTGCGGACGTGCTTTGATTCTGGATTCATCCTGACCAGACTGGTGGGCAGAAATTAAGTAGATCATTAAGTTCTTAAAACACACTTTTTTAAATACTGTTGTCTTTCAGTGTCACGCGATTCAAAATATACCGAAATAAAAATTAAAACCGTTTAATAGATAAAGTCCAGAACCTGGGAAAAGAAAGGTCAATATGCGAAGCCCCTCGCCAAGATTCAGGTCACAGCAACTTTTCTTAAGCAACATGTGCGGAGAAATGTTTTACCTAAATTTATAGGGATTTGTCTAGAGACCCATGTCTAAATTTGGATGTCTAATTTTTTGCGATGTTCTTAGAGTGCTCCCAACCTAAACATTTCTTTTTTTCGCTGAGACGAACCCACTTGTTATTCGAAGCATTTGGGAGAAAAAAAATTGGATTTGGTTAAATCCTCGATTTTCTATGACCTTTCAAAGTCAAGATTAACGTGTAGCGTTTCATATTGAGTCTGCGGCGGATGTTGCTGATGACATCTACCCAGGAACCAAGCACAATGGCGCCTCAGTCAGCTCTCAGCATTTGCTCAAGAAAATGGAAAAGAAAACTAATAGTTGCAATATATTTTGGGACTCAAACGTCCAAGTTTTGTTTCGAAATCATTTCTTTTTCGTCACTGGAGTCAAAGTTAAGTTTGGATTCGGAAGGCTCCGAACTAAACTTTGATCGAGCACGTTTGACAACTGTGAACTCACTGTTTAGAGCTTTGAGAGCAATGTGCAATATTTCAAGCGACAACACGATGTTCAAGGCTTCTTTGATGATGTCTGTTGCCTTGGGAAAACGGGAGTTTGAAATCGATCAAATCGTAACAAGTACATTATAAAGTGAAAACTGACGAAAAGTTAATTCACGTTAATTTTGCAACAAAACGACGCCAAAATTAGCTTTCATTCTTTCTGTTACTTCTCTTCAGAGTAAGTCAATCTGTTATTCTAAGACAGGAACTATCGTGGAATGTGAATTTTATTACACCTGTTAGTCAGCACAGAAGTTCAAAAGAGAAGCTTTAATAGAGCAAACAAAGATGCCGAGATCATCGTTAGAAAGTCCAAGATTATGAACAATTTTTCTGCAGTGTATTACTTAGATAACCAAAACGTTTCATAACTAGCTATAGTCAAAAACTCAATCTACTTTAATTTAAAGACAAAAAAAAAAGAATTAAAAAATCATAAACTACATTGAACTGTTTGTATGTAATTGTTTTGCAGAACGTTTGAAACATATTTCAATTTCAAATTATTTTGACTTCTTATTAAACCTCCTATTGTCTGGCACGGAAGCCCCCTCACCGCTGTTTTCAGTTTCTATCACTTTGGTTTCACTTTCATCAGGAGACTGAGAAACTGAACTCGGTAAGTTTATTAACTGTAAGCTGTCTATGACCGATAGGGTTGGGTGCACCTATAATAAGTGGAGCTGATTTTTCATACTCTAAATTTACACTGAGTGCAGTTTGCATCATTTTGCACGGTTAAGCCAAAGAACGAATAACAACATTCAAAAATTGAAAGAACTTTGTCTAGCAAACCATTTTACTGAATATTAGCTACGTTAAAAAACCGAATATACTTTAAAAGCTAATAGACTTTACCGTCAGCATTCAAAAAAGATCGGGAATAGAAAAATTTAACTTACTTTCTAACGTTTTTATTAGATTTAAACTTGTCTTTATTTCAATTTGTTTTCACTTCTTGGTGGACCCCCTATTGTCTTGCAGGGAAATTCCCTAAGGGCTGTTTCAGTTTCTGTCACTTTGGCTTTGACTTTTAGGAGAAGACTGACAAACTGAACCAGGTAAGGTTATTAGCTGCAATCTATTTCTGGTTAGTAGCGTGCATGCAAATTTAACAAGATCTAGATTTAAACTGGAGGAGACTAAAAATCGCGTGATTGGTTTTCTTCCTGCTGAATGTGCCATCAATGAGTCACGCGAAAAATTAAGTCACGCGAATGATATCTTAGAGGCACTATTTTGTGTAGTAACACATCGCTTAACAACCCCCTTTTGTTTACTTTTTAGGAAAAAAAGTCCTGATATTGAGACGTATTGGTTTTGGATTCCCTCTAGTGACTCATCAAAGCCAGTGAGTATTTAGCTTTGTTATAATACTGAGCAGACTCATTTCTGTTTTTCTGTTTACAAACTCTCCAGAAAGCTGAATGAAATCATCCAGTCACCTGAAGCGTGAAAAAGGTACCCCTTTCGGGCGGAGCCTCCCTGTATATGCCATTATAGGGAGTACCGCCCCCCTCCCCTCCCGGGCCGAGCAGCGGTGATTTGCTGATTCTCATGACTCATCCCGAATCTCGATATCAAAATTATCCCACATTTCCTTGTTGAACTGAGAAAATGCTTCTTAGGCCAAGATATGTTCATTCCTAATCCCGCTGTCCACATCCCGCCTGGATTTTTAGCTACTCTCGCCTCTGGTCAAGCTTTTAATTTGCTTCGACCCTCCTCAAACTTCGAGTTGCATCTTTCATGCATATCGTATCATATGATAGTCAGTGTTTTCTCGAGCTATCTAGAACCCTCTAGGGATCTTGGTGCATTTTCACTTTCCAAAGCGTTGTGTTTTATACATGGCTACGACAAAGAAGGGACAACATACAAGAACGAACTTTGTCTCAGTACACTGATTATTAGCTATAATCAGAAACTCAATCTACTTTGAATAGCTATAACAAAAAAGGATTAAAAGTGGTTACTTTGAAATGGTATAATAGGATTGTTTTGCAGAACGTTTTCAAATTGTTTTGACTTTTTTATTAAACCTCCTATTGTCTTGCAGGGAGACCCCCTTAGTGATATTTTAGTTTCTATCACTTTTGGTTTCAATTTCATCAGAAGACTGAGAAACTGAACACGGTAAGTTTATAAACTGTAAAATGTCTGTGACTGATAGCGTTGGGTGCAGATACAATAAGTAAAGCTAATTTTCAAAACTCAAAATTTTCGCGCATGAATCGCGCGTGACTGATTTTCTTCTTGTTGTAAGAGTTGTTAGTGAGTCATGAGGAAATTTAAGTCACTCAAATAAATGTTTGGAAACTCCGTCTGCACAGAAATAACTTGCTCAACTTTTCATTCTTTTCTCCTTTTCAGAGTAAAAAGTCTTGTTTTTGACGCGTCCTCAGTTTGATTCATTGTGGACAACTAATCACAACCAGTGAGTATAAATTAAGATCTTAGTAGCTTTGTTATTCTTTGTTAAAACGTTTTTAAACTGTTCAAAATCGGTCTAATTTTGGAACACAGAGAAGGATCCAGGGGAATTTTTAACCGTAATGTCGACCACAAACAAAACCTACTTTTTACTCCACATTGCCTAGTTCAAGACCAGTTAAAACCAGTCATGGTAGCTAATGACGCTGTTTTTACTGAAAAACAATTTTGATATATTAAAATTCAGCCTAAAACAATAGACCTCAGAACCAGGCACTGGGGAATAACTACAGAGCTTGTGGTGTTTATTCCCCAGAGCCTTGTACTGAGTTTTATTGGGTGAGGCTGAAGTTTAATAGCGGAACTTCAGCGTGCGAAGCGCGCCAGCGAAACTCCACGACTAAGGAAAATTGGAGTAATCTGCGGGTGAACAAAACTTTCTCAGTTGTTCTTTCTGGTTGTGTATATAAAACAAAAATGCCACAGCTCACTTGTTAGGGGTTCAAGCAAATTTTCCCACGAATTTGTTCCTAAAACACAGGAAGCACCATTTTGCAATAAAATAATCAATGAAGTCTCTTCAATAACTGCATAGGTACCATGCACTTTAATTGTTCATTCTTATAGCATTCTTACAGCATTAGCGTTCTTAGTATTCAGCATTATTGCGAATAATTTGGGCAAAATACAAAAAGCCAAAGAGTGAATGAGAGTGTAGAAAGGAAATCTAACAAAGCCTGCAGTGATTACTTACTGATTGATGATTGTTATTGTTGATAAAATATGTATGCATGTATGTTATTGTTTTATACAAGCAACACACTTAGTATAAGCTTTTGTTGACAAGGGTAGTACAAATCTGGAATGACACAACTGTACATTGTATTCCCTCAACTCCGATACCTTTGTAAAACTGTAGCTAGTGAAACCCTTACATGTATGCCTGTTATGAGATGATGTGTGTCAAATACAAGTAGAACCAATAAATTGTAACCATTTTAGCATTCTGCAAGCAGAAAAAAAGTAAAATGAATAATAATAAGCAAATTAATCAGTAATCATTTTTGTCATTTAAGGAATTTTAAATTACTGTAAGTAACAAATAGAATAGCTACAGAATGATTTGTAACAACTAGTAACTATAACTAGATTCTAGCCTGGGGACTTGCAGAAATTTATTAGCCACAGTAATTTGAATTTTGACACACAACACTTGACTATGGATGAAGACACTATATCCTTTATGTTTTGAAGAAACTCATTTATGCACTGCATCATTTAATTACTCTGTACTTACAGTACTGCTTACAGTTTCCAGCAGTCTAGTGGTTCTATATTTTAATGATTCTTTGGTTATCTTATGAAAGGGTCATGGAAATGACTGTATGGTCGTATATTCATTGATTCCTTGTGTAATTTGGTAATTTATAATAAAGTTTCCATATAACGCGCGCTCTGATTGGCTGAAACAGCGTACTTCATCCGAGAACAGAAAACGGGTTCATGACATAAAGCTGGCCTTCCAATTTTTTTACTTCCGAATTTCGACAAGATGGCTAATCTCGCGATCTTTTCAATAGAGTACCTATTCTTGTGGCAGCATTTCCTGGCGATCAACTGCGAATTTTTCAGTTGTAGGTCTTGTTAGACCTTTCATGTACAAGTTGCTCATAATCTTACATGTTTCTAACTGAGGAAGAATTTTCCCGATACCTTTTGTGGAAAAATCACTTGGGACCTTAAAACTCTGGCACATCTACATAAAAAAACCGATTAATCTGTTGTTCCCAGTGCTTCCCGGCCTCCCTAGAGTGGAAATAATCCACTGAGTTCAGACACAGTGCTACGTGGCTTTGTTCCGGCACAGCGAAGTTGAATGAGGAACATTTAGGTGGCCGAACACAGTTTTTGTTACCTGTGTTTCATTACCTCTTTTCTCTAAAACCCTTTATTCTTTGCCCACCAAAAATGGCAGGAAACAAGTTAACGACCCATGCAAACTTCGGTTTACTGATAGTTTAGGCGGCGTTTGTGCCGTTGCCATGGCCACGTTGATAAATATAAACAGGCCCTTAAAATTAGATTTGTTTATTGGCAAAAACATTAGACTTTCTTTACAATTCGCATGGAACTAGCATGTAACAATGCCCACAAGTTAACACTTTCTACAATAATTTAACAGAGAGATCTTTAACTATCCCTTGTTTTAAGGTTCACTGAAATATCTAAACATTTCCTCTCTTAAAGTCCTTTTTTTTCTTCAATACTCCAGTTAGTTATTTCCTAAAGTACTTTCGAGCCACATTTAGTAAATTCCTGTCGGAAAATCAGATTTTTTTCCCTGTCGGGGACTCAGATATTTTTCTTTGCCCAACGCTCTTGTTATGTTGATTAATTCATCTTTCACATTTAATTACTGAGCTCAAAATTCACCATCTTTATTCACCTTATCACTACTCATGATGATTCCGTGCTGATCCTATCAGTATGCAGGACGCCTGTCACATATGAACTCAACTGAATGACCTTGCTCTCCATGAGTTCACTTATCTCAGTAAATAGAGCGCCTGCCGGGTGTTCGGGAGGTCATGGGTTGGATTTCTGTCGGGGACTCAGATTTTTTCTTTGTCCCACTATCGTGTCATTTTGATTAATTCATCTTTCTTTCAGCTTAAAATTCACCATCTTTATTTAATTATCATTCTAACGAGTTGTTCCCCTGAAATAGGCGTGTTTCTGTGAAAGCTATTCTGCATTCAATGGCAATTTTCTGACGTACTACGCATGCGCTGCTACTGGGTTGATTCGATTATAAAGAAAAATCTGGGAATTGCTGGGTTCTTTACATCGATAACTTTTCTTAGATATCTTTATGAAAAAAAGGCTAAAAATATCAATACACTGTATCCAAAGGGCGCCGAATTGCATCAGCAAGAGTATCACTTTAAAGAGATTTAGAGTCCTTGCTAGCCAAAGTCGATCTACAGAAAAAAGCTGGAGGTTGCGGTGGGGTTGCAAATGAACAGGCTGCCGGCTTATGTGGGATCTTTAAAAGATCTCATCAGCTAAAAATAGAAAGACTAGAAATGTAGCAATGATGCAAGGCTGATACTACATAGAGAGCTTAACTGGACAACGGCAAGATCGAGTCCAAACAGAAAGCCAAGAATTGCAATCGTGGACAGCTGTTTCTACCTTGTTGAGTCTCGTCAGCACGGTGTAGCAAGTAATGAAGTAACCAGTTGGTCGAGCAATCATCCACTAAATGCAGATGATGATGACCTCAGATAAAACTCAAATCAAAATTTGTGCAGACTGGCCAATGTCACATGCAAAACACGTGACAAAGAACAACAGGAAAAGTCCATCATCGCCTTGCATAAGACTGGCTCCCCTGAAATTTGAATTAACCAGGATTCTGCAGGCGGGAAAAAATCTATTGTCCTGACGTCAAGTGTATGTTAATTGGATTCCGGGATCTTTTCTTACTGGAGACGACATTAAATATTCACCAAAAAGGATTATGACTCCAAAAGCCCTATAAGGTTGTAAAGACTGAAAAATATGAAAGATTTTGTGACTCGAACCCTTTAATTTGGCGCCAAAAATTGGTCGCCCGCGCGCGGAAACTCTCCCTTCCATGGCTGTCGCCAGGAAAGATAATAGTGTGTTGTGTCATTTTTCACATTTTGAACAAAATATGCTGTTCCTGGTCAAAGCAAACCTAGAGTACTTGGCTATTAGAAAAGGCCAAAGAAACTTGGAATTGCTTTTAATTTTCGTTAGCTTTGAAGAAAAAGACTATTTTGGTGTCGTTTCGCTGGAGCCGTCTAAGTTTTGACTGCTGCTCGTATTGCGGGCCCAGCGAACGTTTGCAGGGCACATCATCTAGACTTCAGGGGCAGTCCTTCTTGTTTTCGAAAATCCGTGAGAAAGAACACAAAGTAAACGTGTGAACAACGATGCCGCGAGCCGCTAGTAGCGTGGGCGTCGGAAGACGGCTAGTAGCAGCGCGCGGCATTGCCGCCCGTCGCTCACAATTCACGCCCATAGTCACGCTCGCACGCTTACTTGTTTTACTATCCACTCCCACCGCCAGTGCTCTTTCAGTGTCTGTCCCTATCGCTTTCAATTTCAACAGACAACTGAGAAACTGAACAAAGAAGGTTGATTAACTGTATGATGTCTGTGACTGATAGCGTTGGGTGTACATATCATAAAAAAAAACACCGCTTTACACTCCAACGGCTATCCCACAAAAATCGCTGCTGATGTTATAAGAAAGAAAGCGAGGTCTCCACTACCTACACCCACACCAGAGGAGTTGGTTGGTATGTTCTGTAAATGGGCTGAGCCAAGAAACCGTCGTAACTTCGCAGTCATTCCCTATATCAAAGGCATCACGGAACCTCTCACAAGAATCCTCAAGGAACACGACATCCAAGTCACCAGCAAACCGGTCCAAACTTTACAACAGCATTTCCCTATCCCAAAGTTTCGACCGGCCGAAGACGAAACTAAAAGATCTTTTACTACTGGGAGAAAAGAAAACATGAGGAACATAAAGCATTGTCCTAAAGGCTCAAATGTCGCTAAACACGCGTGGAATTTTAATCACGTTATTGACTTCAAGAACTCTAAGATCATTGACAAAGCGAACAACCGGAGTAGAAAGACATTGGGGTCATGGCACACGGCAAAAACTGTTCACATTCTTTTAAAGAAACACTATTTTGTTCTTAGCATTTTTGACATTATTTTTAATTTTTTTAGCACATACTTTTATTTTTTAATTTATGCGAATTTTCTGTTATATTTAAATTTCTTTCGCCCTTATTCTTCACACGATTTTATCCGTTGAAGACAGCAGTTCAGTCTGTCGAAAGCTCATAGTCTTTTTGAAACTTTTTAACAGAGAACCCTTATACTTATTTCTTATCACGAATCCTGGTAACGGATCTTCATTATTTTTACATAAAAAAAACAACAACAACTGATTAATTTTAAACTTATGCCCCATTCACGCCAAAGCTTAAACATGTTTAAAAGCTGTTTAGTTAAACACGGTTTAAAATTGTTTTCTTTATAAAAGTTGTTTACTGATGTCTTTTTTTCTTCAAATTTAGCACAAATTAAAAAACACGTTTAAGTTCATCTAAATCCTGCATAAAAGCCTGAGTTGCAGTTTTTCTTTAATAGTTTTCATTTTTCTAAACCTGTTTAATTAATTAAACATGTTTAGTTGGTGTGAATGAGGTATAAATTAAACTTAAATTTACACTAAGGCCCGGTTCAAACGTCGCATTTCTGCCGTGTCGAATGCAATTCAAACAAAATATAATGAAGCAAATCATCTCATTGTCTATTGTCTCAATTGCATTCTGCACGACAGAAATGCGACGTTTGAACCGGGCCTAACAGAAGTTTATATGAATCGCGTGACTGTGTATAAAAATAAAGATTTCAATAGCTTTGTTAAACTGTTCACAGTTGATCTACTTCTAAACGTAAAGAACGAACCACTTTTAAATCTGACGTCATGTAGTTAAAGATTAATTTAATTAATTAATTAATTGAAAACTACTTGTAGTTATTCTTGGGTTGCACCGTCACGCAATTAAAAAATAATTCGAAAACCATTCACTGAATAAACTTAAGAAATCATAAGGTTATAGGAGATAAAAAATAAAGACACTTCTCCAACTTTTGGGTCTGTAAGTTTTACCGGTCCTCAAATATTTGTCGAAATATTTGGCACAAATTTCCAGAGCCCAGTATGGAGCCGCCATGTTGGTGTACTTCAAAGGAACACCAACATGGCGGCCGGAAAATAGTGCAAACATCTGGAACTTACTTTGGTTATCTAGGCTGCGGATTATCTGATCTGATCAAGTAAACATTTAAATAAGCACTTTTCCTACTTCTAAAAAGGCTAAAAATCCCGAGATAAGTACATATTTTGCGATAAGCACGTTCATAGCTTTATGTCACGCACTGCCATCACTCTGAAATTTAAAATGTGCCTGTTTAGACGAAGCACGTTCTTGAGCTGAAAAGTTGTTAACAGATATAAATTTAAACTTTCCGTTATCGACGTATATTGGTTTTTGTTTTCATGGTAAGTGCAAATCAGTTTTAGCTTTGTTATTGAAGTCGCTTTACTTTTTCAATGGAAAGAGAAAAACCTAGGAAATTTTGAAAATTCGGTGAGAGAAAATTGATCAGTCTAGTCATCAACATCATCTAAATGAAGGAGAGAAGAACTGAAAATAGTCACACATCAGACATACTTTTGACATATATTGGACCAATTAACGTTTAAATCCAAGACTGTGCTCGGTTTTATTCAGCACATATCTCTTATACTGCTCTGATTTAATCTGCTCCGACACTTTGAAATAGAATCATGAGTGTATCAGAGAAAACTAGGTTGACTTTGTGGCTGCCTTTGCTGCTGGTGATGTTGATATTGGCCTTTTTCATTGGCATGTGGTACTCTCAGCAACACCGGACCATCCCGGAACATGAAAAAATCCGGAACACCAACTATCCGGAATACCTCCCAGAAAACCCGAAACGCCTCTCAGGAAATCAGGAAGTGTGTGTACAAGTTTTACACAAAAACGATTTGCAAGTTAAGTTACGGAAAAGAGTCTTAGAAGCAAGCACACGATAGAAAATAAACAACCATGATTCCATGATAAACCGACCAGCTGCTGTAATTAAGAATAATTGTTGAAAATTAATAAGGCTTTTAGGGAAAAACAGTGCAGTTGTTCCTAGCACCAGGCTGTGATAAAAATGCTCGAATGGTCGACAGACAAAGATATAACTAACCTCCCTATCTTGTCACGCCAGGGAAGCAAAAAGTAGATTATCGATGTGATTAAAATTGCCCTCATTTTAATGGAATGCGAATTCGCTCCCATACTCTTGTGACATACCAACAAAATGTAAAGTTCCTTGATTTTCATAACCACTGCCCGAACAAACATGCCAAAAGATCCTGGTAGTAACGGTAGTGTCCCTTGCACAGATATAAGATCAAGCCCCAAGCTGACAATAAAATCAACGCGTGAAGCGTTTATATCAACAAAGTAGAATTCCTTTTATAGGTGTCGTCCGTTTAAAACAAATGAATTTGGGAATAAAAGTTTCTCAACGATGCAGGGGACCACGTCAGTCATCATTAGGAACAATTACAAACGTGGACTTACAACGACCCTGGTGGAATTACGAGTTCAAGTTGAATGAAGGAATGACGCTTTTGTAAATATTGGCGCTTTTAATTTGAATACGTAAAAGAGTTCTCATGAGCCAATCAGGATTAACTATGAGCCGACAAGCTTAGGCAAGTTTATTGTTTGTATTGTACTAGAGCGATGTTTATTAGCATGGAGGAAGGCACTTCATTAGTGTGGAGGAAGGCACCTCATTAGTATGGAGGAAGGCATTTTTTCCTATGTTTTAACAATAAGTGACGTCGTTGACTCGACGGTCGTTATGCATGTCCATGATTTCCCTCGACCTATACCTATACCTATAACTATAACAGTTAATAGATTTTCGTGAGCCAATCAGGGTTCATTATTAACGGGCAAGCTCAGGCAACCTTGTTGTTTGTATTGTAAAAGAGCGACGCTTATTAGTATGGAGGAAGACACTTCATTAGTATGGAGGAAGACACTTTATTAGTATGCAGGAAGACAGGGAAGACAGGGGAAGACAGGGAAGACAGTAACAAGGATTAAAAACAACATAAATAACTACTAGTGTTTCATCGGGGTATCTAAACACAGAGAAGAAAGTTGAAAATACGACGTGCAGCGGAGTATTTTGAACGAAATTCTAGGTGCTTGGATAGGCGATGAAACACTGTCTCGAGTGTTTGATATATCTTCTCAATCGAAGCAAAAAATAAGGAGTAAACGGTGAAATAAAATCGTCCAAATCTATGCTAACTAAGACCGGGTATTCAAATTTTGTTCACGGTTGTTATTTTCTTTGTTCTAGCTTGATGAATTGTTAATGAGTTTCAGAATAATGTTTCATTTATTTATCTTTAAATTTTGCACTTTACCTGGTTCCCTGGAATGTGTTTCGGTTTTTTTTTTTCGGTGCTTCGGTGTTCCCCGTTTTAGTGTTCCTGGTAACACTGCACGGAATTTTTATTCTTGGTTTATTGTTTCTTATTTGTCTCTTAGTTTTGGAATAGGTGTAGTGTTAAAAACTAATTAACCTTTTATTTTCCTAAATTTGGTGAGCATCTTGTATGTATGGTCAGAGCGCTCAATCCCATCAGCCTAGGCCGGGTTGTTCAAAGCCCGATTAAGCTAATCCGGGGTTAACGAGAATTTTGATTTCAGTTTTGTAACTTTTTCTTGAGGTGTTCTGTGTTTATTGTTTGCCCTTCAGTTATAAGCTGTAGTAATCTCAAACTACACCAAACGTTAGAGGTGAAAAACATTTTTAAACAAGTACAAAAACAATTGTTCAGCTAACGTTTAACCCTGGCTTCGAACAATACGGCCCTGGTCTCAATTTAGATCAAAAACCAAGCGTCATATGTGGTTAAGTTTCATGTCTCGTCCTTGCTGAAGTAATGTGACTTCTACAAAAGATCTCTGACAGCCAAATTGAGCTGAAAACAAAAAAAAATAAGAAGCTGGAGACAAATGGGAACGCAATCATGTCGGACGGAATGAATAACTCTGATGACATGTACTAGTACTTAATGACGCTCGTGTGACAGAAGCCAATAGATAGGGCGCGATTAGGAAGCCATTTAAACACTCGCGTTGCGTGTTTTGTCAGGGCTTCCAGACACTCTAAAACAATAGTAGCACTCAGCCAAAGCACTAGTCTTTATCGCGTTTGGATCAGCACTATTTGCATAGACGAAATGAAAGTGAAGAGTGATCCTCGCAGTAAATTTTCCAATTTAAGCAATTGGAAAGAAGAAGCCTTAAAAAAAAAAAATCAGGGCTTCAACGGGAAGAGAGAGACCAGGGCCGTTGAAGCCCTGATTTTTTTTTCAGGCTTCTTCTTTCCAATTGCTTAAATTGGAAAATTTACTGCGATGAGCACTCTTCACTTTCATCTATATCCGCAGTACAAATATGAATTATTTCATATACACTTCACATCATAGACGAAATGCTAGTCCAAAGCAGGGTTACCCTATCGTTGATTTCTCTAGGAACCATTTAGACAACTACAACTGGGTAAGAGGACGTCCAACAAAATATCATCATTCTAAATAAATAAAAACCTTGATACGTGTTATTTTTACTAGGGTATATAGAAAAGGACGCCATGAACATTACAGAGGACATTTTACAAGGCGTTTTTATTGGTTTGGTTGTTGCTGTTTTCCTTCTCAAGACTGGTCGTGCTCTAAAAGCCATTGAGGTCTGCAAGGAATGTTTAAGCTTCCTAAATAATAGAGCGTTAAAAATGGAAAGAGAAATTTTCAACTTGCTTTATTTAGGTATATATAAAACAATCTTCAATGCGTACTGCCGTATCCCTGAGGAAACAGAAGCACTAATCTACGGCAGGAAACTTCTTGCCATTTACTGCCAGTGTGGCAGAAAAAAGGAAGAAGGAAATTTCACGATATTGATGGCAAACATATATAAACAGCACTATAGATATCTAGAAGCAATAGAACTTTTAGAAGCAGCGATTAACATCAGTAAAGAAATAGGGGACAAAAAGAATGAAGCATACGCTAATAATATGCTTGGAATTATATCTTATACTCTCGGTAACT
>CM042748.1:2903226-2933037 GCA_022496165.2 Catalaphyllia jardinei
CTGTACATCAGAACCTCCTACCATTCTGTTATACTTTCTAGGTTTTTTGTTTGTCATCTTTCTAGCCCATGTTATTGATCGGTAAAAAGGCTTCACCTGGGTCAGGCTTCCACTATTGCCAGACTGACCAGTAGTATAGTGTTTATTTTTAGCATTCTCTGAGGTAATTCAACCCAGGGTAAATAATCCGGGGTAGTGTAAAGAGGGCCCACGTGTAAGTAACTAGAGTGGCCTTGAAAATATACCAGTTTGTCTTATCTTTTGAACTTAATTTGCTTTGGTACTATAAGTATTGCTTACTCCAATGATTTTTATTGAAAATGTGAATGCGTTGTATTTGAGAATCACAAGCTTACCACTGATTGCTGTATAAAGACTGACAGATATTAAACAATTATTGGATGAGGTTTTTGTGATATCCAGAATAATCAAGGTTGAGGAAAGGGTTATCACCCTTACCAAGACCTTGATTATTCTGGATATCACAAAAACCAAATCTAATATTGTTGTGTTATTACACATTGAACGAAAAAAAAAAATGGAAGTCATGTTTTTGCTTCTTCACTAACGGGGAGAAACACAAACAGCGCAAACTTGACATGATTACCGTTAGAAATCATGCACCGCAGTCATACATGACATGATTACCCGTGACCTTGAATGTCCTTGACATGATTATTGTATAATCTGCAGTTATGACGTCACTGGCACTGATTTCGAAAATTCACTGCACGCTTTCGGCCAATCAGAAAAGAGTGAGAGAGTTCAATGTATAATAATAAACATGAAAACATCAGCTGACTTACCCGTCTTGAAATAGAATTTCTATTTTGCACATATGCAAGGCTTCCTTTCTTCATCGATTTTTCTACTTTGCTACGAGACATTGTTAGATAAATAAACTGTTTTCAGTATGTTGCAACCAAATTTTTTCTCCATATCTTGAAGCGAAACTCCAAGATGTTGTACTCGGTGGAACTTTCCGCCATTTTTCTGTTTTCATCATACCCAGGATCCCGCATAATACGCATTGGTAACCGCGCCACTAGTCCTTCAAGATGAAGGCTGACGGGAGAAAACCGGGAAGAAAACGCCAGCTTGGTGAATGGAGACGGGCAATGTTCCAGAAAATACTGATAACTTAAAGACCACTAAAATTAACAAATATCAACAAATATTCACCCACCATGTGAGCACATATGCAAGCACCTAAATTCAGGCATTTCTCTTTTCAGAAGCTAGAAATGTACGTCCTTTTTCATCCAACTTTTCACTTTTCGTCCTACCTTCCAGTTTTGATTTCATCTCGCTGACACTGCAACTTAGTTTACTCTGGATGCGTGGTTTAAAGTTCCTTATTAAGAAGGTTTCCATAATTCCGTGAGAAAACAACTGAAAGTTCAGTGACGCGTGGTGGAAAAAAAAAAAGTTTCGTCAAATAAGTTTATAAAGAGGACCTCCCTGAAGTTTTGAGGAACAAGAGAATTCAAGAAAGCAAGGCATATTTTGGGATTAATTTGAGGTAGCAAGAGGTGTCTATGCTATTAAAGAAAACTTTGACAAAAACATTAGGGTCAAAGGAATTTATCATTAATAGGCAAGCAGTAAAATTTTAAGAGATCAAGGGGTACGGGTTTTGCTAAAAGCAGGCCCGCGGCCAGCGGCCCGGCGGCCGGCGGCCCAGGGCCCGCCACGGCCCAGCGGCCGGCTGCCCGCGATGGCCCGGCGGCAAGGCCGGTCCTGATTTTCCACAGTTTTTTTGTCCAGCGGTAAATCCACACACATGCACAGATCTGCATCGGGTTTGGGCGTGCAAAATGGACGGCGGTGAGTTTGAATTCGTTTACCATTTAATCATTTGAATCCTTTTAAATTTTTGGTCCTCATCGTTTGAGAATGGACTTCTCTCTATCAAGTTCTGTAAACAGACGAATAAACAGAGGATGATAACGTTTTCACTTAGCAACAAGCAACGAAAGAAAGGATAAAAAAGAATTGAAATTGAAACCCGATTTGTCCATGTGTGAGGATTTACCGCTGGACAAAAGACTGTTGAAAAAAAAAACTGTGGGAATTCAGGACTGGGCCTCCGTGCCGCCGGGCCATCGTGGGCCGCGGGTTGCTGGGCCTTCGAATTCGGGCCGCTGGCCCCCGGGCCTGCGTTTAGCAAAGCCCAAGGGGTACATGCCTCCCCCTTCCCTAAGAGGCCCTCTATAATGTCCTTAGTAGTTGTCAAAAATATCTGTAATATAGTAAGATGAGGAAGTGTGTGTGATTCGTTATGTACGATTGTGTGTAGCCCTCTGTTTGAAAAGGGAAAATAGGCCTCAGATTCATTTTTTGAAGTCTCTCTTAACACGCACTTCTTAACTTTCTCAAGTTTCCGCTTGTCCCAAGATTAAGAATAACACAATGTGATAATACATCAGATGCAATGAGAACAGATTACAATAAAAGAAAACAAACGAACCAAAAAAGACACATCAAATTTAGATAACAGTCACTGACAAATTATAATGTTAAACTAACATTTTTTTAAAATTTTTCTTGAATGGAGGATTATTCTGAACATCAGTTTTAACAATGTAAAAACGTCCAATACGGTATTGTTTAAAACGACCAACTCAAAGTCCAAGCGCTAAATAACGACATTGAAAATATTAATCTTAACCATGCTGGCAGTTTTGTAAGTGACCTAGAGAGAGAAATAGTGTACACGAAATTTGTCTTTTTTCTCTGACATGGCAGGGAATACAATCTCTCAAATAGAGCGATATAGTAAAAACCTTGTGCCATTTAGACACCCATTTTCATAAAACAAAACAAAACATCAAACAATTCTGTCTGAAACTCGGAAAAAGGTTCTTAATTGGTAGGCAAGAAATAATATAACTATTGTAACAGTATCTGTTGACGACTTAAAGCCTGTCTTGAACCTGATTTTTCCAGTACACAGACATCAGTCTCCAGAAATACAACTTAATGTTTACTGCTATTTGTGTTTAGTAGTATCTGATGAATCTAGTGCCTGGAATCTGGACACTTTTACACCACACCTATGATATACATCTGTATTTAAAGTTTCCTAAAACTATCTCTGAAAACAAAAGAACCTATTTGATAACCTAAACAGGCTTATTTCGTCTTGCGTCTAGTATGTAAGAACCTTTTTAGCCTAACTTGAAAAATTATAGACATTTATAGTGTACGCGGGATTTTACTGCATTACTCTAAGAAAGATTCTCAACATTGAGCCAATCACGTCCCAAAACTGCCATTCAACGAGCTTATTTTAACTTGGCAAAAACGTGCAACACAAAATATTGTTGGAGAGTAACCGTACAAGAGAAAAGAAGACATCGCAAGTATACTGATATCGTGAACAGAGTTAAACAAAAATTCCAATTTACTGTGGTTATTCTGTTTACAACTTGGGCCCATGATCCAGTTAGATGAGGCAAGGGCTTAGGTGTTCTGTGGTTTTTCTTAACAAATCTTCAGTTTATATCAAGCAGCCACACACAAAAGGCCAACCATGTATTGCAAGCAGCACGAAACTTTAAAACCTTCTCGTTAAAGCCTCCAATTGAGGTAACATGTGTAAGGTGTGACAACCGACAGTTTGCTGGAAGAAGGCGTGACTTAAGTTTGCCGTCAAAGGATGGATCAAGTCACGTATAGTGACGTGATCCGCACTGTTTGTAGGTCCGCTGGACCTTCCTACACATGGCCAGCCATCTGTAGCTGATTAGTTTAAGGATCTCACTCAGAACCCAAGGTGTGGCGCGATCAAGATTCTAGAATTACTGATTAATCATACTGAAATGGCCACCCTCAAGTTTCTCTGAGGAGAGCTAAACATTTTTCATTTGAAACCACCAGCAGTTCAGAAGGGGCATCTATGAATATAAACCATAAAGCTATAATACCGATAACCTTTGAATGGTTACCAAAAGAACATGGAAATTATTAAAGACGTTTTTATCCTTTAAAACTTGCTGTCGAAAATATCAGGTCAAGAAACGTTAAATATTAATTCCTACTGGGGCTAAACATGCCCTTCGCGAAAGTATATCATTTCGGGGAAGCCACACTACCCCACCCCTCTCAGGTGGTTTTCTACTCTATACGCTGCTATTAAGAGCCCAGAGGCCGGCCGGCCGGTTCTCCATCCCGTGTATCAATTCACCTTAGTATCCTTTATTCTAGAGGTACGAGCCTTTCTATGTCGTGCCCGTTTTGAACGGAGCAATTCCTTTTTGGGGGAACCAACAGAAACTTTGTATACGAACGTGTTAACTAAAGAGTTTAGCGCAGCCCCTCCCCCTGCCCTTTCTTTTTGTTTATGTCCCAGGGATATACTTGTGAAACCTAAGGAGTATCCCCGAGATATCCCCGAGATTGACAGCCGGTGCCCACATTAAGTGAATTCCATATACACTGTTACTTCATACAGAGTTCTTCATATCCTTTCGTTTACAGGCATCTTAATTAATCGAAAACTTTGTTATCGCAGGACCATTTCTCGTTCACGGAGAACCAAGTCTAAAAGAATGCAAATATTACAAGAAATAACTGCATGATTCTTGCTTCTCAGAGCAAATATTACAAGAAATAATTGCCTGATTCTTCCTTCTCAGAGCTCGTCATGGTCTACAAATGGTTTGCTATCGTCAAAATTAACTTCATCCCGGCTGTGATTGTAGTACAAACTTGACGGCTGCTTTTTACTCATAGCGTTCTTGACCCGTGTTCGAAGAGAAGGCCTTAAAGAATTCCCATCCACTTCAAACTGGGAAGTTCCATTGCGTTCGTGGAAGTAACGGTACAACACAACACCCACAATGATAGCAATGATGGCTACTAAAATTACAACGATAGCCACTATCGTCCCTGTTGAGATGGATTTCTTTCGAGCTAATGGCGGTGCTGGTGTTACTGTTTGGAGTAAAGTTAAAAAAATGGGAAGTGAGTTTTGTTTATACAAACTGAATTCAAATCTTCCTTTTGCACACTTATTTAGGAGTAACAATTCTTAAATTGGCATAAAAAAACCTCGCCCCCTCCCTTACTTCATAATACCTCGCCATAAATTATACTTCCCTAGTTTTACTTAGGTGCCTACCAACTGTGGTTAAACTACTGCATTCCACCCTACCCTTTACTACCTTATCCTAACCTTCCCCACTGCCACATACTCCGTCCATCCCTAGCCTGCCAACTCCTCCCTTTCTTATCCTAACCAACCCTACCCTAACCCTACATTACCCTAGTCTACCCTCTACTACTCCACCGTTACCCCTCCCCTCCCCTACTTGAGTTTCCCACGGCCTTTCACTCCATTCCTACCCTGCCAACTCCTCCCTTCTTTAGCCTAACCTACCTACCCTTCCCTATCATACCCCTCCATACCCTACATTTCCCTCCTCATTCAACCTCTCCTCTCCCTACTATAACCTAACGTACCCTACGCTAATCATCCCTCCACTACCCTACCCTACGCAGCCCTGCCTACTCTTCCCTACCCTACTCTAGGATACTGTACTCTTCGACTGCAAGCAAAACAAGTAAGCGTGTGAGCGAGACTGTGAGCGTCATGTGCGCGCGGCGATGTCGCGGGCCGCTAGTAGAGCGGGCGACGGAAAACGAGCAAAAAGTGAGGCTGATCTGGGTTTATACTGCGATTGCTGGTTTTCACATGACGTCACTAAAATTCAAACTTCAGAACTATTGAGATTTTACTTTCATGATGTATAAGAGCAGCTAAAAACTAATATTCATACAAACTTTCACTTTGAATGAGTTCTCGGTTTAGCGATGGACTACGCTTGAATTTCTAAGCTTTTGCGTGACGTGGTATTTACATGACGAGCGAGGGAGCTGTGATGTTGGTTTAAAAGGTGACTTTTTCGGAGAATTCGGCTATCTGAACAGTTCTTGTATTAGAAAAAAGTATTATTAATATGTTTTTGAGTTCTTCGAGAGATAAATTCACGCTTTTGTAGCAAAACTCAGTGACAGGTGTTTTTGCTGGTTTCCTGCCGCCATATTGGTGCCCATCTAGATGGGCACCAGCATGGCGTCTCCATACAAATCTCTATAAATTTGGCTGTGACCTTAATTTTGTCGAGACTTTTTGCATATCTGCCTTCTTTCTTTTCCCAGATTCTGGACTTAATCTATTGGACGGTTGAGATTTGATCTATTTTGAATGGCATGACACTGAAAACCAGCAATTAGGATGCCCGGCATTCTGATGATGGAGAAATTCTATTGGTCGATCTTCGAATGTATGACGCAGGCGCTACTAGCGGCTTGCTACATCGCTGCTCGCACGTCACGCTTGCTCACAGTCACGCATGTTACCCTTCCCTACCCTATCCTAGGCACTTCCATTCTACGCTGCCCTACCCTACCCTCGGAAGCCTCATTTTACCCTGCCCTACCCTACCCTAGGCAACCCCATTTTACCCTGCCCTACCCTATCCTAGTCACCTCCATTTTACCCTGCCCTACCCCATCCTAGAGACCTCTATTTTACCCTTCCTACCCTACCCTACCCTGGGAACCTCCAATTTACCCTGCCCTACTCCACCCTACTCTAGTATGCCCTAATCTTCCCTACACTGTCCTGCCCTTTCGTACTTTCTTTACCCATTCAATCTCTCCCTTCCTTTCCCCGCCCTTCCCTACCCTACCTGACGCTATCCTTCACTGCTTTGCCTTACCCTATTCTATCCTGTGCTATTCTACTCAGTCCCGCCTCATCTAACCCTCCTTGGTACTGGAGCCCCGCCCGTTGCCAACTTACACTGTCCCGGGTCAATGCCATCCACACGAAGTACTGCTGACTTCCTATCCTCGCCATGTTTATTCTTATAAACGCATGTGTACTTTCCAGCGTCCGCGACTACAACCACAAACAATTGAAGTAAACGCATCTCATTGTTAATGGCTACTCTCTTGGATGGCCGAATAGTCTCGGAATCCTTAAGCCATGTCAGCGTTGGCTCTGGTGCTCCAAAACCAAGACAAAAGAAAGTCACATTTGCCCCAGAGAGGACAGAAATGTCTTCCGGAGGGCTGGTAATAATCGGCGGACCTAGAAGAAAAGCATATTGCTGGTTTCAAGAATACACATGGCAATCGATTCCTAAATTATACCAAGTATCTGAGATATGGTAGATGACGGATATACATTCCTACCTTGCGAAGATTTAGGCCAGTGGGATTTTTCTTTGTATGGAAACATAGAGGAGGAGGGAAGTTAAAATGAGCGTAGCAGGCGTCCGAAGGGGAAGGAGTGGGGGGAGGGAGTGGGGAAAGACGAGCGTGCGAAGCGCCGGATGACCGGACGCCGCGGCGTTCCCTCCCCTTCTATGGCCTGGCATGCAGGCTAATGGAAACGCCATGTTGGTGCCCTTCGGAGACAAACATGGCAAACATTGTAAAATTACTTATTTTGCTCAGTCTTGGCTCTGTTCAAAACGAAACTTTGTATAATGAAGAAAATAAAGAAACAAAGACAAGTGAAATGTATGATGTATAAAATTGCATAATGGAGAGGATAAAGAAACAAAGACAAAGTAAACAAATCAAACAAAACTTGCCAGTTAAGATCACTGTTGCCTGCGACACACGAATGCTGCCACGATTCCATGCAATACAAGAATACACAGCAACGTCTTCTTTGGACACTTGTCGTATTTGTAACTGGCTCGCAGTGTATCCTCGGCTCGGGGCGGAGTATGTTGTGACAGTATTCTTAGTGTCATTCATTACCAGTTCCCCGTCTTTCTTCCAAGCTATTTGAGGTCTGGGAACCCCTGTTACATTGCAATTAAGGGTGGCCTGGCCTCCCTCAACAGCAACAGCTTTCGTGGGCAATTCTAGAAATTCAACCGTCACTGGAGAACAATAAAAATGTAAGAACTGGTGTGAGAAAGAGTCTTTATTCTATTTTATTAGGGTAACACGTGACAGTAACAAACAATACTAATGAACTTGTGGCCCTCTAAAAACGTAATCACAGTTTTCCTACACACAAAATGCTTGGAACACTATAAGAGTGTACCATTTAACTGTTCCAGTCCATTGCTTGTTGAACAGAAAGCTTAAAAAACCCAGTTGTGTCTTCCAAGGTAGAGAAGCCATTTAAATGCTTTTCAATCAAATGCAAAACCGACACGCTAGCATCAATTTCATCAAGGCGTGTTTCGTGCAATATTAACGTGTTTATTCATGAAGAGAGTTAAGCCTTTAAAAAAGCAAATGAAACAAAAAGCCAAATTGCGAGCACGAGAATCTCGCTCCAAGTTAGATTAGAATATTCAAGCACGCAACAAAGCAAAATCTGTAAAAGCATCTAAAAATAAGCAATTTTCTCATTCTTACAGAAAACCAGGAAAACCATACTAAAATCATGTTATTTGAAAGTTAAAAGGGTAAAACAGAGTGTACTTTTGTTTTTATCACTTGTTAAAGCTTTATGGCGCTTTTTATCTTTTTATCTTGAAAGGAAAGCATCAACAGTTTTCCTGACCACAATAATTTGACACTTACATCCCACAGTAAGAGACACATTAGCGCGAGCCTCTCCAAGGTCGTTGATGAGGGAACATTCATAAAGGCCCGCGTCCACAAACTGAACGTTTTTAACCCTCAACATATAACTGCTGTCTATGAACTCGTATCTCGCAGAGCGGGTGAGTTTCTTCCCTTTGAATTTCCATGTTATGTTGCTTGGAGGGTAACACGACACGATACAGCTTAAGTTCGCATCGCCATCCCTTCTAACATCTGCTGGCAGGACACCGAGAATTCGCGGCGCCTCTGAGTAGAAACACAAAAGACGAGAAGTTAAACATGTGCTGTACAACATACGTTGTACAACACACGCTAATAAAACAGACCAATTTCGATATATTCCCATTCAGCCTAACACAATAGACGTCAATACGAGGCTCTGGGTGTTTATTTGTTTGTTTATTTGTTTGTTTATTTGTTTGTTTGTGTCCCTGACTTAAACATGCAAAATATCTTTTTTTCTAACTAGTTGCCGGGCATTTTTAAATCTTACGTTATTTCGGGTAGCCAGTACTCTTATCATTTTTGTTTTTAACAATACTTTAATAAATTCTTCCTACCTCTGAGGTAAAATAAAAGTTGTTGTTGTTGTTGTTATTGTTGTTGTGTGAAAACGGGTTTTCCATATTAAAAATGGAAAGCACACATGATCAAAATTCAGTCTAAAGCAACATGTTACCTTTGACAATAACTTCAGATCTGTTGCTAGTGATGTTTCCAGCGCTATTGACTAGAGTACAGGTATAATTGCCACTGTCTTCTCTCGTGGCGGATTTTATCAACAGCTGACCAACGTTCGAAACGATTCGACCATTGGCTATATCTTCTGCGAGGAGCGGCTTCCCGTCTTTTCGCCAGTCTTGCACAGTGGGAATGACCCGAGGGGGCTTGGAGCGACATTGCAGGGTGATAACGTCTTGCGCGTTGACTGTCTTCTTAGTCGGCGTTCGTTCAAATTCTGGGGGCTTGGATGCCACAGCTAAAAAAGAAAACAAAGTAAAACATTCCATTACAGTGCATTTATGTTCAGCAGGTCAAACACCTGACTCAAATGTCGCTAACCTGGGAAATGTTTTTATTCAACGTCTTTTTCGTATGGACAGGACAAGTTATACAACACGTTTCTAGGTGTAACATTACCAACTAACGCATGACAAGAAACGTCGGGCTATCAGAGTTATCACTAAATGTAGCTATGATATTGGTTCTAGATTTCTTCTTACCTCGCTCGGTTGGGACAATTTATCGGCTGCAAGGGCTAAACAAAAAGCTAATTGAATGTACACTGAAGTGCATTTATAATGTCGCCCAAGCTTATCTCTGTAATTTGTTTGTCCCAAGAACACCGAATTACGATTTTCGCAACGCGAAGAAAAAGTTATTACTCCCAAAACCAAGAACTGATTACCTAAAGCGCAGCTTCAGTTACAGTGGCGCTATTCTGTAAAACAAACTTTTTCTGAGGAAATAGGTACAACTAATTTCTTACGTTTTTTTAAGAGAAGTTCTTATAGATAGTGTTCTGATAAGTACTCCCACACGACAATTATGTAAAGCAGTTTTTGAGAATTTTTAACTAATGTTCTGTGTAGACTGATGTTTTTAACCGTGTTTTAAAAAAGTTATCATTCATCCTTTATTGATTGTTGTGTAAACAGAGCAATTTGGTGTAATGCTTATTTCAGCGACGTTGCGTGACTTGTTCATTACAGGCTTCAGCTTCGTGTAACTCGTGTTGCTGTAGAAGTTCGTCATGTAACTTTATAACCCAAGAAAAAAGTAGGAAAGTGGAGACCAAAGAATGTAATTTCTGACGATTGAGGATCAAATTAGTCAGAAATTAATAATCTGATGGTACGATGGAAAAGCTGACAGGGCCTCACGGCATGCTTAGGGACCATTTAATGATTTGGAGAGAATTCTGGCCATTCTACAGCGCTTTACCTCTGCATTCCTTGCCGTCACCAGCTGTACCATCTGGACACTGTAAACAGACAGACTTCTCTTGACCGTTCTCATTCGAGGCTTCATTAAAAATGCCCAGATCCACGCAAGAGACTCTGTTGAACAAATCGCACTCCTGAAAATAGAATGAGTGAAAATTAGAACAACGCCAAGAAGAAACTAACGAGATACAATTGAACCTCCGGTTGGGACTACCTCTCGTAAGCAATCATCTCTCATCAGCGACCAGTTTTCCAAAATACCAAACGTTTCCAAGTCAAACCACTCTATTTAGAACTCTTGTAAGCGACTATCTCTCGTAAGCGACCGCGACCGCGACCACTCTTAAAGCTGAAAGTTTGATATTTTCTTTTCTTTTGAACTCCCGTAAGCGACCAATTGACCGACAACAGTGAGGAAAATGGATGAGGTGTTGTAACATAATCGCATTCCTGGATAGCACAGGAGACGGAAATTGCCTGATGGTAAGTACTGCATTTTTACTTTGACTTGGACCTGGGTAAATCTCTGTTGTAACCATATGCTAATGAGGCAAAATTTTGATACACTATGGTCTAAGCTCTCGTAAGCGACCACCTGAGGTAGACACTTTGGGTGGTTTGACATTTTGGCTTCCTTGTTGTTCCTTTTTAGTGTTGTTCTTTCTGTTGCTGCTGCTGGTAAAACGTTTGCTGTTTATGTTGTTGTTGTTGTTGTTATGGTTTGTAGTGGCACTACCTTACATTTATTAAGAAGAATTTAATATTGACTTTCCAAAAATCTTAAAAAAGAAATGAAATCTTAATAACTCTGCCTCCAATCTTTCACGCCTTGTAATTGTATTTACCATAGGTAATTGAATATTTCATGTTATATATGCCTGTTATGCTTTAACTTGACGGTATATCATTATGGTTTACGGCATATCACTATTCTTTGTTAAATCATGACTCGTCTAGATAACACTTTGCTAAAAATAACCAAAATTTGAGATTAATCTCTCGCTTGAGCTCGAGTAAATATGGAGCTTATTGAAAAAGTAATGATAATGATAGTGGTAGTTTCCTCAAGGAATTCCGCCTTGAGCTATTGCGTACTGTCCATCAGATGTACACGATACATCGCTAGTCCTAGCGCACTAGTCCTATCCAATTCCTATTGAGCCATCCTGAACAAAATCTTAATGTACGCACTGCCGTGCTCAATAAAATGACGTGTGCACCTGACGTTTGCAGTTTCATTTCATGACGATCAGCTGCAAAATTTTCGTCGAGTTTTAGGTGTGAGTTCCTAAGTTATAGTTTCAGCAATGAGAAGATTATTCTGAACAATCCAAACCCTATTTCGAGCTTTTAACTTTTAGCTGGCAAAGATGTTTACTTCAATGTGAGTATTTTGAATTTGTTTGTCTACTTTTTCATTCAGTATTTCTACGGTTTCCTTATAATTGGTTCGTCCGAATTTTTCACTGACAAAGTTAGGGACCAGGTTGAGCGTTTTCGTTCAACTGTTGCTCAGCTGATTGTGGCGTGTTAGGATGATAAAGACCTTTGTTTTTTTCACCGTGCATCGCGAGAACTAATGTTATAAAAGAATTGGTTCATGCTTTTAGCACTTGGGAAGTTTGGAGAAGCCTTAAGAAGCTAGAGTTGATCTCGGCTATCGCCTCGAACAACTCTTTCGCATCTTTCGCGCTTTCCAAACTTCCCGCGTGCATCCATAACTCGATATACGCACGCTAAGCATGAACCAATTCTTAACTATATTGTATTTTATCAAGGTGGCGAACAAATAAAAAAAAACTATTTCAGTTTGGGACAGATGATCAATATTACATCCAATTCTGTACGAAATCTATAGATGCTTGTTTCATAGTATGAGGCCCAAACAGGTTCTCCGCTACCGCTGAGCCTAAATTGACCCAAGGAATGCAATTTATGAACATTAACCTCAGCAGGTATAAGTTGTTACCTTCAAATCGTTGCACGATCCATTATTAAGGCCCCTGCAATAGTTATTGCTAACTTCCTCCACAGTAGTGTTATCACACACAACACCCGCATCCTCCCTGTGCAAAAAATCACAGTTACCCAGTCCCCAGCCAACTTGTCGGCACTGTGTCAGGGAGGTCTCGTAACCAAAACAGTTCACATTATCCATCCAGATAATTCCACTTCCTACAATAAAATCAAAATACTCTTAGGTTCCTCCATAGGCTTTTGTACATTATGCTTTTATTTCCCCACTAAAGTGCTCCATTTTTCCCACTAAAATGGACGGTTTCCCCGCAAAAAGTCACTAAAATGCTCGGTTAACGCTCATATATGGGAGTTTTAAATTTTCATAACTTTAACGTGTCAAGACAAAACAGTTCAGAGTGCTTAACAAAAATAAATCGTGTACTTAGTAAGTTAACAGCAACGTATGTAAACGTTTTAATACACCAGAAGACAATTCTCAAAATGATATGTTGTTCTGTTAATCCTTTGTCCCCTTTCAGTGTTACTTAAGTGAAGAAGTCATTTACTCGTGAAAAATAATTGTTATTCCTATTTTTATTCTGTGGACAAAATATTAATTTTGGGGGGAAAGCCCACTAAAATGCTCGAATAATGCTCAATGCTTTTGCCTCGCCAAAATGCTCCATAATACAAAAGCCTATTCGTCCACGCCAATGCGCTTACGTCAAGGGTTTTTCGCGTATGTTCTACGCTGATAAGTCAAGATCGAAAAGTGCGGGGGAAGGGAAAACGGGATAACGACGGACAAAAGAAATTCAGGTTCACCTCTCTCGCGCATGATTACAGCCGAAAAGATATGAACGCAACAGAAGCCCGTAAACACTACACGCATACATTTGAAAACGCTGAGCAGGGTTGAGAAATGCGAAAAGAGAAGAGCTATCATTCTTGTGAGGAAAATAAACGAAAGCGTATTCGGATCAAAACACAACCACGAAAATGGTATTTGGGAATACTGGGGTTTAAAGACGTTAAAAAATAATTGATATTAACATAACGAATATGGTGGAAACATCAATAGACATTCCTTTTTGTTGTGTCGGGAAAGCTGAAATAACCTCTTATCTCTATAATTTACTTTTTTCGAGGTCACAGAATGAATTTTCTCTTCAATCCTCTTATTTTTGTTATTCTGAGATTACTAATGACGTATCTGCATACGCATTTGACAAGCGATGTCAAGAGGTGAAGTCTGCCTGGTTTTGATAAATTCCTTACTCGCATTCCCAGACTTGACGTAAAGCAGATGTCAAGAAGATTTTAATGTTAGGGGACGGATCGCTACAATAATCATGCACGAGGAGAAGAAAATTCTCAGGCGGCATGACTTTTGCTGTGTAGGATGTTTCAAGGTTACAAATCATCTCACTAAGGTTCTTCTCCTTTTTTATCCTTTTTAGACTCTTTTTTGAATTCAGTTAACATGGCCTGACAAATTGGACCGTCAAACAATGGGTGTTCTGAAACCAAATAGTCATCCAGTATTAAAAAGCTCCCATTTAGATCACCGCCATCATCACCGACCCTCGTTGTTGCCGTTGTCGTTGCACTCGTCATTGCGTCCTTGTCTTCGTCTTCGTTGTGATAGATATAGTCGTCATTGTCGTCATCGTCATCATCACTGTCGTCGACATCGTCATCATCATCATCATCATCATCAACTATCTTTGCGCCATAGACTAAACCCTCGCGTAACGATAACTACAAGAGCAAAGTAGTAATATTTATTCAGAAAGACTCACCTGTTCCAAATTTCGAGTGCTTAGGGGCTTCTAAAGCTCTTCCAAAGCCAAGTTCCTTGCAAACAATGGACGCCTCCTTCACGTCCCAGTCGTCGTCGCAAACAGTTCCCCACTGGCCAGCGTAAAATACTTCAACTCGTCCTTCCTGCTTACTTTTTCCATCCACAAGACGAACCAAAGGTTTGGTTGGCTTGGGCGGAAACAGCGAGGACACAGGCTTCATGTCAATCCCACAATCCTTGACGCATTTTAGTCCCACTGAAAACAAAGGAAAATTACGTGACTACCTCGTTAGTGTGACGAGTTTGCGTGACTTCACAACCAACAAGTTTCTTTTCCAGTTTCTTCGCGAACCGGCCAAATCTGCTCGTTGTCCCCACATCGAGAACTTTGTTCTATACAAAGAAAAAGAGTTTTAGCGTTTCGAATTTCTCTTTTTTACGATAAATTTAGCCTTGGCGGAAAAAAAATTTCATTAGTTGTTTCGGCACGTGCATTAACCATTACGCCAGTAAAACGTATGCTTAGTTATGAAACATGCAGGTCTGCTTGTACTTACTCAAGAAGAGTCCTTCACGACAAGACTTGCAAAGATTGTTCTTTTCGCCGTTGAAGCACGTTTGGCACTGACTATCACAAAGCTCGCATTTCCTGTTAATAGTGTTGCCAAATTTACCCAGCGGACATTCTTGTACGCAACTTGCAAACTCTAGGAAGTATGGCGGATTGCAGCTCGCGCATCGATCTGGCTTCCAAAAGCAAGTCTTGCAAGTGTCATGACAACGCTTGCACGTGTTCTTGTCTTCATAGAAACCGTCTCCACAATCGGCGACGCACCTCGTAGAAAGATCGGGACCCGAACACTTGACGCCTGCATCTTCGCTGTGACCGCAGTTATTGTTCCCGAATCCCCCTGAAGACAGTAAGCAAAACTGAGGTGAGTTACTAAGGAATAGTTTGTAGAATGCAAGGAATCATAACAAAAGTGTTGGTAGCGTCAGGGACCCATGGGGTTCCTGGTAGTGTCCAATAGAGGTAATTATAGGCTTGCGTGACATTCATTTTCGGGGACCACTTCTTCACACTTTAAAACTTGCGTGGCAATTATTTTGAACCATGATGCGATTATCTTTACTTTCAGTCACGTGCCTAAACCACTACTGTCACGCCCAAAAAGTGGGAAAACTAGCGTGAATTCCGCATGGAATGAAAAATTTCTAGCATCACAGATTGGGCTTTCCAATTATTTGCTCCAACAAACACCAAATAAAAAAACTTACAGCCGAGTGTTTGGAGGGGTTGCAGGCGCCAGAGAAAAGTTGTCAGTGCAAATGCTTTTCAGCACGACCTTTCCTTTTCTCTGGGTACACGTCAAAAGCCTCGCGAAAGGCTGCAACTCAGTCTTGTTCCCAGGGCGTTTCCGGCCCAATCTCCAAGGGAAAAGCCCCAGGAACGAGATTGGGTACAGCTATTTGGCAACCCTACAGCTTTCCTTCGCGCCTGAACAAAATTCATGCATGTCTTTGGTTAGTTCACCCTACCGTGATGAAATGGACAGTCTTGAAGTTTTCGCTCGTTCCCAGTGCACTGTGTATCGTCCATCCAAATCTTTCCAGTCCCCCTACCATATCTCGCGGACGAGTACGCGGCCAGAGCTTTTCCCAGCTTCAGCTGCCGACAAATAACCGTCGCTTCCTTCATGTCGAAGCTGTCATCGCAGATGGTCCCCCACTCGCCATTGTAGAGGAGTTCCACGCGTCCCTCGGTCGTTGAATTGAACCCCACGAGTTTGATGTCAGAGACACCGCTGACAATTTTGTTGGCCTCACGGGAACAGTTAACGACGCAAGAATGCTTGAGAAGATGCTTGCCTTGGGGACATTCCGTACAGTGGTTAGGCTTCCCGGCGCAGTCCGAGCAGTCTTTAGAACAGTTTAGGCATCGAGTCGTTTTAGGATCTCCGAACTGACCCTTTTTGCAGTCAGTCACACAAGAGCTCATATTCCCGGTTATGTTCAAAAACTTGCCCTTGTCGCAGACCGTGCAGTTTTCTGGCGATCCATAGCATTGCTTGCAGTTCGGACTACACTTCCCACAGCTTCCGTCGACAGAGTTATTGAAGTACCCGAATGAACAGCTGGACAAGCAGTCACGTGACTTGTCAGGCCCCTTGCAGACCACGCCCGCGTCTTCGGTATGATCACAATTTTCTCGGCCCCAACCGTTATTCCGACAAGCAATCAACGATGTTTCATTTCCTAAAAAAAGAAATAATCAAAGCACCTCATAATGCGTTCACACCATGTCAAAATACATGCACCTTTAGTCTGAACTCGAATGAAACATTTTTCACATCCAAAATTGTTTGCATAAGGGCAGGAGTCTATTGTGTGAATCGAGATGGAGATTTGTTTATTCTTGTTTTAATAAAACTACCTCACGAGGCAGTTTCGATATACAAGGCCTCGTCCACCGTATGCAGCCTTCTTTCTAAGGTTTGCCTTCCATCCACACTAATCCCTCATGGAACCGGAGCTTAATCAAACTAGTAAAAAAGTGAAGTCTTGGAGCCATGACTGGTTTATAGCTGCCTGAGCTTATCCCAGTTTCTGTAGCATGAAGCGGCTTGGGAGTATTTCTACTCCGCCTAGATCATCGCAAGTCACCCCCCCCCGCAATTTGTTTGATTTCTTTTACAATTCGCGGGTACCTATTTATACTCCTGGGTGGAGAGAGACACCGGGAGACTTAAGTATCTTGCCTAAGGACAGAAAACAATGTCCCTGGCCGGGGGCCCGAACCCAGCACGCTCGCTCTGGAGTCGAAGGCACTAGCCATGAGCCCACCGCGACTCCCACAAAGTCCGAAGAAAACGTTAAGCGTTGTTTAAATAATCAAACTACAGATCAACTAGAACTGTTCACAATAATTAACTCTTACGGCTATCACGTTACACATTTTAACTAATATGGAAAGGGTCTGCAACCAAATTACTAAACAAACACATCTTGCAGGTTTGGAATACACCACATAACGTAAATCAAGATTGAAGTTAGCGAAATTTCGCATGAAAAAGAACTGTACATTACCACAAAACCACATAACCTAATGCTCCCCTCCTAACGTCAGATCGATTAGAGTCCAATCCAGGGGGGGGGGGGGAGTAGCAAAACTCCTAATCCCTTCAAGAACGGAAACCAGAAAGAGCTCTGCTCTGCAATTTGCGACCAAAAGACATTCAGTCTACGACTTACCGAGGCACTGGACTTCATCCAGCCAAATCTTCTTCGTTCCTGATCCAAACCCTGCTCTAATGACTGCGCGCAATGCATTTCCCATGTTCAACATGTTGCAGACAACGTTGGCATCATCATGATCCCAGCCATCGTCACAGACCGTACCATATTCTCCGTTATGAAGAACCTGCAACAAAAACACTGATTTGTAATGGGAAGGTTTTTTGAATGGTGTAGTGGTAAAATAACTCAAGCAGATTTTGAAACGAGTCATGCCCTACTCCATCCCCGTCAGGGAGGGCCATCCTATCGTTTCTACCACAGACGTCAAAGCGAAAACTTGCCCTACCCTCGTAATTTTACGGTATTACAAAGCGTCCATATTTTAGAGGTTTTTTTAAGCGATAGGCTCACTTATTGAGGGACGCGTCCTTGCAAAATAACCTTCGAGAGGGGATACGGGCTTTTGATCCGATAAATGATGTAACAGAGAATTAACTCTGAAGTGTAAATTTTAGTGCTAATCTAACCCCATGAATAACCCACTGGGCGTTAGCCCTTGTAAAGGGAATCAGGGAACCACACGAGGTAAAGAAAAAATCTTTTGACCTCGGTGGGAATCGAACCCACGACCTCCGGAATAGGTCTACCGTCACTCTGCCGACTGAGCTACGAGGTCGGACAGAGAAAGTCGGGGTCGATTTAGATGGTGAATCGCGGCGAAGAGAAAGTAAGGGTACATATGAATGTTGTGCCGCGTAGCACTATGAGCACAAATGATGTAACAGAGAATTAACTCTGAAGTGTAAATTTTAGTGCTAATCTAACCCATGAATAACCCACTGGGCGTTAGCCCTTGTAAAGGGAATCAGGGAATCAGGGTTAGATTAGCACTAAAATTTACACTTCAGAGTTAATTCTCTGTTACATCATTTGTGCTCATAGTGCACATACGATACTGAGGGGAGCGATATATGGAATCTTTACCGTGACGAAGAATCAAATTTGAATGTTGTGCCGCGTAGCACCATGACCACAAATAGTGGAACAGAAAATTAACTCTGAAGTGTAAATTAAAGTGCTAACTGAACCCATGAATAACCCACTGGGCGTTAGCCCTAGTAAAGGGAATCAGGGAACCACACGAGGTAGAGAAAATATCTTTTGACCTCGGTGGGTATCGAACCCATGACCCCCGGATTAGATTAAGAATCGATTAAGAATCAAATTTCTTACCTCTACCCTGCCCTCTAGTGGCGTATTTCCATTAACAAGCCTGACCAGTGGTCTCGACGAGGGTTTAAAACCACCGGTACAATTTTCGACACAATCCATCCCTTTCCTGAATAATGGCGGAGCACACGATGTACAGTTGTCGGCCTTGACTTCGCAATCGGCACAGCGCGAGTCGCAACGTTTGCAAACCGTGTCCAGGTAATACCCAATGCCACAGGTTTTGACGCAGGTGTCATTTTTCTTGACAAATCCTGGGGCGCACGTGAGACACTTATTGACACTATCGCGACACGTGCGACACGTGAAATTGCACTGTTTGCACGTGCTCCCCTTCTCAAAGAAGCCATCAGGGCACTTGGCCTTGCACGTGCGTACGCCCGGCCCGGTGCACCGAAGGACAGTGTCTTCGCTATGGCGGCAGTTTGATTGACCCCACGGACGATGGCGACAGTCCAGCAAGGATTTCTCGTTGCCGATGCAGAAGATGTCATCTAGCCACATTTTGCCAGTTCCTTTGGGAATGTGACCTAATGAAGCGCCGGTGTCAGCTTTACCAAGATGCAACTGCCTACAAACAACGTTCGTCTCGGCAAAATCCCATCCATCATCGCATACGGTCCCCCAGACACCATCGTGGTACACCTCCAGCAGGCCTTCCAAAAAATCAACACCGCTAGACAGTCTCAGATATGGTGAAGTATTTAACGTGAAGTTGATGTAAGGCACTGCATATTTTCCAGCAGTGCAATTCACCACACATTTCCCACTAGCCTCGTCTTGCACAAGAGGAGGATTACAAATTGTGCACACGGGTTTCCCTGACATGTACTCGCATGCGATACATTCGTTAGGGCAAGGTAAGCAAGAGAAGTTACCTGGAAACTTGTACATCGAAATCCCACAATCTTCAACGCACCGACCATTTTTCTTGAACATCTTCGGTCCACAATTGTCTGCACACTTGCCGTTCATAAGTGCCTTGGGTTCCTTGCATGAGGTACAGTTGCTGTTGTCAGAGCCATCACTACAAGTGACGCATATGTCCGTGTTGCACTTCCGGCACTCACGCGCGGGGATGTAGCCATATTCGTCTGCTACGCACTTGTCAACGCAAGCACTATTCTTCAGGAATTTGGGCGCCATGCATTTTGTGCAACGAGTACTTGTTCCTATACACTCAAAGCATTGTGAGGCACAGGTCTCGCAGACGTCCATGTCATTTTTAAACCATCCTGAATTACATTGTTTCACGCACTGATTGGTTATCTGTTTCATCACGGGTCCCGCGCACACCACACCCACATCGTTACCATGGTAGCAAAGCGAGCTAAAGCTTCGCTTTACCAAGGGGCAGTCGTGGATTGAGCTTTCTCGACCGGTGCAGTTAAGAATATCCATCCAGACGCGCCCGTAGCCACGACCGTAAGCTGCTCTTTTGACAGCCTTGACAGCAGCGCCTAAGCCGAGCTCCCGACAGACCACTGTAGCCTCGCGGAAATCAAATGTCTGGTCACATACTGTAACCCAGGCCCCAAAACGATACACTTCGACGCGGCCTTCAAGGTCGGTCGGCCGATTTCCCGCCAAACGGAGGTGTCGCTTTTGAGCCACGTGGAGCGGAGCGCAGCTGACAACGCACCGGGTTCCATTTAGGTACTGGTCGTCATTGCAACTTGTGCACGCGGAAGGAGAAGTCCCATCAGCGCACGTGCGACATGCTGATCCGGGATCACAAGGTTTGCACTTTCGGTCAGTTGTGTCTCCATAGAAACCCTCTCCACAGTAAGTTTGACAAGTATTTCCTTCAAAAGAATGGAAAGCGGTTATCAAGCACTAATAATCCCACTATTACTATTTATCGTAATTTCCTAAGATTTTCTCTAATTCAAATTGATAATTGGACTTCGCGAGCGAGTTTTTTAACTGTTACGTTTATTTAAAATTTTTGTTTCCTTTATTTCAGTGGCATGCCTATCAACTAGCCAAGCTTAGTGCTTGTATAGCTAAGTGGATGACCATTGTAGATACGATTTACATTTTACATTCTTTTTACATGCTACGGAAACCGGAAATAGGCACCAATGGGTTACTGGGGAAGGGTAAGATGCGGGGGTCGAATACCCCACTGCGCCATTCGATAACGTAAATATTGACCGTGCGATCACTTCAGAGGCATCACACACCACTATGCAATTCACGAGCATTACCTTTTAAGAAGCGGGGCCTATCACATGATAGACAATTGCTCGCAGAGTTGGCGCACGTTAAACACGAAGCCATGCACACTCCGCATTCCATTTCCCCCTTCACTTTAAAATAGCCGTCTCCACACTCGTCAACACATTCTCGTGTTGTGTCCGGACCCACGCATCGAACACCAGCGTCTTCAAAATGACCACAGGAGTGTTTCCCCCACGGGGGATGGTCGCAGGTCTCCAACCGCGTCTCGTTGCCCGTACAGTTGACCTGTAAATAAAAAAGGCGTGCAAGATAATTTAAAGGCGCGCCAGATATTGCCCTGTTCACACTACGCCAGATACAAATTGGAAAACGGAGTTTTCACTCTGAAAACGGATCAAATGTTTTCCGTCCACACTACGTCGGAGAAATTTAAAAACGCACCAATCACAGGTCACTTTGGATTTGTGTTTGAATAAAACTCGTTCAGAAAAATCACGGGATGATCGTGACGTCACCCTTTTCAAAATGGTTTCCGTCCACACGAAAACGAAAAAGCGAGCGTTTTTAAATCTCTCCGGTTTGAAGAGCGTTCTTTTCCGACGGATTAGTGTGGACGATAGGCTTACCTGTCCGTAGAAATAAAGCTACGTTTTCTAATTTTTTCGCCGTAGTGAGGACGCTGCCCAAGTTGTTTTCTTTTTATTAACCAAGGGGGGAGGGGGGTACATAATGGCTTTGGTGATAACTATCTTCATAAAGCAAAAAGATCATTTTGCTATTCACAACAAAATCGAATTCCTTTAAGTCTTCTCTCTGAGGGGGCACATTGGCCGGAAATGTTCCGCCAGAATTACGGGAGGTAAAAGGCATGAATCATTAAATAATAACAATAACATATCTGACAACTTACATGTGTTACTTGAATGTTTAATTTATCCTAACCAAATTGCCTTTTAGAAATCGTGTGAGTTGCGCGACGCACAAGGAGGGATTAGACAGTGAGAATCTTGTATTTTTTTGATGAACCTGTTTCATATTTTATCTTATTAACCAAGCCGACTGCAGAAGCTGAAGGACTTTATTAAAAGTGAATTATCTTCTAGCCAGTTGCGATTCAAATGTTTAGACAAAATAGCTGGAGAAACACAATAAAAATTGAACTTCCGCAAAAAAAACACAAAAAATTTAGGTTTGCACTCTTGATGGGTTGGTAGGTAGGACTAATAGTAACTGGAGTTCCCAAATTGAATAAAAGGGGTAAGTTTCTAAAGAAACTGCGGTGCTGCGTCGGTGGGAGGAGATTCTTTACGGTGGCCAATTCACATTATCAACCCAGTTGATAAACCCAAATTATTTCCAAAATGATCCTGAAAAAGGCGGAAGCTTTGGCAGTAGTCACTTACTGCCAAAGCCACGACATTATTCAGTGGATATACTAGACACTCCTTCGGTGCCTGCCACTGAGTTGATGGGTACAATTATATGTTCGAAACTTAAACATAGGAAATAAAAGATTTGCTTCTAATATTTACAACTAATATAATAATGAAAGTAAATTTCCAGTTTCCAACCTTTGACAGCCAAATAGGTTGTTCCTTCATCCCTGTCCCCAACCTCCCAAGTGCCACGGCCTCGCGAGCGTCTCCTAGCAGCAACTCTCTACAGACAACTCTGGCATCGTTGATATCCCAAGAGTCATCGCAAATCGTGCCCCACTTGTTGTCATGGAAGATTTCTACACGACCTTCAAAATGGGTTTCACCGTCCACAAGCCTGATTTGGCGATAAGGGGGCCCTTTTGATCGTTGGTTACCACACGACTTCACGCATGAATTCCCTGAAGAAAGAGCAGATCACAAAGTCATATTGAAAACAATGCGCAGTACATTTACTTCATACCTTAAGGAATGCACTACGGACTAGCGAACAAACAGAGCAAACTCCGTACTTCAAAATGCTCAAGTTTAAGGCCTGCGGGTCCGTTTTTTTTTTAAAGGTTACGAAAGGTTTTCGCAACTAGAAAACCAAAGCAAAATACCAACTCCTATGATGACAGAGCTGTTTTATTCATGTATTTTTAATTTCAACAGAGATTCTCTTCATACAAGACGTTTCAAAGGTAAACACCTTTCTGTTTTTAGATGCAGATTACCAAAAGATGGCTTTGCGGGCGCAAAAGGTTTCCGAGAAACGGGCGCTAAGACACTGTAAGTCACAGTGTCTCTACGCACCTGTGCCGCCTTGATCCTTGATATACCCAAACAAGAGTTTGTGGAGGTTTTTTTAAAGTGTTTTTCACTGCTAGTCTTTTGTAGAGTTTGAGATAAGTTAATGTCAGAACTATTAGATAAAACTAAACTCCAAAAATTCAACGTGGTTTCATGTTGGCCTAAAGCGTGTTTGTATTTGAATAAACAGACGCTTCCTAATGCACTTCTATCAAGCGGCAACCTCTCACTTCCCAGAGCTAGGGTGGCCATTTAATGGAGGTTTGCCCGACTGTACTTTGATTTCGTTTACATGACACTCAATTAAAAACACCTCTATACCACATTTTAGTTTAACTACAATACCTTGAATATACAGGGGGGAATAACAACTGGAACATTTCGTAGCCACTTCCCCATCCAGACATGTTCTGCAACTTGATGAACATTTTACACATTTTCTCGTGAGGCTGTTACCATAGAAACCCGGGCCACACTTGACCACACAGTAATAGTTCTTCAAGAATTTTCCAGGCGGACACAAATCTAGGAGGGTGAAACAAAACGATAAAAAAACAAAATGAGAATTGACAGCTGAGAAATTGCCGAGTGAATTTAATAACCCATTTCTAGCCCTCTAAGGCCTACAAGTTTACACTAACGAGAAAACGACATAACGGCATGGACATAACGAGTTGAGGTTTATTTCGTTATGTTTGCAGTGTGAACATCCTGACACAATGACAACAGAAATATAACAGATGAACGTTAACAAAACGACATATTTAGGAAAAAGTGATATTTTCCTATTCCTTTAACTCGATGTTCACGTTATGTCGTTATGTTGCTTGTGTAAACTTCCCTTGCATACGGCTGGCACTCCTGAAATTTGAATTGACCGATCAGGATTCAGTAGGCGGTTAAAACTTTACTGTCCTGACGTCAACGTTAAGTTAACAGGAATATCATTGAAATCAGGCAACTTTTGTCACTGGAGATGGCAATAGATATTCACCAAAATGGATTTACTGTTCCCAAAACCACATCAGATCGTAACAAGTGAAAGCCTTTAATTTCGCGCCAAAAATGGGTCGTCGTCGTTCGTCATGACAACTTGCTCCAAGTTCGTCATGCCACGTAGGACAATAGTTGTGTTATTTTGAACAAAAGAGTATGTTTCTCGTCAAATTCATACCTGCCAACTCCAAGTTTTTCATTAAATCTCCCGGTCTCTGGGAATGCCTTTTAGGTGATTTTCGGAGGTTATTCCTGGACATTGTCTTTAATGACATTCTCACAATGCAAAGATTTCTAGACGTCTCCAGATTTTTGTACTCTGGGGGTTGGCAGGTATACAAATTAAACCTGAAATTATTCTTCAGTTAACTTTTAGAAGAGGCGAAAGAAACTTTAGCATTGCCTTCGCTTCAGTTGACTTCGAAGAAAAAGTCGGCTTCTATCGTGTCAGTTCGGTAGGACAGCTACGTTTTGACTACCGAATGTACTGCGGGCGCAGCTGCCGTATGCAAGGCATGCTTTTTCGGCCAGCTGTCCTTTAATCTTCCAGCCAACGATTGGATTTAAAAGCACAGAGTTAGATGTATAAACAACGGAGAAGCTTCTCAACTAGAAATACTCAGAAAACAGAATTTTCTGCGCCCCCACCGGGAGTCGAACCCATGACCTTCCAGAATACCAGTTGGACGCTCTAAGCTCTGAGCTATGGGAGACCAGTGGTGAGCAGGGTCATAAACTAACTTCTTATATTGTGACACGTGCCCTGCTATACTTCAAGACTCTTTTTTGTTTGTTTGTTGTTGTTTTTTGTTGTTGTTGTTGTTTTTTTTTTTTGCTCTTTGCGTTATACCAATCAAAATAACAAAAACTAAAGATATATAAGACAGATACTGATTCAATGTTGGAGCGGGATTCACTGGAGAGTCGAAAATAACTCACACTTGAGTTGAGTTTGCATTGCCAAGGTTGACTAAACGAAATTCGCGTGACAGGGTCGTCCAATGAGAACTAAAACGAAAACGATCGCTGGCACAGATTTTCCCGCGCTTTTTGCGCCGGCAAGCGGTATTTTTTCCCTTCAAGTTTTGACTTATTCACTACATTATCTACGTTTTTTGATTGGCCAGTGATAATTTTGCTTTTGGTTTGACGCCATTAAAAATCGTTCTAATTTGCATATTTTCAATTTGTCGTGAAAAATATGTATCTATAATGACTATAAATGCTAATTTTCCTTTGCTATACTTTTCCATCTTTCACAGAATTGAAGAAAAATGATACCAACGTTTTAACAAGATCAAATGTCAGAAAGAATATACATGTAGCTACGGAGTGCTTTTTCTAGGTTTTAAAACAGAAAGCAAAACATGTACTTAAATAAAACGTTTGTATTTCTCGATGTTGTTAGCCAGCGAGTGACAGTACTGTCGAGCATACTTCGGGTTTAAAGGTAATGTTACTCTTGTAAACAATTTCTAGAGAATTCCAGCTTTTTATATTAACAGTTTTAAGCAGATGTGTCGACTCGAAATTCAGTCTGAGAAAAAAAAATGCGTCGAAAGAAAACGTTGGCTTATGTAATAGCTAGCTACGAAAAATTAAATGCGAAAATTGAGTTCGAGTTGATTTCATTTTGTGTTAAAAGCAAGTACGTAATGAACTGGGGTTCTTGAAACACTGAGGTGGTTATACAAAAGTGTCTTTACGGAAGTGTTTGCTCGCTCACAGACCTAGACGATAATGTAGTCGACAGAACAGAACAACACTAGAAACACGTGCGCGAAAAGACGAATTAAAAATAATAAAACTTCAGAAATATCTTTGCTTACCACGTTGAGCATCTGTGTTCACGGTGGAAACAAGAAGAGGAAAGTAGTAGATGAACGAAAACTTTCGAGAAAATACCATTTTGTTCCAGGACAAACAGCGATAACATGGACCAAACAACTACGCTGTTAAAATTGATGTTTCAGCGTGGATGCTTTACGGTGATAAGTTTCCCGAATGTTTCCTATACAAACTGCCCTGCATGGATCGTAAAATAGCGTTAGTTTCGAATCACGTAGCGTAGCAAATCACTAACTCTCTTCCCGACTCGAGAATAGGCCAAAATTTACTCTACAATCGTCGTTTGTAAACATAAAAATAAATTCAAGAAAAAAAGTCATGTGACAGCGTTGAACAATGCAACATGATTAAACACACGTGGTCTACAAAAAAAGAACTGACACATTTAGCCGGGAATATTTTAATGCCAGTGTCTGGTGGCTTTTCAGCAAAATGGTCGACCGTGAAACAGCGCAAAGAGAAAATCAAACTGTCCCAGGTATATATTGTATAATCATTGCAGTTATTGGGAGACAAACAGTGTGTAACAGTCGAGCTAACTGCAGTTTCACAATAGAGGATATTTAATTAGCGCCATTAGAGGCTAATCGCTGTGTAGTTGTGGCTAAATGTTGGAGATGTTGGGTGTTGGGGTTTTCGGTTTAAAGATTTTTTTTCATTTTCATTCCATCGATTCATCGATTTTTCCTCTTGAAATTCCGGTTTTCTGGTTTTGGGTGATTTTCATGGCGGTTTTTCGGTTTTCAAAGACGTTTTGAGTACGCATTTTCCCATTTCTAGGAGCTGTGGCCTGAAGGCTAAAATGGAATCACTGATTACGTTGTTGTTGTCAATTGCTGGGTCAAATTCTGCAACAAGAATCTTTTTCTGTCGTTTTCTGTGTTGTCGTTTTTGTTTTTTGTTTTTTTGATTTTGTTCTCTGTCTTAAATATTACTATCAACGGCACTACAAAAGAGTTTGATTTATCCATTTCCGAACGATGTTCGCCAATTTCCGCTATTTGCTTCGATACGTCTCCAGATCGCGGCAGTTTTAGATTTCAACTGATTCCTGACTGATTCCATATCAAGTATGCCAGTTAAATAAAGCTCTTGGGTCACAGGTCGGCACCCGCTTTTGACGGCTGAATCTCTTATCATGAAGCCATCAAACTATGACATGATATTTCCTAAGTTATTTCGCAAAGCACTGTATATTGCATCAGACATTCTTGACCTAAACATGCGAACTTCTAAGGGCGGCCCAAACTAAGGGTGCGCTGATGTTTGGGTTTATAAACAACGTTATCTTTGTGTAACTGTTTTTTTTTTGGCATTCTGTGAACAAATAGACAATAAAATAAGTCAAAAGAAACATCTTGGAGCGTTAAATAACAATAATAATGTCCATAATTAGTACAGGACATAAATACCTGAAATCCAGCGACCAGAAAACCACTGAATTGCATTTTCTGAATTTCATGAGCGCAAAAACACTCAAATGGCTTCTTTTTTAAAAAATTATGGTGAAACGAAACCAGTCAAAGCTGGCGAAGACTTGAGCTTGAACAAATAAACAGAGAGATTTCTACTATATATATATGCAATAACTACTATTCAGGAGCAAGGCTGAAACAAAAGGGGATTATTGTGCAACAGTAACACTCCAAAGATACCTGAAGTCAAAATAGTTCGCCGACCACGTGAAGGAATTCGGCAGAAGTTTCTTTCAATTCTGTTTATTCATTAATTGACTTCGATTCACTTGGTCAATCAAGCATGTGATTAATTTTGACTTTATTGCTGCCGTAAACGCGTTCATAACTGCTATTATTTCATAGTAAATGAAAGACCACAAAGCAGTTTTGACCGCCGTTAACAGGTCGTTTACACGCGGTTATGGCAAAGTTACGCGGCGTAATTAATGCTAAATGGCAGTGATCTGTGTTTCGCCTCACAGAAGAGTGATCGTCTGCTATATCCGGTCGATCGAGCCACTTCAGTGAAGAAGAAGGAACATATGCATTTTGCTTTGATTTGCATAAGCATGTGGTTAATTGATGTGAGCATTTCTCGCGTATTCCCAAACGCGAACAAACAGAGACTCAATTCTGTATTTTAGCAAATGTCTTTCAGTATCATGGCAATTCAATTATCACATTATCGACCGACAACCAATTGAGACTTTCTAGATGCTTCTTAATATTCTGTGAGGCATTCCACCCTACAATTTCGAGATTCGCTCCAATCGTTTATTATTTACTAATCACTGAAAATACGTGAATATTTCACAAGCTAACTCCATTGTGTCAAATCTACAAAACGCCTGTATGCAGATTCTTAACTTCACTGAATTCTGTTAACCTAACTGACACTGAGTTAACTGGTTGTATTCTCAAATGTTACATAACAAATATTTATATTCCGTCAAGACATAAAACCTTAACAAATGATTACGAACGAACTTAACTAACCTCCTGTTGATAAACTCTCGGTCAATCCATAATCCACAGACATAACCATCGCACAAAATGCTAACAGTCGAGTTAATGCAGCATTCACTGGACTCATTTTCACGTCAGCAACTTTGGTACTGTACAAATTTAAAATTACATCCGTGGGTTTCCCTCAAACCGCACACTTTCGAATCAAACAGCAATAACAGGAAACAAAAAGATGTGTTGCAGCTCGAACTATAATCATTTAAGGCGATTATACCCGTTAAAACTCAGCGAATACTTCCCCTAAGTCGCACGGGAAATGGCGATTGTGGTTAACTACAAGTCATGTCACACCGCTGGTAAGTCGAATCGGCGCTTCAAAATTATGGCGCGAAATCGTCGTAAATATTCGTGGTCACAAAATGTCCGTGCTATTTAGCTGAAAGCTTGAAAAATTGATTTATCTTAATTATCATAATTTTCTGTTAATATTAGTTCTAATTACGGCCGTACATCTAGGCAATATTATAACTCGCTTTAATTTCTCGGGTCTGAGAAACAAAAGCTGACGTATCGAGCGTTAGCCCTTGGTTCGTCGGAGCGTCGGAGAGATTTGGTTTTGCTCCGACGAAGGGCTAACGCTTTAAACGTCAGCTTTTGAATTTCTTTACTACGGAGCCCTATACTTTACGGTGGCCAGGCTCTCGGTCAGTGAGGACGATCGAAAAAGCGAGCTGGCGACGGTCGACCATAGGTAACCCAGGCTCAATGTGTGTGACGCGTGACATAACACAGGTAAATTAATAGAGAACATATGAGGCGAAGTTTAGGTCTGAAAATTTGTTAGAAAATGGAAATAAAAATTGATGAAACTTACCATGTGGCAAGTCCTTCATACTAAAGTGGCAAGGTACGAGACTGACAGCAAACTCGGGCTTCGATCGACCCAAAACAAACACGATTTTTTTCGCGAAAATCGAATCCAGTCGCTAAATAAACACCCCAGGCCCGTGGAACATAATTTTCTATAAACCATGAATCCACCGAAGCTTCTCCAGCTAGCAACGCGAAGCCACCAGGCTCCTTAGTGTGGCGCGGCAAATAGGACAAATCGAAGTGTGTGGCCTTTAAAGTGATTAGCAACACCTTTAAAGCGAAGATCAGCACCTTTAAAGTGACGAGGTATTCCGTTAAAATGAATACCAACACCTTTAAAGTGAAGACCTACACCTTTAAAGTGATGAGGCATTCCGTTAAAGTGAATACAAACACCTTTAAAGTGAAGACCTACACCTTTAAAGTGACGAGGTACATCTTGAAACTGAAGACCTACACTGCGTTGAAGTGAAGCTGAACGAAATGATCTCTAAAAT
>CM042748.1:2946787-2966220 GCA_022496165.2 Catalaphyllia jardinei
CGTTGTCGTTGTCGTTATCATTATCATCGTCATTGTCATTGTCATTGCCATTATTATCAAGCATTTCTTTTTTTCTCACTTGACGCAGGTACGTCAAGTTGCAGGAATCTGATATCAGGCTACGAATGTTACAGGGCAAAGTTGTACGTTAAGTGCAGAGAGAGAAGATACAGGGAAGGATGTCAAAAAACATGCTGTTCCTGTGATGCCTTACAGTGAGTACTCAAATTGAAACTTGTCAGTACGGTAAATCTCCATGATCATGCTTAGCCTCTATACAGATTTTGTTTGCGCTTTTCGTGACAAAGGCGTGCGTAGAGGAGGATAAATGCAGTTTTAGCATACACACCCAGCAAGGTTTCTGTATTCTGTCAGATCAATTGCGAGCACATACGAAAGTTGGTTTAATTGCAAGGCAGACGGCTGTTTGACTGGTTTTCAGCAAACCGTTCATTGTTTTATCAACATAAAAGCTACTTTTATGGGCCTGATACCGGCTGAATAAAGCTACGACTTGGTATCAATGCCGAGCTCTGTTTGCGAGGCAAAAATACACTGTAAGCCGTACTGAAAACTACGTACTGTGAAACAAGGCCACTAATTTTAACTTTACAAAGAAGCTTGTAGTCAGAGACGTATACTTATGCTGAATAATAGGATGGTAATAAATTACGTGTTAATATGAAAAATATAGCAAAAAATGAGGCATTAAGACAAAATCCCAATTTGATTTACCAAAGGAGGTGAATTGGAGAAATAGAGGAGGTAAAACTTTGCGAAATGAAATAAAACGGAGTAAAGGACTACATTTTGTTTAAAATAATTTAGTCCTTTAGTCCTTTTTATTTCATTTTGGTCACATCCGCCGTTGGGATCAGTGTGCCGACTATATTTTGCACTTAATGAAACCTTAGATGAAGGCGGAAACATAATTCAACATCGGCTGCCCCAAAATTGACCCCAACCACTCTCGGTTTAAACAAAATAAAAATGAATGCAAACAAGGGCGAAGATGTTCGAATTGCTCCAAGGAAAAAGAAAAGAGGAGGCAACTCTTCATTCATGAAACAAATATTTAAAATTCTATTAGGATGAGTCTTTGCTCGATAACCAAAGGATCACGTGCTCCTTCAGGATCCAGTACATCGGCCCGAGTGAAAGTGCCAGAAATCAAGCTGTGGTTGTGTCAAGCGCAAAAACTCGCCTTTAATTTCACTGATCGCATATAAAATTTAGTTATGCCGGTACTTTAGGCTTAATTCGAATCCATATAAGCCTACGCCAAAATCCTCAGGTATGGGGTCAGTTCATCTCACCACAAACTTGAATCTAACTACCCACCATAAACTAAATATCTCCTAAAGATGGTTTCTCATATAAAACACCTCTACCAAAAGCAAACGCTATTTTCAATACCTACATTTTTAACTAACAGAAGGGAATAGGGTCGAATGTGTCTGGACTAAACTAAGAAAACTAAATAATTTTTGTTTCATTTCCACTTTCAGCCCAAACTGCAATTAATTCCAGCTGGTAACATTCATATAACATTTCATGGATCAAGCCTTGAATGGAAGGAACGAACCATGTCGACCACTGAATACATATTCTACCCTTCGGATGTTCTTAAATTATCAGTACCTAATGGGCGAAGTCGTAATCTCCTATATCCGTTTGGTGCAAACTAAATAAACAGCAAACAAACAAGCTAATAATTGTATAAGTTAAATAAAGATTATGTATGTATGTATAAATACTGAAATAAAAATGTAAATACAGATGTGTGCATTTGATCTTCAATTTTTCCTACTATCAAAAAAAAGTTTCTCGCTTTCTGATTGGTTCACATAGTTTCGGTCAGGATAGATCGCTATTATTTATTAATTTTTTTTTATTTTAATTGTTCCTCCAATCCCTAAAAAAACAGTATTATTGTTCGAAAGAAAAATTAAACATACGATGCAAATTTAGAACACATAAATTAATTTACATGGTATAATTCAAAGGAGAGAAGGGGGGAACACTATCCTTCTACTAATTCTTCACTTCAAATATCAGTTTTCCAAATCCATCAAATCTTCAATGTTTCATATTTTCCTCAATTTAACGTACTCTTTGAGAAAAATATCTCTTTCCCAAAATGTCCAAAAATCACCCGAAAATTTGACATAACCACCAAACGGTGGTTATGGTTATAAGCATAGAGATTTAGCATTGCTTGAAACCTGACCGAGATATTGGCAGAAAGGCCGTGTTAAGCGACGTCAATACAGCTTTCACGTGTACTCCCGCCTTAAAGTTACATATACTATGAAAAGATTTGAGATTTTTATTTGAAAAGTTAAGGAAAATAATTCGGTTCATAATGAAAAGGATAATGTTTCATTAGTATTGAGTGCAAAAGAGCTTTTCTAAATAATTTTTAGATGGTTTGTCCCTGATGAATTACGGGATATTATTATATGGCAAGGTAGTCTTGAAAGAAATCCGAGCGTTCTGATTGGTTCTTTCTTGGTCAGGATTTCACCATACAGACCGTTTCCATGGAAACGGTCATAAGCTGTGTAATTTTTGTTTTCTAAAGCCGGCAAATTCAAACCAAGCATGGCCCGAGTGCCATATAATAAACTACTTACTAACCGAGCTAGCTCGAGCCGTACTGGCGGATATTGGCCCTCGGTCGTTTTTCTACGTACCTCGCTGCGCTCGGCCCGTACTGCCACGACCTCGGGCCAATATTCCCCAGTAGGGTTAGTAAGAGGTTATTATTCCAAAAGAAACATCCCATAATGCTGGGGCAAATGATCTCGTAAGATTACATTTAGGGTAAAACACAGGTGATACTCTCATTTCGAACTACAACGGTACGTTGTTAATGAACAGCAGGGCTCCTCTCAACAGCTTATTAATGCCAACCTGGAAAGTACTCGATTTCTCAGAGTTTGACACGAACACAGTATGCACATATCCATAGTTTGCCCCAGGATGGAAGGGGGGGGGGGGGTGGGAAGGGGTCTGCCAACCCAGGGGAATATTAGACTTCGTCAGGCGCACGTGGGTTGGGATTTTGACATCCACAACAATCCCCAGGGTGAGTAATTTGACTCGACCGCCATCTTGAAAAGTTGAAAGGATCTGGGAATGACTGACCACTGCAGCGCCATCTTGGAAAATATCCAGAATTCATTTGAGCTAGTTTCCTGCTTCCAAGGATGGCTGAACGAAAGGATAGGAGTATTGTGTTGCTTTCTTAAGCAAAAATGTTTTTTTAATGCCCATCAGTGTTCTGTCTTTAGAATTCTATAACATAAGATATTTTTTCTTCAGCTTTGAGAAGAGACATTGAATTTCGTGCCAGAGCTGATTTAGATCACAATTTACTACTACTTACATTTCACCACTAGATGCCGCTCTGCCATAAGTTTTCGATATTCTCTGTATTTATAGATTTGCTAGTATTCTACAAATGTCAAATTTAATGAAATTCTGGTCAATTCCGTACCTCAGCTGAAAACATCAGTTGAATGAAAGCGTAATATAAACGACCTATTCCAGGTGTGACATACAAATGAATCTAGAAACCGCCAAATCTCACCAGTGATGACAAGTAGTGTTTTTAATAATAATCTTACTGTTTGACACTTCTGGCTTATTTTTTAAATAATTCTACACTATAAATTCGTGTCTACAAGAAATACAATTTGTGGTTCCCAGGGGTGGGAATTTGACTTATAATGATAACCCAAGGGCAGGGATTTTGACATTTGAAAACCTGAAAATGTCAAATTCCCCTAGGTTGCTCGACCCCCCATCCTGGTGCAAACCACTGATAGGTGCATCAATGAACTGAAAAGCCTGAAGGCTTGCAAATGTTAAACAAAATCGACTGAATAAAGGAGAAAAGAAGTAAGCATGTTTTAAATTCAGTTTACAACTGAGTGTTGAAAGTAATCAGGCAATTTCTTTGGTTTTGGCTTTTGGGTTTGGTTGTACTACGGTTTGAGATGAGCTGCTCTGTTTGATAAGTAATTGGTTTGGTTTCAGTCGCTTGAATTGATTTTACGACACTTGACAACAAAAGACTCGCATGAAGAAGCCGAAAGCAGTAAAAAAAAAAAACAATCACTGAAGATCCAAAACCGACAAGTGAGAATAAATTTTCCAGGGGCTCGAATTCAAATAAAACACTTCAGATAAGCCTAGGTAAAGTTTCTTACCTGAGTCTTGTGTCAGTGTACTTAAGTCAACTTGAACGGTTGTGATCCACAGGACAGTTTCCGTAGACAATTGTCATGAATCACAACACTTCATGCAACATGAACCCTTGCCTCTTTTGACTCGCACAAACCGTGTAATTCTCGACAACGCTATTACTTCGTATCTTCTCGTAAACCTTTATGGTTGTCCCAATTTTTCAGTATATAGTGGCGTTTAGAAGAGGGTATTAAAGAGTCGATGAGGGACAATTATTTGTGAAGAAGACTCTGAATCGCTCGCTTTCTAGCGTAGCTCCAGCGGCCCGAAGGGCCGCCAAGCGGAGCCCCATACCCATACAGAAAACTGAAGGAAACCCATGAATTGATTTTCTCATGATTATCATGGCTAGCGGTATTGCTCGTGGGCGCGTACGAACTGTCGCCCACCCAGAGTGGAAGTAATTTGAGTCTCAGGCCGGGTCGCTAAGCTAACTTTTGACCGTTTCGGTAACGCGGATTTTGAACTAAGCCTTTCGATCGCTAGCCTGCGAAAACGGCCGTCCTTCTTCGCTCCCGGCCCGAGTGGCGTTTCGAGAGGCTATTCGATGGCTTAAGACGGGAAAGTTTTCAGAGATTGCCGACGTTTTATTCGGCCTCTGTGAAGATTCGACGCCAAGAAAATACCACGGATGGAAAAAGTAACTATCGTCCGTGCACTACCCGGAATTTGGAGGCGACTGGAGCTGCTGGAGGGAATTTACGGCCGTTTTCTTTCGGCAGATCGGATCGACTGCTTCGTCGGAGAACCCAATCTTGGGTAAGTATATATAGAGAGAGCAAACCGGTTCCACTTAACTAACAGAATGGCCATAAATCGGCTCAAAGATCACACAGGAAGGAAAAACACTCAACTAAAGTAAGGTAAGATGATTTTATTTAAATCGCTACATTTTCATGGGTTACAGAAACAATCGTTATTTTCCCTATACAAATCCTTATAAATGTGCAAGTCGCTCGAGTCAAGTAACAATGCAATGGAAGGTCAACATATAAAAAACTGCTCAAACATTCCCTGAAGAAGTCAGGTCGTGCCTGACGAAATATTGGAAATTATATTCAGTTAACCCCAATCGTACGGTCTGCCTTTCTGAGTTCAGTTTCTTCAAGCCTTTGCATTTGCTGATCAGAACCTACCAGGTTCCGGTACTTTTGAGTTGTCCGTTGGCCCTTTCTAGAGTTTGAAGTTTTTTGTTCATATATCGAGCTTGGGCTCTGTGCATGTACTTCTTTGATATTGGACATCCATGTTATGACAATTGACACCTGCCAAAACAAGGTACCTGCTGACAAGCATCAGGTGACCATATCGCGGGCTCAAGTCTACAACTCATCGAGGTAACGTGTTTTTGTGAAGTTGACCGCTGACTAAGTGCTGGTTTTCGATTGGATCGCGGGCTAATGTCAGGTTAACTTGTTGAAAACAGGGCAGGATTGTTCGGAAGCCGGTTAACGCTAGCCCAGAATTAAAATTATTCGAATTAAAACTTTTTCTCGTATACAAATGTTTTTTTGCTGCTTTGTTTTGTGTATATGGTGATTTTATAAAACTCAAAACAGAAAGCCAGACAATAAACACAAAAACCTCACCGAAAATTTACAAAAATCAAATCAAAATTCTACTTTGTCCTGGGTTAGCTTAATCGGGCACTGAACAACCCGGCCAAGGAGCTACGCTGTTAGGCTGGCCTAAATCTATATATTACCATCGCATGACTTCGTTTAGATTAGATTGAAGTGTCCACGATTGAAGAAATGAATAAAACAATAACAGTAACAATAACAATATAACAATAACAATAATAATATGTTCGATAGATCAAAATTCTAACATGGGTTAACGTTTTAGGTATTCTGTCCAAAGTTGCAAATTATGTAAGATTCTTTTATCTGTTATTTCCATATGAGGTCTAGACTTGATACAAATGAAGTCGCTTCGTCTAAGGCAGTTGTTGACCTGCCATACCGCAAGTCGATCTGCAAGAGCCTTTGGGAAAAATTCTGCAACTGGGTAACAGGGAGCAAGGGTTAAAAATGTTGTTGATTCGACTACCTCGAAACGAACGATACATCTCTATCATTTCTTTGCCAGGCTCCTCGTCGCGTCCAGTTGATAAACAAGGGTCGCCCTCGAATAATAAGCGCTGTGGAGCTTATTCGTGTGAATAAGGAAGTTAAACATTAACCAAAATACAGACTGATTTATTTTTATTTCGCGTTTTATTTTTTAATTAATTTATTGCGCATAAATCTATATATCAATAGGTTTTTTATATATATATTGCTATACATTTGGATTCCATGGTGTCAGTCGTATAGCATCTTGTGATGGCACTTATAGTGGTATAAATTGGCTGTCTTTACAGAAAGAAAATAAGAAGAACTTTAAGGGACAAAGGCAGACGTTGTCTGTGGCTGTTGTGGCTATAGTGCTAAAGCTGTTTCGCCAAGATAATGTGGCAGTTTGAGACCTCGCCTGTTGTAGTTTACCATTCCTCGCATTGAGAAATTTTCTTTCCTTATACTATCCAGGAATGTGATAATGATACAGCACCTTAGTATCCAATTTCCGCTCTATTATAGGTCAAGTGGTCGCTTACGAGAGGTTAAAGGGACAGACTGAGTCAGCTTTGGGACTGCGCTAACCTGGACACTACTTTTCTCACTTTAGAAAGAGTTCACCCAACCTGAAATCAAAGCAAATCTAGATCGTTTCCGCTTCAATCTTGGCAGTGTTTTGCTTGATTTTTCAATCGTTTACTGAAAAACCTGTTTTAGAGTGTGTTTTTGCTTATCCTATAATGTTGTTTTTATCATATTTGGTTTAAAACAGTACGGATCGTGTCTCTGTGATATGCAAATTAGCTATGAAATGGTGTCTAATGCGCATGCGCGCCAGCTGACTATGTCCCTTTAAAAACAATAGGAAAGCTCTAAAGTGGTGGCTCCGTTAATACGGCCACCCCGAATACACCGTCAAATTTTCATGGACCGGGTGGAAAATTTCTATTCCAAAGTTAACTTACTATAAACAGTTCTGTAACAAAACGATAGCGAGCTAAATTAATAATATTATATTTCCGTAATTCTGATGTCACGGTGGTTCGTGACAGTGGCAGTTTTTCTTTCTGAAATTCATCTGACCTCTTCGCTTCCACGTCACAAAGACAATCGAGTAGTTGAAAATGGTGAGTACATTCTCTTGCCTTTCTTGTTGTCGCTCTTTGAATTCTGCTCTAGTTGATAAATTTCGCCTGTGTCACTGCATGTAAAAGAAAATAAATGATAGAAAAATTCAAATGTAGCTACGTTGTAAATTTTGTAGGAATGTTATTCTCTGTTAAAAAGTATGTGGAAACTATCTTAGTAATTTTGTTTCTGTGAGAGAATACTTCAATACATAACTAGAAAAGTCTTCAGAAATATACGATCAGTCAGCAGGTCGATGCCAAGACATGCATACTAGAATATTTTTCAGTGGATATTATCTGTTCCGACGAAGAGAACAGTTTTCCGAAAGCGTAGCTCGAGGAAAACTAAGATATTTGAGGAACATATGTCCAAGGACAAACCCATCAAAAACTGCGTGTGAAAACCTAGCTTTTTAAACCTGCTAGCAGAAATTTGCTGTTTTGAAAAAGCAAATGTATAAGAACCTGTTTGGTCTAGCGACATCAAGCAGGTTGTTGAATGTGAGTTACAGTAAAGCTATGAACCGTCTTGCTATAGAGGCGACACTACGCATACCTTCTGTAATCAATTGTTTTGGGCTTACCATAATACAGTTATGAATAAATATTCTATATTCATGGACCAAATCCAAGTTTATTTATTCTTATGATAATCAACAACTATATATATCTTCTTCATAGAAGTTAAAACCCTAATAAGAACCCACTTAGTCTAAATTGCCAGTACCCCAAAATAAAAGAACCTATTTTACCAGACGTAAAAAAATGTAGGTTCTTACTCCCGGGTTTTTACTGTTTTCAGAGCTTTTCTTTCGCGCCAAAATGGAGGCTATTGTCATTAATAGTTACCTTCAAATATTGTTCTCGATACGCGGAGTTTTAAAATTAAATTGAGGAATATCACTCGGATCAAATATTCCCGAGTTTTAGCTAAACAATCACGTGATGTATTTTGACCAATTACAATCGCGCGGGAGCAAAGGACCTCAAACGAAAATGCGGCTGGTACACGTAGAATCTGTAAAAGATCTGATCAGCTAAAAATAGTAATTAAGCAAGGATGATTACTACTTATAAAGCTTAACGGGACAACGACATGGTAGATTCCCAATTCTTAGCTTTCAGCTTTCAGCTTGGACCAAGAGAAAATGAGGTGAGAGAACACATCCCTGTGCCTTATGATAATAGAAAGGATAGAAGCGAAAAGCATCTCTTTCGAAAGGTATTTTAAGGCGCACGACAGCTAAAATATTTGTTCAGTTTCGCGTTTGTTAGAACTTTCACTCCTAAAACAAAGGTGCAAATCTTTGTCTATTTAACATCGGAAGTGCTGTGTAATATTTACTGCTGACTAGAATTGCATTCCAATAAACACTCACGAAAGTCGTTTCTCGAAAACGGATTAAATCGAAAAACATCTCTTTGGAAAGATTATTCAAAGCGCAGGACAGCTCAATACTTGTTTCCCGTTTGTTCGAACTTTCGGTCCGAAAATCCCGGTGCAAATGTTTGCATATTTAATTTCGAAATTGCTTTGTAATATTTACCAGAGTTTAAGGGATGTCCGCGCCGAAGAAAAGTGCTTCTCTGGAAAGAACTAAAACATCGTTTGGATCGGTAGAGATCTTGAGAGGGACCTAGCTGGAAAGCCTTATGAAACTGCTGGTCAGGAAAACTATCTTCTATGTGTTTATCGTGATTTTTACGTCGGAAATTAGTCTTGTCATTTCACTGTATGACTGATTCACATTAGGCGCTCTAGCTGCTGACAAGAATTGCATTCATAACACGCTCTGAAGTTTCTCGAAAAGTACTGAACGGCCAAAACGGAAAAAGATCTCTTTGGAAAGTTCTTTCAAAGTGCTAGACCACGCGCTAAAATTAGATTGAAAAATCATGGTCTCTTGCTTGGACTCTATCATATCGTTGCTTTCAACTTAAGAGAATCAGCCTGACTTCACTGTCATGCTAATAAATTTGATGGATTATAAATTAGACAAATTTATCAGTGGATAAAAAATAGAAAAGTACCTTACCTATGCCATTTTGCTAAGTTTAAGCATCATAAAATGTACCGCATTTTCGCCACTAGTAATTCGGAAACCTGGGTCGTTATAAAAAGCCGCTGTGTGAGATGAGTGTAGGTTCAAAGCCAGATAACCCTCTGCCTGCACCCATAACGTTTAGCGGATTCTCCCCACCTGAACCGCTGCCTCTCCGAGTGCGGAGGAGAGAACCCGGGCGCAATAACATACTTGTAATACTCGCATAAGCGACGTACGCAGGCGCAATAAGGTGCTCCTAAGAAGCGTCTTTTGTAAGGAAAAGGCTTAAGGGAATGCAATTTTACTGCACAAGCTTATACGAGACATTCACTTTGAAAGGCTCCAGGTCAATGCATCAATAGGTCAACTGATGCAAATGTTTCCTAGAGGTAAAATCTGTATCCTCACAGTATACAACTGTTGGCTCTAAGGGATACAACCTCAGTGTTCCAAAAAGCCGCCAAAAGAACGCCCTTTAGATGTGGCCAAAAAATATTGTAGCGGCACATTCCTCATCTAATGCAACAGCACGAGACCCCAAGGAAAAGTGACCTGAAAATAAACTATAAGATCGATGCAACATTTTACCATCATTTGTTTAAAGAAAAATTCATCCAAGAAAGAAGTGTTAAGCAAGAAAAATGAGCGACCTAGAATGACTTAAATCTCCAACTAAATGCTCACTAGTACGTAAGTAGCCCATAATACTCCACTTGGAATTGAATGCTGTCGCTGAGTATTTAGCATGAGCAGATTTTTAGAGCCATTAACTGGCGTACAGAACAGATCTAGAAAATCAAAAATTTTGCTGGTAAAATATAACTTAGAAATTTCATTTATCGCTGACGATTTTCACGAATTCGTTGAAATACGTTTTTCTTTGATGAATCTTGTTCATGAAAACAGCAAAGAATTTCCAAGGAAAATACCAGTTCCCAGCTAATTGTTCTGCCAAAACTAAGAATCCCAGCGTTTAGGACGGAGTCCACTTTGAAGAGGCTAGGGCTCCCGCAATTCCTAATTCGCTCTGGAGACGTTTTTGCAAGGAATCAGGGAAGTTGTATTCATCATCTTAGACTGAATATTTGTTTTGATAAAACGATTCCATGCAGGCCACCACCTTTTGAGGGAATCGGCCATTAAGTAGTCACATAGTGGACTTCTGTAAACCGGCTAGACTGAACGAACGAAAAACCAGCTTGCTTTTTCTTTCATTTTATTACTGACAGCACATGATTAGATGTTATGTCAATAACTTGTTCCACTTCAGGTCAACAGAGAAAAATAATGTATTGTTTCCGGATTTATCCTCCACAACTTCCTGCTCTAACCCAAAAACACTTGAATGTAAAACGGCGGCGACACCGTTTGTTTTACAGTCAGGAAATAAATATCTATAGCGCAACTTAAATCGTGTGCCAAATTCACATATAAGTTTGTAACAGCGCTCTGTTAATTCGGGTGACTTTTTGACTTTCAAGTTAGTCAACAAAACACAGATTCATTTAGTTTGCAAGTTCAGATTTAGTATTTTGGTTGAGGTTCAAGCAAAAAGGAAATAGAATCAGGGGGTAAATAGGAGGCGAAGAAACAGCTGATAAACGTGGCAGGTTTGATCTCTTTTGTTTTTTCTTATTAATTACATAAGCGTCAAAACTTTTGCACTGCATTTAACGCACCTTTGACAAAATTAGCAGGTGCAAATTGCATGACAAAGTTATCAGTCAGATGACATTGAAGTGGAAACGGAGAATTACATCGAACTTCTAAGGGTAGTAAAAAGCCCCTTGAAATCGATCCTATCCATAGAAACTTCCTTTGAATTAACACCGTGATTCGAATGCGTGTAAAGCTTTTTTCGTTTCCGTATCTAGGGCTTGGAAATATGTACAGTATATACTTTTCAAAGCCAACCGATTGATCAGCAAAGCTTCCTGCTAGTCTCCCGCTGTGACTTGGTTTCATAACAAATTAACATAACGAATTGTTTATTTTTAATCTTTCTGGGATCTTCTGTCGAGGCAGGTTGTCATCGGAGAAATAAGTTTTGGCTGGAGAGCAAACATCCTCATTAAACGTCTTTTCCTCGGAACTGGAATTGTTCACCATGTCAAGTGTGACCATATTATTCTTCATCCTGGCATCTCTCGCACTAAAACCAACTGATACAACAGATTTAGAACACAGAAAGCTATTCAAAGCTTCAGGTAAGGATATACCATCTTTTATTACCTGTAAATGTTATGAAGCGTGGTGTTGTCGCCTTTTCTATGACCAGAAGTTTGGAAGAAAAAGCGTCGCTAAGTCGCCAAACAAGCGGCAATCCCCTCTTACCAACCCATCCATATTGATCGCGGTTCAACAACTGAGACCTGGCATAAATCTAACCAGTCTCATTGATACAAGTTATATAAAATGAGTAAAAAAACCCTGCTTATTTTGATAACTTGACGTTTCTAGAACTGTTGAAAAACTAAGTGTTAGAAAGAATTAGCACTTTCAAAGGTGTGCCCGCTGTGAAAACAGGTCTGTTTTTACATGTGACATCCACCAAGCCTATAGTATTCAAAGGATTATACAAACTTCTCTATTTTTCTAGCTGTTGTGTGGCTAGTTTGAAACGTATTCAAGCGACCCGGCAAACTTAAAAACCTAACAAAGCGTTCTCTCTCAGCATCAATAACATGCTTTGCACCTAATAGTATTCAGAAATTACAAGAGATCGAAGGGATTAAGACAGAATTTTCATTCAAATATATACCCGATCCAAAACGGTTGCAGGTTTACAAACTGGCGGAGGAAATTGTGTCGGAAAGAAAAATAGACCGGATTGAAATGAAGAAGGCTGATTTGAGGGCTTTGTGTTTGTTTTGGTAAAGTTTTTTAATATTTGAAAATATTGTCTTCACTGTTAAAACAGCAGACTTTGAAAGGCGACGAAAATTTAGATTCTGCCGGTTTAAAAGATGCTTTCATTCGTTCCCACCTATTGATAAAGCCGGTCCGTAAACAATAATCAATCGATCTGGAGATAAAATTGGCAAATATTTCTCTGAGAGTCTTTGAGCACGACTTACTGCCATATTCGGGGAACAACTTGCATACAAAAATGATAAGAACGGCTTTTTTGTTGATTTCAGCCCCCGTTTTCTGTGGGAAGGCACTTTTTGTCTCTGTTTCCATGACTGATGTTCATTTTGTCAAACTCGCTAGAGTGTATATGGGACCCAACTGCGAAGGCTCACGCAGAACAATTGAACGTTAAAGGACAAATTTGTAAACCCTTCTGTTGGTGTTTTAACTTTTTGTTTCAATTTTTGTCAAGTTAGACTTTGGATCCCACCTTTCTTAATAGATTATATACACACTGCTCTGGCACAATCAACAGGGGTCACCTAAGAACCAAACTATCTGTTCTGAACGAAAATCGTTTTCTGCTGGTTACGGGCCGGGCCCGAAACGTCTGGAAATATCACCCAAAATATGGCACTTTTTTCATGATTATCCCTTCTAACCACTCTCATTCAATATTTGTTCTGAAGGCGATTAATCCCCTCCGATCTTGTTAAGAGAATTGCCCTCTCAAACTTTCTGTACGCGATGCCTGTTGTTTTCAAATTGACAAAAACTGTCGTTTTGGGTACCAAAAAAGGTCATATGATTTTCTGAAAGGTGATAAAATCTAAGGTTTTCGGGAGATAAGCAAAAAACCCTAATAAATTCGAGAGGATTCGTGTTCCTCCAGAATGACAGAACAAATAAAAATTGTATAGTCCCTCGTGAAATTAACCTCTAGAGCTTTGATAAAGCACTCCAGCTAGCCTGGCATAGCGTTTTAAAGCGTTTGCAGGGGAAAACTGTGGTTACACCTAATTTTCGCCTTGTGTTTCGTCAAAGTTAAAAGTAAAGATGACAACAACACACAGAAATTATATCTAACACATGAAACTATACAGCAAACTTCACGGGGTTGTTTGAAATAATAATAAAAAACGGTCTTTGTTCTCTCACACAGAGTCTTAAAATAATTTTGTTTTCATATTTTCCGTTAGATTCTCCATTGTACCAAAAAGAGGGTTGTTTTAGCACCAAGACTGCAGAAACTGGCGTTTATCTTGGAACTTACTCCTCCAATTCCTTTTCGATAGTGGAGCAATGTGCTCAGACAGCTCGAAGACAAGATTTCACGGAATTCGCTCTCTTTGAAGGCGGTCTGTGTAAAGGAGGGCACGATCTCCAAGAGGAATTTAACGATCAAGGGGCATCTCTAGGCCTCTGCAAGAGCCAAGTTGGCGGAAAAGATTTTGTGGTTCTATACTCGTTGAAACAAACAGGTAGATAATTTTAAACAATAATTGGATGAGGTTTTTGTGATATCGGGAATAATCAAGGTCGAGGCAAGTGTAATCAGCCGTGTTCCCTAACCCTGAGGGGAATAATTGTCTTAGTATAATTTTCAGAGCTAAACAAAGAAGACAACCCAAAAACGGACTAAGACCTAAAAACATAGACGCAGTTGTTCGTTTGCATTCCGGGGAGTACTCCCTTATATGGGCTACATGGTATGTGCGGCCCTTAAGTGAATTAAGGAGTGAGTCTAACTATATTTTGGAGAGGGTTGTCTAATTTAAAATATATTTAAACCAGTGGTTTCAATAAAAGCCGGTTACCGGCGGTCTACCACCGCCTGTAAGGTTTCTTACCGCCGTCAGTTTGGATTTCATTAATGAAGGCCCTGGCAGCCATCTAAGTAGTCACTGCCGCCTATTTCATCTTCAATGGCCGCTTATAACTAAAGTTATTGAAACCCCTGTTTAAACTATCGTTTATAAACCTGCATCGGGTGAAGTATTTGAAAGATGCTTTTTATTTTTTGATTTCAGGAACGTTGCTTTTATAATTAGGTCACGTGACTTGCCACACCCAATTGTTTCCATAAATTTGAATCCAAATTTAGAACAGTTTGCAGTGATAATGCTTGACCAATTTTGGCTTATGCCAAATGGCTATAACCACCAAGTTTAGAGAATTGATTGGGATTTGATAGCTTTATTTATTTTGTTTCAATTACGACGTATATCAACTTGAGAGGGACTGGGACTAGGCAAAAAAAGGAAATGATGACAGAAGAATAAAACATTTGCAGAATCCCTATTTAGAATGACATATGCCCAGGTAAAGTGAAGGTTTTGAAAGATGAAGCGAGTATTTTCTAGTACTACGTTTAAGTCTTGCAACTTAAACGATCATATTTCTTTCAATTTAGGCCGCGGTCAATCACATAAGTCGAGTAAATTGTCAGAAAAAATTATTTTACATATGTCTGGATTTATGAAAACGGTGCTAAAGAATTCGATTTGACCTTGTTTTCACCACCGTTTTAGGCCACCTAAGAGCCACGTAAAAGGGAAAAAAGCAAAGGACTGAAAGAAAAGGAAGATAAACGGGTAGAGGAGGAGAAAAAAAGACTGACTTTCATTTTAATTCGATTTCAATTCTTTAGCATCATTTTCATAAATCCAGACATACATATAAATGAACAATTAGAACAAGACTAAATTTAACAAGGACATCCAAAACATGACATATAAGCCAGACACATGCCTTAATTCAGGTGAGCCCCAAAGGGTGTGGTTTTTTTAGCCGGTTTGGTCATAAATAGGGTATCAATTTTAGCTGATTTTGGCCATTTTGGTTATAAACAGGGTATGGTTTTGTACTCTAGCTTTGATATGGGTACGTGTTTTAAGAAATCAACAAAAGCCCTACACAAATTATGTTTAGCGTTGGCCTGAACTAGGAAACTAATGATAACTCAGCTCTGAAAAAGGATTTTGATGTAATGGTCAGGTCATAGATAGAGTAGGGAATATCGAAGATTTTGGTCTCAAATAGGATAAAGGATTTGGGAACCGGGCCGCACAGCCCCACCCAACTTTTCTGGGAGAACACCCTATGTTCCCCCCTCCCCTACCCCCATCGTGGTTTGCATACTCGTATGCAGCCGTAGTTTTATTACATGTACATCGATTGTGAATCAGTTTACCCATCGAGTTTGGCAGTAAAACTGACAAACAAGCGAAACACTACGATATCATCCGGTACCATTGTTTTTATCGTTGTTGACTTCATTCACAGTTGCCATATTCGTCAAAAAATATTTAGTTCCAAGAGATTATCATCATGGTAAAGTACCTTGATAATCTCTTTTTGGTTCTTATTAACCGTGCAGGAGGTCTATATGGAAGATACCTTGACGAGGTCGTGAGTACAAAAAATGTAAACAGAAATTCGCACTGAAAGCGGATAATCCACTGTTAGCTTAATCGATCGGGTTTCAAACAACCGGCTGAGGTTTTCAAGGGAGAACAATCTAAACTAACAATGTAACCTGAAAAAACTCTGTCCGTCATATTCAATCGTTTTAAATCATTTAACAGTTTAAATTTTAATGAGGACTAAAAAAGTCTAGTTAACCTCCTTTACTTTCTCTCTTCAGTGAGTAAATGCCGTATTGAATCGTCCGACAAAGCAAGCAGAAAGTGTCGAGGACAGAGAAAAAAGGAACTGACAATAACCAGGGAAGATTACCAGCTCACACAAGATAATAACCAACTGGCACAACTCAATAAGAGCCCTGCAGAAGTATACAGCATCCTTCAACGAGATGCTTTAGATCACCACTGGATTAAGTTGTATAACTCTACTATATACAAGAACTTGGGTCTCTTTTTACTATTTAACCATAGCAAAGAAGATGACTACACCAAAATATACAACTTCTTTATTCAAAATCAACTGACAGGGGTTCCCCAAGTATGTTCTTTTCCTTTTTCTCTTTTATAGTTTCAAGGTGAAAATATATTCACTTTCTAGTCTATATTTTGTTTCTAAAGGGAGGCTGACTTTGATTTAAATTTTTACTAAAATAACATTTTTAGAGTATTTTTGCAAGCTGGGCGAGCGCTATCTTGTATTCCAAATAAAAATATGGAATTTTTTTACCCACGAAGCAGCAGGGAGGTCACAAGAACTCGTTCAGAAACGTCCATGCATTCCAAGATCGAATTGGAGTTTGGAAATGTTGGTTTTTGAGGAGAGGGAAAAACAAGAGTACCTGGAGGAAAACCTCTCGGGGCAGAGAAGAGAACCAACAACAAACTAAACCCCAGGGATGACGCCGGGTCCAGGAATCGAACCCGGAGGCAGAGGAAACTAGCATACCCCAGGGATTAAACCAACACCTTAAACGTCTCGCGACTTCAAGATGGCCGATAGCTAGGTGAACTAAACTACGTATCGCTCACCCAGCAATAACTTCTAATCATTACAGGGTATTCATTTGGAAAACCGTTTTTTGGCAAAGAGAAGGGAGAAAAGAAGTATATTTTAAATTTCGATTTGATTTTGCAATAGACCAATTTTGATATATTGAAAATTCAGCCTAAAACAATAGACCTCAGTACGAGGCTTTGTGGAATAACTATAGAGTTGGTTGGGTTTATTCTCCAGAGCCTCGCGCGGAGGTCAATTGTGTTGACTTGAATTTTATAGTCTATTAACTCAATAGAAGGCAACCATGCATGCATTAACTCCTGAAATCGCTTTCCTGTTTATTTTCAGGAAGACAAAAGATATTTTCGATTTTCTTTTCAAGACAAGGACATTCCTTTCAGAAATCTAGCTGACCTTGCTCTTTGGAGAGACGACGAGCTGTTTACTGACCAGCGATTGGCTGGTAGCAATCCAATGGCCATTCAAAGGGTTTCTTGGGATCCAGGTAACCAAGCCTCTAATACCTGTAGCTCTTCCTGACAGAACAGCTCATGAAGGAATGGAACAACGCTAACTGGCAAGGAAAAATATAAAACATATTAGAGAACATTCTTTAGACTTAATTTTCGTATAGTTTCGTGTGCTAATGATATTTTTAAGTTACAAACTTTTCTCAAATCACAAACTAACCTGCGATCGGGCGTCTTTTTTTTTCGCGGCGAGAAGGTACGCCTGATACAATTACTTGACCGTTTGTCTGCCGCCCCCTAATTGAAAAACCTGTCAGCGAGAATGTCGGCGATGCTATCAGATATGAATGAATCAATCAGAATTACCGGAAGTCGCTTCGTGGGCGGGAATTACACAAGGCACGAACAGCGTGAATTTACATGCAGTGCTGTTCAGTACGGCTGAGCAAACTATGGTTCATTTGTGAAACGCGTCCTCCTGTTTCGTTCGTACATGAGTAAGTTTCAGAAGCAGGACAAGAAATGCTAAGTTTGTGCGTCTAGCGTGTCACTTGGTAAAAAAGTACCGTTCCTCTATGTAAGCCAACAAAAAAACAACGGTGGTTTTTGATGTGGCGTTGGCTGTACTGCCCATATGAGACAACACTTTTGGAATTATAAACTGATATATAGCGCTCCCCATCGGTAGCACGGCCAAAACATATCTATCATGGCATACGATTCCATGAAAAAACAAAGGGACGCCTGATCGCAGGCTAATCACAAACGCGACACCAAAGCACATCTTAATTTGAAAAAAAAAACGTGATTTAATCCTTCCAAAGAAGGAGCCTGCGTATGTGTCTCGTCCATCTGATTTCCTTGTGTCTTCAACTTATTATTTGGGTTAAGTTAAACTTTCCTGAAAGTTCATGTGACTGATCTTCGACCAAACGTGGTGAGCCAAGTATTGAAAAACTAGAAAATTTGCGTTCTCAATAAAGATCTCGTTCAATAGCAAACTCACTTTTTTCATCCGATCTTTCAGAAGTACAAGGAGGAGTGGACTGGACAGAGTTAAGTGCAAAATTAAATCCAAGCTTTGACTGGGAAGGAGAAATACAAGATGTGATTGGGTTAGACATTTCACTTCATAAGGTATATCGATGTATAAACAATAGCCCTAATTTGGTGCAGAAATATGATGCATCGACAACTTACCTCGAGGACAACTGTGAGCTTGGAGAAACAGATGAAGTCCAAGGACAAATATCCGAGCATATCTTCGCGCCAAATGGAGGCTTTTGCTCTTATTATTCTTCAAATTATTTTTTCGCAACACTCCCGATTTTGAAAATTGGGGAATATCACTCGGATATTCCTCAGTTTTAGTTGGGGAACATTCAATCACGTGAGGCGCTAAGACCAATCGCGCGCGAGCAAAAATATTTGATGGATTATAACGTGGAATGCACACATTGACCAATAATGAGCTCATCTCTCTTTTCTTAAGGATTTTGGGTAGTTTCAAGCCGTTTAAGTAAATGTAAGTCCTGGCAGTCTGAACAGTTAAAATCAGTCTGCTTAGCAGAAACCAATCATTTCGTCAATTGTTGTTCTTGCTATAAAGTAAAACTTAATATTATACCACTGGCAGGCGATATCCGATGGATTCGTTTATGTGGTCCATTACCCTCTCTATGACGGACTGGATTCACTGGGCGTCGACAGGTTTGGAAAACTAATGGACGCCTTCTCACCTATCGCCATATTTGCATCAAAACCTAGTCGACAGCAAAGGCCAAACATGCTTAAACCAGTTGCCATTCAATTAGACAGCTCCTCAGGTATGGTTTTTATATTTTACTTTAGTTTACTTTGATCCACTCTACTCCACTGCACAGCACAGCACTGCACTGCACTCTACGCTATTCCACTCCACTCAACTCTGCTCCAATTTATTTCAATCCACTCCAATGTGCTCCACTCCACTCCGGTTTACTCCACTCCACTCCATTCCACGCCACACTACTCCGCTCCATTCCACCTCACTTCAGTCCACTCCACTCCCCTGCCCTGCCCTCACCTCCACTCCATGCACTCCACTCCACTCTACTTCACTCTACTCTACTCTACTCTACTCTACTCTACTCTATTCTACTGTACTGTACTGTACTCTACTCTACTCTACTCTACTCTACTCTACTCTACTCTACTCTA
>CM042748.1:2966230-2979264 GCA_022496165.2 Catalaphyllia jardinei
TACTCTACTCTACTCTACTCTACTCTACTCTACTCTACTCTACTCTACTCTATTCGACTATGCTCTGCTCAGCTCTACCCTACTCTTCTCTTCTTTACCTTACGTACTATTCCAATTTGTTTTGCTTTGCGTTGTTTTCCTTTATCTTTCTTTACTTAGTATAGTTTAGCTCACGTTATTTTACTCCATTTGCGAGTACAGCTGTCTTCGAAGTTCACAACCATGACTTTGACTAACGGACGCACGCGTTCCTTTCAAGAACAACTCTTCAAGACTTCCTTTCACTTGCTTTCATTTAGATTCCCCAGTGTTCACTCCAGCTGACAGTGAACTCTGGTTGATGGTTAAGCATGTCCTTCAAGGGGCAGACTATGCTCAAAACCAGATTGTGGAGCATTTGTACAAGTTGCATTTGTTTATGGAGCCCGTGTGTGTATGCATGCATCGGAACCTGGCAAAATTGCACCCTCTTCATCACCTCCTGAAGCACCATTGCAGGGGACTGATTGGGGCCAATTCGTTTGGGACTCCATTCCTCATGGCGGAAAACGGTTCCATTAATAGCCTACTGACTGTTGGACGCACTGGTTCTCAGGTAATGATGTCCAGGGCCTATCAGGAAATAAGCTGGGATGATACAGACTTCTTGGACAATATCAAGGTTGGTATAATGTGTAGTTACTTACTGACTGCTACATAAGTTTCATTTGAGCTTAGGTCATTATGTATAGTTATATGGAGATTTTCTTTGTTGTTAAATTTAATCCTTACGGGCTGATCCTGAGGGATGCGGGATAATTTATTTTGTTCGCTCAGAGTCTTAGATTGCTTAGATTCGTAGATCCCGATAACATTTACTACTTAACAATTAGACTACGAGCCCGAGTTTTCTACGAGCAGAGAGTCAACGAGGCGCAGCCGAGTTGACTATCGCTCGTAGAAAACCAGGGCGAGTAGTCTAATTATTTTAGTATAAATTTACCGTAGTCTCATTGTATCAAAAGAAAAGAACTGTTTTATTACGTTAGATCACGTTCAAACGTGATGCACGATGTGCGCTGATGCGTAACTGATGACTATCAGAAGATAGTCATCAGTAATTTAGCCAATCAAATTCACGGATTCACAATAGACTACGGTAAATTCGTACTAATTAAGGTTAACGCACTCAGGGAGTGAATTATCGGGATTTACCTACACGAGTTCACTAACAATGAACGAGGAATTTCAATACCGCACGAGGCCGTATGAAATTTCGAGTGTATTGTTAGTGAACTCGTGTAGGTAAATCCCGATAATTCGCGAGCAATGAGTGCGTTAACATTTTTATAATTCAAATTGAATACACTGCAAACAAAAATCGTCGAACTTTGAGTCAGCTGAAGCCATGGTGTAATGACAGTGGTGTATTGAATTCACACCACGACTATTACACCACGATAATGACGTCAAGGAGGTTGTTTCGTCACAACCCAGTGTCACGTGGCACAAATCAACCAATCAAAAAATCAGAATTCGTACAGTGTATGAAATTTTAATAATTAGTTGGTTCATAGCACGGCAAAAACATTGCTGGATCCACTTAGAATGGCGGTAATTATAACAATTATAACCCTCTGACGTCATAGATTGTGCAATATTGTCATTCAGAGAGACTTTTGCCGGGAAACAGTTTTATTGTTAACTGTCTGTGACCTAGAAGTAGCAAGTGAGAGCAAGCGCTGGTGAGGAAAAAAGCATGCCATATAAAAATTATTCTTACTATAGTTTATTGAAGCTCTTCTGAAATAATTTTATTTTCAAAGAAACGAGGACTTGACGACAGGAACAAGCTTCCGTACTTTCCGTACAGGGATGATGGAGAGCTAATCCATGAGGCGATATCAAATATGGTCAACGAATACGTCGACGAGTAAGTGAACAGCGACTTGTTCGACTGTAATTCAGAATATTTGCTAAAATATTTCCAATCACAACTTATTTATACCTACAAACGTTTTTCGTGTCACGGGCGTGAAATTTTCGAGAGTGGTCCGAAGAAGTTCGAAGGTTTCCGACGACTTCCGAAGATTTCCGAAGACGTTCTCACATTTTCCAGCCTTAGTAGAGGGATTTGGCTAACGTGTTCACACCGTTGTAGCCACCGTCCAATTCAGATCACGTGATGATTCATTTGGAAGGCTACAATTGTTCTGTTTGTACATACTCTCGGGCAATCAGTTTCACGTGCAAATGACACATTTGTAGCCTTCCAAGTGAATCGTCATGGATGTGACCACATTAGCCAAATACGTCTGTTCTAACATGTTTCGCCAAAAATAACGTCATACATAGTACTTTTTTTAAAAAATAGGAGAATCCGAGGAGGTCTACCATCGCCTTCGTGAACTTTTCTTTTCTTTCATTTGTGCAAGCTAAGTTTGCATATTTTTTCAGATAGTATCATCTAAGGCTGTAATGGCGCAATATTCTCAGCTAGACGCCTCGAATTGGTCTGGTCTGAAGCGCGGGAAGAAGTGAGATGGTAGTTTTTGTTCCCCAAGCTTGAGGGTCACGCTAAAGGGATTAGGGTTAGCAGGTGGGGGTACCTTTCCACTAAAATGACGGCTCAGTGAAGATTGTAATACCGCCCAACTCAAAATTTCGTTTTCTGATAAGAGGAGAACGTGTCACGTGTTATGAATCAAAACCCACCGACTCTCTAAGGTAAACAAAACTGTAAGCAACAACTTGGACATTCGAATCGCACGTGATCAGGTCGTGCACCTTGAACTGCTGCAAGTTTGTGTGACAACGCGCGTCAAGCAAACATTTTTTTAGCAGTTTGTTCTATTTTTGAGTTGAAAAGTATTACAAAACAACACATGAAACAGCGAGTTCTGTTAATTCCCCCTCTACCCACAATGTTTGAGGTTCGAGGGGAAACAGTTAAACCTGACTGCTTGTCTTGGGGCCAGTCATTAAGTTTTTATAGTATGATAAAATGGTTATTAACAAAGTAAACGTGCAATTTCTGCACAGGAAAATACCTTTTTTGGATCGGCGTTTTGCAAAATTTCTGCCCTTTTGTGCTGGTAAATCAACTGTTTGTCTATTTGTTATTGAAGGTATTACAATTCACATCGGGAGGTTCAGGCGGATTTTGAACTCCAAAATTTTGCCAGAGATGTTTCACTGGGATCTGGGAAGGTAAGATTTTTATAATACTGGATCCTTACTGGTGGTCGCGCAGATGAAATCGTGGGAGGGAGGGGAGGGAAGATTGCTGGACGTTGTTTTACTATTTTGGTTAGTTTAACTGAGAAGAAACGACTACAACAACAGAAAGCTAAGATGAAGGGAAAAAAAAACGCTAATGGAGCGTTAAAATACTTCTAGAAATATTTTTTCGATACTATTTAAAATAATTCCAGTGTCTCGATTTCGGGTAGTCTCGAACTCCAGGTAAATTTGACCTGATTTAAACTGAAGCTAGCCTCTATATATCTCCGAAACTTCAGTTAGAACAGTTGTACAGTCTACAAGAAGGTGCGAACTTTGATATTTCAGCCCTAGCTGCAGCACGAGAGGTTTTTAAAATTTTTTTTTTACAAAATTATGCTAGAATCAACAAGGTGCACTCACTGGCCAACAAAATAACAAACGGGCATAAATTCAATATCTAAGAGACCAATGATTTTTAGTGATTTTCCTCCAAGTAATTAATATTGCCAAACTTGAAAATGTCGGCCCGACGTTATCAAATTTTAGACCACTCCTTTCCTACTCGATCGTCGATCCGTAGCCACAACGGTTGTTAAGAATGTTTGTGACTGTACCGTGCATTTTAGATTTATACCAACACGTTAACTGGATTTTCAATTACTACTAAATCTTGGTGACACTTTCCTTTTAAATTAAACTCTGATATTTCACAGATGCATAAATGCAGAGTGTATTTACTTGCTGAAGTGCATATAATTTGACTTCAGATGTGTAGAACTTAACAATTATTGTTCGTTATACCGAACTGTATCATTTTTTTACAAACGTGTGCCGACCTCGTTTCATCCTATTCTCGGACACCCTAGGGTAGTTAGTTGGGGTGGTTGGGGATGGGACGAAGTAAGTCCTTAGTGGGTTACTTTTTGTCGTCCCAGCTAACTGCCTCTGGGTGTTGGAGAATAGCACTATTCTTTCAAGCGCAACGTTTAGTTTTTCTTGAGAGCTCTTGTAGGGGTGTCCAATTGTAATTATCTTTATCAGGTTATGACTTTTCTCTTTCTTTCCGTGATCTCGTACTTTAACTTAAAACACATTGGTCTCTCCTAGGTGAAAGACTTTCCTAGTAAAATAACTTCCAAATGGAGCCTTAAAAAGCACTTGATTCGCTTGATTTGGGCGACTAGTGCCCAGCACAGCGCGGTCAACTATCCTGTAAATCACATTGGAGCTCTGACGCTGAACATGCCGAGTAAACTCTACATCGACGATAATGCCGGGGCAGGGCACTACGGCTTCAATAACCTCCCTAGGAGAGAGACATGTGGGGTAGGTACCTCTGTCCCCAGCACAAGGGGATCTCCCAAAGTCTAGTCTGTTTAAGTATCCCTAATGTGCAATGTGCATTTGCCTCTTCTTACTTTAAGCTAAAAATTGAACTTTTTCAACTGAGTATCTTTTTACTTACGCCGAGGAGCGTTCCCAAAGTCGCAGGTTGACAGACTTATCCTGTGTTTTTTTTTTCTTTGGATTCGAATGGCCATTCAAATAGCCTTCCCGAAGTTGGGAAGCTAATAGTTCCGGTGGACTTTGTCTCCTTTTAACAATGGATCCCCTTGTTTATCCATCGAAACGTTTTGTTCACTTGGGATTGGTCTAAGCATGTCACGTGACTGAATATACCCTGCTAAAGCTGAGTATTTAAAGGAAAATAAATCAGACGCAAAAATATGCTCGGATATTTGTCCTTGAACATTATCTGTTTTCTGAGAGCTCAACGTTTTCATTGAGCTTCGCTCTCCAAAAACTTCCTCGCTTATCGGAACAGATAACTTAAAATCCCACGTTAAAGCCCCTCCCCCCGGATATAAGCTCCATTATTTGCTAACAAAGATGCCATTCCAGATATAAGCCCTCCCCTCTCCGAAAAAATCCCATCTAATGTATAAGTGCGTTCCTTTTGCGTTTCTAAATATCGAAACTTTTAGTCGAAAGTTACAATTATAGGCTTATGTGTAATAGAGTAATAGAACCCATTGATGTTTCAAAGAGAGTTGTTTAAGGAAAGATTAGTTTAAAGGAAAGAAATGGCATACATTACATCGGGTGTCCATCACTTTATCTTGTGAAGTGACGACGTCAGTTAAAAATTAAGTCCTTGCTTGTGATTGGTCACTAAGGTTCCTGTGCGGGTCCAAATTCGGGGTAAATTCAAACTAAAAATAAATCGGTCTGTGAAAACGCCGTGACAGGAACAAAGGGAAGTTGCAGGCTCCTAGTGACGGGCTCCTGGTGGAGGCTCTCTCTAGAATAGGGTTTCAAAATCAAACTGATCATAGTCCCAGCGGCACACTGCTATCCAAAGATTTACAGAGTATCTCCCGGGAAATCTATTTAACAAACATACTCTTTCATTTCTGATATCCGCTTTTTACCACTACAACTTGTGTTACTGGTCTTGTCACGTAACAAAAGGACAAGTGTACAGCTTCGAGAACTTCTGCTTAAACACGTTCTTTTATGTTTCTTTCAGCGCCAGGCGGCACTCTCAATGACTTTGGCATCCATGCATTACGACTCTCTCTTTGACTTTGTTCCTCGTGTTCCCGATAAGAAAGGACGATTGGTTGTTCAGAAGTATTACAATTACTTGCAGGGCTATGTTACGTCCACAATCTCACAAAGAAATGTGAAAAGATTCAAGGAAGGCCATTTACCCTACCCATATTTCTTACCATACTGGATTGCTAACAGTATTCACACTTGAAACCTGCTCCTGTCTAAGGGCCTATCGAAAATGAACTTGGATTCAAATTTGCGCGTGATATATTTCAATACATAAGAAATATTGGGATTTCCATTTGGATTCAAAGATGTATTAATCAGCGAGAAAGTAAATACGACTGATTTAGCTGCATTTCAGAACAAAAATATATTTATTATTGGTAGGTATTGTCACGTTATGTTAAATGTTATAAAAAGATATAAAAGACTTAAAAGTGATTACTTGTTGTCAATATTCTATGCGGGTGCTGTAGAAATCGACCAGATGTGGTTATTCCACTTCATGAATGTCCTCCTCCCCGTTCTCTTTGATGGCGAGGAGATTGAAATATTTCGTAAACGTTATTGAAAGAACTACAATTTCGATATAAAATCAAACAAGTTAGCTCGATATTTTACTTTCGCAAACTCATGAATAATTCATGAAGTTTGGTCTGTTTGGAATGTGGCGAAACACGGTCTTTCAAATTTAATGTAATATATCAAACACGAGAGGCAGTCTTTCATCGGGACATCCAAACACAGAGAAGAGAGCAGAACATAAAACATGCAGCGGAATATTTTTGACAAAATTCGAGGTGTTTAGATGGCCAATGAAACACTGTCTCGAGTGTTTGATATATCTTCTCAATTGAAACAAAAACTAAGGAGTAAACAGAGAAGTAAAATCGTCAAAATCTATGTTAATTAAGACCGGGTATCCAGACCTCCCTCACGGTTGTGATTTTCGTTGATGAATTATTAATGAGCTTGAGAAATATTACTTCCAACATTTTTCACTGGCTAATAATGCGATTAACACAATGGAATTGAGCGTGAAATTTAGTTTTCGAAAAGGCCGCGTGTTGAACAAATAGCCTTATATATTGATAGGAAAATCAGGGTCAGATCATCGCTGCCTTCACGCCTCCTGGGATCTGCCTGCCAATTCTTTGAGCTCTTCATCAGTAGTCAGAGCCTTATCCTGGGACAAATCTTTGTGCCCAGGTTGCAGATCCCACTCTCTTTCCAATTTAGCAAAGGCTGGACTCAGGGGGCGACCGCTTGCAGGGTTTAGATTTTCCCAGTGGCTACGTCTTGACCTGGAAATATAAGGAGTAAATATGTTTGTCACTACATGCTGAATGTTAAATGTCTGGTGCTAGTGCAAGTCCATATTGTGTATATCAAGAGAGGTCATCTCTTGAAATCACAAATGATGTGGTACCGTTTTATAGCTTCAAGGTTGTTATGCTCTCTTCATAACAAGCATAATGAGGCTATCTTGCACAAAAATTCTATTAACTGGTAAGTTTTATTACAGTACCGTTCGGGACTAAAATAAAGATATCCTTTTTACACAGCTCAACCGTAACACCTCTGGGATATACATTGTACCTTGCCTAGTTCCTCACGGGTAGGAATACTGCCCCAGGAGTCTCCCCAGTCACTACTTCTCAATTAGGTATGTAGCTGTTTTCAGCTCTACCCCTGGAATGTTGTTTGCCGGTCTCTAAACCCCAAGGAAGGCATGTTACCGGGGGGCTCCTCCCCACAATTTAGACTATATAATAACACTGGTTATCTACCCAGCTTTCTAAGCCATATCCCTGGGATATTAGCCTACCTTGTCCTTACCCACGGGTGAGTATGCTACCGGAGGACTCCGCAGTTTATACTTAACATGTTGTCAAAGGTCATTTATCTCTTTCTGTGCTATACCCCTGGGATATTAGCTTACCTTGCCCTTACCCACGGGTAAGTATGTTGTCGGAGGGCGTCTCCCCACAAGCCGTGCTTCTCACTTGCCGGAGGCAATGCTCCACGCTCTTTTGCAAGCTAGAAAAAGTAGAAGGAGCTAATGTTAAGTTGGTTATGCCAGTGAAATTCTTCATATAAGTGAGCAGTGGGGGATCTAGGGTAGGGGCCCGCCCCCCTTTTTTGGTGTAAAAAAGAAGAAATGACAGAAGGGAAAAAACCCAGCGGGGCAAAAAAAAAAAAACCCCCCCCCCCCCCCCCCCCCCTCTCTAGCTCAAGGTCTGGATCCGCCACTGGCGAGTACTTGTTGAAAGAGTTATGAATGAGGTTAAAAGGGAAGATTTGAAAGATTTTCAATTGATTAGCGACTAGGAAAAAAAGAAAATCAAGCAAAAGATAACTACTTCTCAGTAGGTAGGTTTCCTTTATTTAAACACGATTTGTATGAAAGCTGAAAGCTTTTGGGGTCGCGTACAATCATTATTTCAAGATGAACAACCATATCAATTAAGTGGGAGATCGTCGGGAAAATAATTACTACCGGAGCTTTCGAGAGTCGAAAAAAAAAAAAAGAAACAACAACACAAAAAAACGTTTCTATGAGTAGATGCCTGTCTCCCTATTTCTAAGCTTGAAATGTACGCACTCAGTCATATAAGATTTAAGCGTTTCAAAGTGTCCTATATGGATATGTAGAACACCAGAAATTGATGTTTTCTGTACCTCCTCTGCTATGGCCCTGACATGATAAGGCTCGAATCCACAGCATGCTCCAATGTATCTTACTCCCATATCGTAAGCTTCGCGTGCGTACTTTTGAACATCCCAGCGACTCATCAGACGAGATTCAAGGGCTGAAACGTGAAAGATCACTCACAATAACGTAACGTAACGTAGCGTAGCTCAACGTTACGTGTCGTAACGCAGCGTGACGTCACGTGACGTGTTGTAACGTACCGTAACGTAACTTTTAAACAGTACTGTGAACTACCTGTTTCGAGCTAAAAGGTATTTATAAGTACATGATAAACTTCTGTTGTTAAGTTACTTATCTGGTATTGGTAGAGCGGTTGGCTAAAGAAATCGCTAATCTGCTACTATTACTGCCTTTCATAGGAATATCCTTCAAAAACAAAACGTTCAGAGTTTAAATCCCTCTTGGTGTGATAGACGCGGTGGTCTAATGGTTGGTGTGCTGAACTAAGAATCGAGTGGTCCTAGTACGAGCCTTGGCCGAGGTCACTGAGTTGTGTCAGTAACGTGACGTTACGTTACGTTACGTTACGTTACGTTACACTATGTCACATACAAGTTTATTATAAACGGTCATGCCATACCAAACGGGAATTCAGGGAGGCCAGACAATCCAATACGGTCGTATGTCAGCTCAGGAGTATGATAACAGATGGGCTGTACTATAAGGTGTCGTTTGAGACCTTCTTTTTCCAATGCAGCCTTCATTTCTTTCATGACAGCTAGACAAATGCTGGGATCAAAACAGCAATTCACTCCCACGATATCAGCGCCTGTGAAAACAACCAAACAATAAAGAAAAGAAATTGTATTTCTTGTATTCTCAGTTCTACGCACAAAGGCAGCCTAAAACAACTGTGAAGTTAACTGGCATGAATTATTCGCACAGCATGATGTTAACACAACCTGTTCAACAAATATTAATCTAATAGATTGTATACATTCATCTATAGGCCACTGAAATGTTGCAGCAAGATCGAAGATACAAAATTCAGCTCAGAAACTGTCGATGTAAAGTCAGGCGCGTAGCGTGGTCATTTTTTCAAGTACGCACAAGTACATATGATCTTTCTTTGTGCTGTGCAAACTGGTTCGAGCATACTCTCAACATTGATAGTAAAATGCAAAACTAAGTTAGAACATGGTATAGCTTTTGTTTTAGTTTTCAGAATTTAATCAAAGTGGTGTTTTCATCACGGAATCTTGGTTGCGTACAAGTAAAGAGTTAAAATTAAGAACAATTGTTAAAAATTTCCAAAATTTTCTTGTCACTTCAAGAACACACGTGCGTATATGCGTATAGGACGCTACGCGCCTGTAAGGGGCAGTGTCACCCTAGTTGGCAACTTTTGTAAAACGCTAGGTGTCTTCGAATCAATTGAATTCCAAAAATAATGGAGCAGGTCTAGTTTTGTCATTAAAAACTATTTGAAGGTACAGAAACTGTATCCTGTCGCCTGCCGCTACGTATGGCAAGGATGGAAATGGATTGAAACTGAAAAAACTGCCGGCCAATTTTTTCAAGATTTGATGCTACTTCTCAGCGCCGTAGCTAGTAACAGACAAACCGAGGCACTTGCCTCGGTAATTTGTTTTTCGTTTTTATTGTTTATAGTCGTCATAAACACCCAAATACCTAGGAAGAGAATTTAACCACGGATACCGCCTCAGTCAAAATTCTTTCATGGACATTGCCTCAGTCTTCGCTCTTTTCTGGCTACGGCCCTGCTTCTTCAAAAATCCTCAAGAAATTTGATATGGTTAGCCCTCTCTGATAAAATTCATTTGATATCTTCGTCGCAGCTTTACAGAAACATTTTGTTTATGAGGAAAGCCTTAAAGTAATGATTTTAGAACAGAATTGACCTAAAACTGCAAAATTCTCGTGACACTGCCCTTTTAACTTGATTACAATTATAATTAATCGAGCTTTCAGATTTACTTATTCAAGCTTTCAAAAAAACACTATAAGTTAACTGAGAAAAAAGAAAAATCAAAAACATAAAGCCGATAGAAACCAACTTTACTGTCAAGCAAGCAGAGATGTCAAGTTTTTGCTCATTGATTGGCCGAGAACTGATAGAAAACTAACAAAACATGACGAATGCCGAAAAACGTGACGTTACATTCTCAGTTAGAAATTAAAGCTGGGTGCTAGGGAGTTTTCATGAGCAGTTTCAGGATTCGATCAAGTCTATCAAGAGAAAATGATGGGACATCATTTTCTCTTGAGTCTATCTAATGTTCCGAAGTATCACTTTGTACGAGAGGTACCCTGGGTACGATTGTCGATCTAGATCTGAGCTCGGATTACCCTCACGTACCAGCACGAGCAACTCGCACAGCACATTCTCCAGGCAGAACTCCATTCATATCTCCAGCGAGGCTGGCAGACAGACACACAGCGACTGGTTTGCCTGTGGCCTTCATCACTTCTATGGCCCATTCGGCTTGCTCGGCATATCTGAACAACTGAGAAATTAAATCAAGAAATGTTCAAATTTATGTTAAGCCGTCAATACGGCATCATTTGTGTAAGAGGGGACATTTGTTATGTTTTTCGATTAATTCATGGCATAGTGATTTCCAAGGCTAAAACAAAACGTAGTAAAAATCACTGGGTGAGGACTCCATATCGAAAGGAAATTAAAAAAGCGGTAGTTGGGGAGGAGCAAAAAAAAAAAAAAAAAGCGAGCAAGTGAAACAACAAGGGAGGACTAAGGCGAGGAATGCGTTCCTCGCCTTAGTCCTCCGACAAGAGCGTATTTTTCATCATGTGGAAATTGAAATGAATGACTCTTTTAATGCTCCCCAGACGGTTCTTCCGCAATATTTTACAAAAGTAGGTAAAAAACAAAATAAATCGTATAACTACAATAAATGGAAATAATAAATTCATTTAAAAGCTGTGTAAAAAATGGCTCTTAGCTTTAGATTTAAAACTGTGTAAACTTTAACATTTAGCAATTTCTTCAGGGAGCATGTTCCAGCATTACACCTCTCGATATACAAGAGAGCGCATACCATATAAGCGAATAGACAAAAGTGAAGTGTCGTAGAAATAAAACAAATTTACCTCGCCTATCAGAAAGTCGACGTCGTTCTTTACAAAAATGTCCGTTTGTTTTTTGAATTCGTTCTGAACTGCCTCCTTTCCAAGCCCCGCTAGATAAGAAGGCACTTGTGAAATGTTTCCTGCAACGAGAGCGTCTCCTTTGCTCGCTACTTCCTTGGCAAGATCACAAGCAGCCTGGTTAATGGCCTCATACTACAAACAAAGGCATAATAACTAACAATTACCTTATGAGCTCCAGATTTCTACAAGGTAATTCCCTTGAAAATGACGAACTACTCAGATTTTTTTAAAACTTGGCACAAATGATACCCATGCATAGGACATAAAAAAATGCAATAAAAAGATGGGGTCACCGTGCTTGCTTTCGTCCGGCATGCCCGTCATTCTAAGGGTTTTTTACTTCGTTGCGCAAGAAATGTTCGAAACCTGAACAACCGGAAAAATTGTTATTACAGAGCAAAAACAAGGAATATTACTGAAACCTAGAGCCTATTCGTTTCTATGGGCTATAATCTTTCAGCAAAGGGATTTCAAATTGCCCATTCATGGAAATAATGCAAGAAAACTGAACCGCTACCTCATGATCTCATACTCCTCCCTAGCTCCAAATGCAGAGTTTTAGGTTATCTATATACAAATTCTACAACTTCTACTACTCAACTTTTTTTCTTCTTAAAATATGTTGTTGGTGAACCTATTACGAGTAAAATACACCAATAAAAAGCGGGGGCCACCGTGCTCGTTTAAGAGAAAACGGGCATTTATTTTGCTAGAGAAAAAATTGAAAGATGATGCGTGACACTATAAAAACAGTAAAAAGGTAATGAAAAACTCCTTGACACTTCAAGGAGTTTTTCATTACCTTTTTACTATTTATTTTGCTATCGAGCTTGGTTTGAGGGAAATCTCTTACGTTTTGTACGCGCGAATGACGCAAAAATCGTGCGCCGTAGGAATGCGCAATGCAAAACTAGGGAATCACCTTAAATTATTCTTGCATTTTGATAGGCTCTTATCTAAGATCTATTAGAGAACAGATGTATGATGTATAGATGACGTCATCAGTATTTTCTATAAGCGAAGTTGACTATCGCAAGTAGAAAACGAGGGCGAGTACTGTCAGGATTGTTTTAGTAGACACTAGTAAAGATTACAGCACAAAACCAACAATTTTGTGTATTTTTAAGAATAATTTTCTGTTTAAATAGCAATGCAGGTACGATCGTTGTCTATCAGCGATTAGTAGAATTCTACTAGTATACTAATGCAAATGTTGTAATCTGATTGGCTGAGCCATTGCATGCTCTCAGCCATTAGTGTGTAGTGGCTGGAGGTCGTCTACGAAATGGTGACGTTTTTTTCGTTTTTTCAAAGTTTGGGAGGAAAGTTTCGATTCATATGGTAATTAAATTACTGAAAAGACTAATCGAAGGACATTTACGGTTTCTTAACTTTAAAAAAACTGAATTAATGAAAAAACTGA
>CM042748.1:2989264-2994264 GCA_022496165.2 Catalaphyllia jardinei
AGTGTTCAAAGTAAAATGGTTGCCATGGAGGCTATAAAAGGTGTTAAACTCTGCGAAGTGACCAGCAGAACTATAAACTCAAGAAAATGTGCTGGTCAAAAGCACAATCCAACTGCTCCTCTCCGCTTAAAATTCTTCCTAATAGTAGTAATAATTGTGCCCTTCAGAAACACATGTTAAGTCTGCAAAGTACAGAAAAATCAAGATTATTAATGATTATTATTATTATTATAAAATGTTATTACTATTATTACCTACAAGGTGTTGCTAGAAAACCCCATACATTGTATTGCAAGTAGAAATTATATAATGTCACCAGAAAATAAATTCCTTGCAGCGATTCAGAAGCAAGATCAATTTTACAAACTGGATTAAAATTTAAAGCGCCCAGTTTAGATTCCCCACATGATGGGATGTGATGATCATTTAATGCAGGAAACTGCTAATTAAAGCTGTCATTTTGCCTGAATGTTTCATGTCACATTACATGTAGATTTTTCTCATACGTATATCATCTGGTTTGGTGAGTTCATAGATACAGTACATGTAAGGATTTATACTAACCCATCCCATTCTTACCAATTTTTTTTTTCCAGGCTGGACTGACAACATATTTCAATCCAGGAATAAATGTGAAGCACATCCATTATTATAGCATTCAGCTGTACTCGAAACTGGAGGAGGAAACTGGTCAGGTAAGAAGAATTATATTAAGTAGCTTCGTAATGTAGAACCTGATCCCAAAAGTAGAGGCCTGTCAGACTGAGTAAGACTTGTCCATTTTGCACTGTATGGGTGCAGTGCACCTTGTAGCCTAGATCTTTAGGATGTACAGTAACTGGTTTGAAATGTTGTCTTGCTTGCCATCTAGAGACATTCAAGATTTTAGCGGGATGCCTTTATGATCAACTCTACACGAAGCCTCTTGGGCCAACAAAATTGTAAACTATGTGGCCTCTTCCCCTTTTGTTGTCCACTTTGCTGAGAAACTTTGGATTTTGTTGAAATTCTCTGGAACCATAGAGAATATTGTAAACAAAATAACTCAAGTCTGTGTTTTCTTAGGACGTTAGTTTCCACAAGCCAGGGAGTTTGAGGTTGTGTACGACACCTGACCGTATGGATGAAGCTAAATATCAGATGCAACGCCAAGGATGGCACAAAGCACCGCAATGGCTTGTTACTCCTGAGGAAATTGCAAAGATGCATCCTCTTCTGAAAATGGATGATGTCCTGGGTGGCCTCTTCAACCCTGGTCAGTCTTATGCCACATGTTGTACAATTAATATTATGTTTTATGACTGTATCATGAATAATTGTGATAGTTCTGATGCAGCAGTCATGATGCGAAAGGCAACTGTTGCAGCCTGACCTTATTGCAAATAAAATTAAAAGTAAAATTAACTTGAAAAGTGCAGGACTTTCCCAAAACTAAAATGTACGTGTCACCTGGTGGGTGTGAAGTTTCATGAAGTCCTGACAGGTGTAACTCCATAGAAATTATGCTCAGATTTTATGGTTCCAAATTAAGTCATGGAGTTTCAGTTACAAGTTGTTGCACTGTACATTATGTATATATTATGTATTGTACATGTTGCAGTTAATATTCGGTCTCAGTTAATTTTATAATTTAACCAGTTAGTTTGTTCTAACTAGGTGATTTTATTTTTAGCTAGTTAGGTTTTTTCTAACCAGGTGATTTTATTTTTAACTAGTTGGTTTTTTTCTAACCAGGTTAATTTGTGTCAAAGGGGAAGGGTGATTCTGGGACCAATAACTTATAAGACCAACAAATATAAGCAAATTTGCAACGATTGCTTGTGTGGCATAGTGGAGATGAAGATGGACTTCAAAGTCAGAGGTTTGGAGTTCAAATCCAGGTGAGTGCAAAATAATAAAAAAAAACTGGGGGTCTGTACTGTAAGGGATAGGGATAGGGTCAGGGGGGATCACTACGTTGTGCGTGTTACTCTTTTTGAGAAACACCCCCCCCCCCCCCCAACTATAAAAAAAGTGGAAAAACCACCTAGTTAGAAGATGAAACTAATTACGGGTAGTTAGAAATAAAATCACCTAGTTAGCAAAAAAAAACTAACTGGTTAAATTATAAAATTAACTGAAACCAAAAATTAACTGCAACATATACAGGGTAGACAAAAAGAGTCTACCATTGGGTAACAGGGGACCATCAGGAGCAGCTCATGGAACTGAGGGATTTCTTAGAATAACACAGCTGTGTTGGATGATTACAGATGATACAGATTATACATACATGTATAATATAATTTATTTGCAAATAACAGTTTAAAATCTGTTTGTTTATTGACAGATGATGGCCATATTGACCCTTACTCACTGACTCAAGCACTGGCCATTGGTGCCAGGAAATATGGAGCTGATCTCTACATGCCAGCATCTGTCACTGGACTCAACCACAGAACAGATGGTCGCTGGGATGTGCATACAGAACACGGCACCATCAAGGCAAAAGAAGTCGTCAATGCTGCAGGTACACTGTAGCTTTGGTTTGCAAGTCTTGGTATTATGTTTTTCCTAGAGCTGTTGAAATTATATGCATGTACATGTATCTGTTATCCAACCTCAATATTTCTTGACTGATATTGCCTCATAATCAGTAGTTTGACTGTAAACCAGATTGTGAATTTGTTGTTTAGCACTCTCTTGTACAGCTTGTGTTATTGTGTCTCTATAGTAATCTTGACTCATGTCAAAATTCATTTTTTTTTATGTATATGTACATTGTATAACTTCTTCCTTATCTAGTAGGATTTTAGTTGTTTGAGGAAATCAGATAATCTGACTGGAAAAAAAATCATTTTTAGTAATAAATAGTTATTATCAGAGGGTTTTGCATGTTCCAGAAAACAATCCAATCCATACAGCTGTACCTCCCCCATAAAAGGATTTTAGTTTGAACCCCCCCCCCCCCCCCCCCCCCAACCACTCAATTTTTTTTGGCATACTCACCTGTTACTTTTTTTATAATACTGTTTAAAAGGTTCCCAGGATTCTCTGGGTGTGAGTTGGAGGTGGGAAGGGGGAGGGGTGAAGTGGAGAGGGGCTGGTATTGGTATTTTCTGAAACCCACACATCATTATGTCATTAAGTGGGAGGCGCAGTGGCCTCATGGTTAGTGCGCTTGACTCTGGAGCAAGTGGTTCGGGTTCAGGTTCGAGCCCTGGCTAGGGACATTGTGTTTTGTTCTTGGGCAAGACACTCTCACGGTGCCTCTCTCCACGCAGGTGTATAAATGGGTACTGGCAAATTTAATGCTGGGGGTAACCCTGTGATGGACTAGCATCCCATCCAGTGGGGAGTAGAAACATTCCTAGTCACTTCATGCTACAGAGACAGGGATAAGCTCTGGCCTGGTGGGTCGCAATTGGCTCATATGAAGACTTTACCTTAAGGACGTTCGCACCCATTGCTACTATGCATCTCTAGTGCGCACGCTATTCATTAGGCACGTGCGTGCCATGTCATCAATTTCATGCGTACCAACTTGAAGTCAAAACTCAACAAAAGACAGAGCTGATGACCTTTGGTCAGCTTGATGAGCGCATATTTTTGTTGGATGCTTGGTAACCCCCACCTTTTTTTTCAGCAGATCACTTCCTTCTCTGATTCTTTCCATTATACTAAAAAAAACAACAAAGATCTGTACGTGGGAAGTGTTAGTTATTTCTCATATACTATTCAAATAGGGTCGAATTGGTACATAGGTAGAGGTGTGCGTGACTTAGAAGTTGTATTTTTTAAGACTAATTCTACCTGATATAATGACATATGTAGCAAAGATCTTGCTGTGTTAAACACACAAAACATAGATATGATTCTTCAACTTGAATACGTGAATGTGAATAGTAATGAATCAGGCCAGAATCGCCTCGAGTGACTGGAAATTCTAGAAATGCCATGGTCTGTGCTACACCTTATCTTTAAAATGAGCTCGGGGACCCCCAATTTTTTTTTACGTTTTTAGTCTAATCTTATCATTTTCTACCTGAGTCAAAGTTTTGAAAAAAATCTGTATGTAGGAAGTTTTTGGGTGCGAACGTCTTTAAGTTTACATTTTACACATCATAATGCTAAGTTACTGTTAGTAAGACTTTAATATGTATATACTGTAGACATATGTATTACATGTATGTATGTCTTAGTTTCATGTATACTGTTTGGCATATATTCTCTTATCAGTGCAATGTTCCAAATGTTGCTTGTAGGGTTCTGGGGCCGTGAAGTTGGCCTCATGGCAGGGATCGATCTTCCTCTCGTAGCCATTCACCATCAGTATGTTGTGACCTCCACCATTCCTGAAGTCGCAGCTCTCAAGCATGAAGTACCCGTGATTAGAGATCTTGAAGGTTCTTACTATTGCCGTCAGGAGAGGCAGGGCTTGCTATTCGGACCTTATGAACATCGGGATAAGATGAAGTTACAAGAAGAATGGTATATTGTTTATATAATTGCTAATTACAATCTTGTTATATTGAGACATGTACTTAAGAAATTGAGAACTTTTCTGTGTTTCTGTCAAGTTATAGGAAACACAATTGGAATTTGGAAGCACAAGTCGTGGACAAGTGTTTCCAAGGCCTTTTCAAGTTTTCCCAAACTTTCACGAGGGTTTCAATCTATTCAGACATGTATCTTGATAGAAACACAAGGGAAATGTTTTCTTCTCCTGGTAAGAAAACACTGCAAAAACAACAAAGGAAAATCACACATTGACTATCAAAATGTATATTTTCTTAATGGTTAATGCCATCATTGTGTCAACATCTTGTGCCAGTTCTGTATTTCTATCAACTTACTGGATGTTTCTTGTAATTGATGTCATAAGTGGTTTCAGGCCACTTGGCACTGTACAGTCTCTCTGGCTAGGGCTCTAAGCCAGACCACTTGAAATGCAGGCTAATGAGATTGAATGTTCTTTATGAATAAGTGTCATTTTCATATTACTTCATATCTGACAAAAT
>CM042748.1:2999264-3013705 GCA_022496165.2 Catalaphyllia jardinei
GGAAAATCATCATTTGTCCCTGTTTCATAATGTATAAGTTCTAACTAGCTGAACTTCGTGTAACGAGCTGTAGGGAAAATTTTGCCATTGGACAAGAACGTTTCAGTTAAACTGGCATGTCACACAAGGAAAACTGTCCTGCAACAAATCACTGCTCCATGTCCCTTAGCCTGTGCTGACCTTGAGCGCGTGGTTCAAGAAAATCTTTATAACTTCTTCCAAACCAAGTTTTGGTTTTCTAGGCGGATTCTCTGATAACAGTATAAGTGCTATAATTTAGAAGTCTGTGTACCTTCTGTTGCTGCTGCTTCCATCAAGCGAAAAGATCAACTACACCGATGTCACTGCAATAACTGACTACAACAAATGAAGAGTGCAGTCATTGTATTTTGAGTTATTTTGGCTACGTTCAAAATTACCTGAAAATGACAGTTTACTAAGATAGAAAAACACCAAAGAGATGGCAATAAACCATCATGGAACAAGGATGGTTAAGGATGGAGAAGATTAACACGGATTACAAACGACTCCTTTAAAACTTTACTTACTGTTGCTCTAGGTGGGCTGTACAAACATCAGTCACATGTTGAGCCCGCGAGGCAGGGTGTATGCTGAACTTACTGTCTCCACCATCACACCTGAACATTACTTCTTGCTGACAGGAAGTTCTTCAGAATTTCATGATCTCAGGTCAGTACAGTTCCTTATGAGCTCATAAGCGCTTTTGCCACCCAAACATTTCGCAGTGTTTGAAAGCCAATTTCTCATTTTATTATACATTGGACTCTCATTCTTTTCTGATTGGCCGAGAGCGTACATTGAATTTTCGAAATAAGCGCCCTTGACGTCATAACTGCAGAATCTTCCGGATATCACAAAAACCTCATCCAATAATTGTTTAGAATCCAGTGAACCAATCATAGCGAAGCGCGGAAAAACTTGTGCAAGCGAGTTACGACTGGTTGTGGTTATTCTCCTGATTGGTTGAGAAAGTGGCGCGAGATTTTTAAATCAGTCGCGCTTAGCGTAGAAGAGAACTGATTTGCGAACCGCTCTATCGTATTATGATTTTTTTTTACTAGAAACGCAAGGATACTTTTAGAACGAGGACGAACAGTGTTGCAATCTGCCAACGTTATCTTCTGAAGGTTGCTGGTTCTTCAGACCCCCTCGTGTGGGACAAAAGAACAGACTTTACCCAAGTTATTGTTATGTACTACATGTACATGTAGAAATGGTTTTATCGGGAACTTAATTTCGGGGGAAAAGACGAAAATTTAGCAAAACTTTAAATTTTGCATTTTGGTAGCAAATTTGCGTTGAAAGAAACTAAATTGCACGGAGATTTTCCGAATGTTGATTCAGAGCAACAATAAGGCTGTCTCAGAATGGCGTAGCCTACGTGTGGCCGTACCCCCCCCCCCGAGGAAAAAGCGGGGGGAGGGTACGGCTACACGTAGGCTAAGAATGGCGCTACTAATTTTAAAACCGTACATTTTTAACAAGGATATCAAACAGAATCAAGGCAAGGCAGAACTGAACTGAACAGGTTGACAAAAATATGATCATTTGTGTCAAAGCACAACGTTGCAATTTGCACGTGAGCATTTACATGTGCGACATGCCTTCTCTTTGGTGTGATTCGTAGACAGAGAGCGTGAACACCGATGAAACAAGGCTTTTTAATTTTGCGTTATTTTAAATTTTCTTTATACCCTTTTCTAGAAGGAGCGGATAGTGTTAAATTTCACAACTACTTTTTGAATTCGAGGAAATCGCGAAAACAAAGTCCAACGAAAATATTTAACAGCTTATTCAATATCTATTAGCATCAAATTCTATTTGTATGAACTAAGTAAAAACATCTTTGATCCCTACAGATGGTTACAGGACTATGCCAGAAAAGGAAATTATGATGTCACCATTGAAAATGTCACCGATAATATTTCATGCTTGGGTATAGCTGGACCACACTCCCGCAGTGTGTTGTCCAAGCTCACATCAACAGATCTCAGTCACAGTGGGTTTAAATTTTTGACCTTCAAAGACATTGAACTGGCTGGTGTTCCTGTGCGGGCTATGAGAATTTCTTATACTGGTGAGTTGAATGTAGCATCTATTGTTGTAAGATCTAGACCGAATGCTGGAAACTGAGAGGAAAACGCCGTTCTAGCAGATAGTGCTTACAAGTACAGATTCTGAAATAAGTCTTGCAGGAGATTGACAATTTGCAGTCCATTAAGTTTTCCAGACTTGGTAAAAGTATGGAAACATAAAGATTAAGCCTGAAAAAAGTGAAAAAAAGTCTGGATTTTCTTAGTTTCCAATCTTTTAAGTGTACAGCCGAACGGCCGCCTTGGAGACAGAGGAAAGTAGTCGTTGTACCCTGTAGAGAGGTGGCCGTTATATGGAAGTTGGGTTGTAATATGACACCTGTTCTTTACGGGGTGCAGCATTTTTATCTTAAAGCAAAATGCTAACTGAAGCATTTTAATTCGTAACACATTCAAATTACATGGATAAAACAGAAACAGACCAACGGGGCGCGGTACTGATCAATTTTCGTCACCTTTTACAATAAAAACTTTAGATTTTGTATGCACCATTCGTCAGTCGTTGATTAACCGGCCACTGCCGAGAGATTATATTGGCAGTTGGGACGCTCTTTAGTGGCCGTTGCCGTGGTGGAGAAGTTGTCGTTGTAATATCCGCCGGGAAAGAAGTGGCCAGTGGTAGACCCTCGACTGTATTTACTTGCTTAAGTGAAATCTTCACCACTTTGGCGCATTTCTTTTTGGTCAACATTTTAACCGCAGAATCTCGAGAACGGTCTTCTACCACTCTCAAAACGTTACTATCGTGTAGCCGCAATGTATTATGGTTGCTATGCGCTCTCAATGCATTATGGTTCCAGCAGTGTTATTGCGTCTGGAAAAGTAAAACAACGGCTTTGAAAAATTATGTATAAGATGTTTGTTTCGTTGTCGTGTAGGTGAACTTGGATGGGAGTTGTACCACAAGAATGAACACACGGCGGCGTTGTACGAAGCTCTGTTGAGCGCTGGCGAGGAGTTTGGTATTGGAGACTTTGGTACTTATGCCATGACAGCCTTGAGGATAGAGAAAGGATTTAGGGCCTGGGGACTAGAGGTACAGTAAAAGACTCGTCATGTAGAAGTTTTAAGAAAGAATCTACCAGAAGTTCGAGTACCAAGTGAACAAAAGCTTTTATACCGTGTTTATGTACATCGTATTGCAACGTTCTGTGCGACTGATTGAAATATCTTCTCAAAGGAAATCATTTCTAACAACAACAAATGCCAAAAACAAACTTTGAAGTTCATATGAAGGACTTGAAATTACCGGTGAAATAAAACTGATGATGAAATTTTACCTCTGATGAACAATATCTCTGAGCTTTGAAATATATTCTCTGGAGTTCCCATTGGAAATTGTGTATGTTGTTTTGGCAGACGACTGTTTATATCTTTAGCTTTTAGAGAATAAGAAAAGAACTAATGTAGTAAAGTTACTCTGCCACAAGGTTTTCGTCCACTAAAAGCTGAAATCGCTCGATTTCCTGTCGCTTAGTACTGTTGAGTCTAAAAGACCATGTGTCTCAATTCAATTTCACGTACATGTATTTCTTATTAAGATTTTTGAGGACGTTTGAAAAGAAGTAACCACGAAATGCCAACACAATAATTAACAGTTGTGCGCACTACTGTACCCGTACACATATTGAATCCATGGGTTTTCCATCGTGTGATCGCTTATCACTAGTTATTGCATACAGTCTAACCTCTAGTCGTGAACACCTCTATTTTACCGACAGCTCACTCGGTCCTGCAAAGCCCAGACTTCATATAGTCCTTTAAGACGGACACGCCTGTAAAGGCCGAGTAATACGAGCAATATTTTCTCAGTTCAGTTTTTTTTGCACAAGTTTTGACTCAATTATAATATCTCACTTTCCAACAGATGAATATGGACACCACTCCCCTGGAAGCTGGCTTAGATTACTTTATCAAATTTGACAAGGTACGGCCATGTTACTTCAGCCCATTGGCTTGTCTTCTGTTGCGGCGAATTTGGACTGTGTCAGATCCCTACCCACCCACTATAACACCCCTACCTGAACTTAAAGCCGAATATTATTTCATTATTTCCAGGCTAGAGTATTAATTTATAAAATAACCGAAACTTAGATCTCCATGTTCCTTTGCTTTAAGCATTTCACCGTGAAAGTTTAGTAGAAAAGTAATCTATTATGCAGCTTCCTGGAGCTCGTTCCAGGAAGTGGTAAGATGAGAGACCCTGCGAACGAGGTTGGTAACCCACACCAAACTACGAAAGTCTTGTTTGAGCTCTCACTATTATCGGAGGAGCAGTTGTCCTTTTCGTAAACGGTCGATGGCATTTTCGCGACACTTAAAGAAATTTTCAACTATTAATATTTTTTTAATTTTATTTTACAACAAATTAAAAATAATAATACAAAAAAAAGATAAAAAAAGAAAACTATTAATAAATTTGTCTCTTTGAAATTAAAGAAAGAATGAAAATATGTAACTAGCCACCCAATATCGAACCTGGAACTTCTGTTTCCTAACATCCCTCCCATTCTACTACACTGCCAGGTTGATACTTCAAATGTCCCCACATTAAAACGTGACTGTCTTAAATATTAATGATAGAGCTGCCCCAAACAACAAATAAAAGCTAACCGCAAGCAAACCAATGGGAATATAAACAATTAAGCATTTCGTGACTGCGTTTTACTCCATCAAAAATTATTACCAGTTTCTACCATGTCCAGGCCTAAACTAAAGCAGATATGACATCGTCTATTCTGAAAGGCTTGGTTACAAATTATGGCATCGACCATTTACGAAACGGCAATTAGCATCGGCGGGTTTGCTAAGAAGGGAGACATACTAGCCCAGTTTTACTCGGTTTTGGACTGGCATTAGCTAGCTAGTAATGGCAGCTCATGGAGGAATATCATTAAAATGAAAAGACTTGTCTATTAGCTTTAGTTGCAAATTAGTTCCAGTCCAGTACCAAGGATATGAATATTATGGTCTATTCATCATGGTCATTTTCAAGTTGAAAGCTCTTTGAAGATTTTCCTCAAGATTCGCCAAAATTAGCTAGCCTTTATACTTGTAGGCATGATAAAATTAGTGACTTGCCTAAGCGTGACAACTCAGCCTGCCGTAACACAAGCGTGACTTAGCCTCTAAAAGCGACCGTATATTTTCAATTTTATTCTGCAGGGTGTTGAGTTTATTGGACGAGAAAGTTTACTTAAACACAAGGAGAACGGAATTAAGAAGAAGCTGTGTATGCTGACAGTGGAGACAACTGATGTAGACCCTGAAGGCAATGAAACCATTTGGTTTGGAGGAAAGGTAGCAGAATTTTTTCTTCGAAGTTTTCACGAGGCTCCTCTTCGTTAGAGTAGGAAATTTTTCTCACAAGCAGGATGCGATTTTCACCCGATTACTGACTAATAAACTGGTTTTATCGGCCGGCGTGAATTTCAACTCGGTCAGTTTATTTTATATTAGGATCTTACCACTATCTATTTCTGGAGGAGGAGGAGTAGGGTTGGACAATTAATGTTCAAAAAAAATTAAAGTCATGCACAAGGTAAAGCAGCAAAAGAAAATTGAATCCCGCAAAGATATGTGGAGTAAATCAAAACAAAAAATTCTTACATGACCTGACTCCAAAGAATATTAATATTTTTTCAGATTAAATGCCCAGTCATCTCGCCCTCCAAAATATAATGGTCGGGGTAGGGGATGAGGGGGACTTGTCCATGTGTCCTACTGTAAATTTCTGAACTTAAGCTTCTTGCTGTTGTTTGATTCCACTGAAACTACTCCCCAAACTTCGGTTGTAGGTTGTTGGAAACACAACGTCAGGCACATATAGCTACAGACTCAATAAAAGCATCTCACTGGCTTATTTACCACTGGACCTGACCGAGGTAGGATCCCGAGTGGAGGTTGAGATGTTGGGAAACAAGTGCCCCGCCATTGTAGTCAGAGAACCACTGTTTGATACAGAACCTGTGAGAACGAGAAGAGAGCTGAAAGCCGCAGAGAAAGAAAAGACAGCGATTAAAAACTGAATAATGACTTACAAAAGAGGACGGAAGTCGCGAGACTCTGCGCGCGAATTCTCGCGATTGTGGTGGAAGGGTTTTTAGTCTCAAACCAAGTATATAACTTCGTGTTGTAAAATTAAGTAGTTCAAATATGTAGAACAAGTGTCGCTAGCGCCATTTTTTGAGAAGGTGAGCCTCAAAGTGTCGCAAAACCAGTTGAGGCTGACAGATATTTTGCATGTTTATAACAGACTGAAGGGAAAAATTTCGGGGATAAAAAAAATATTTCCCCTTTCCCCAGCTTTTCTTAGAAAGCGTCAAATTTACCCTGCACCTTCCACCAGAACGGCATTAAATTGGGGGGGGGGGGGGAGGGGGGCAATCGAGAGTGCTAGAGAGATAGGTTACTCGCTAGTATTCGAAACGCACAGTCGGTGAGAAAAATAGGAAAATAACAGTAGAAAAAAGATTGTTGGCAAATGATCTCAAGGGCGTAGCCAGGGGGGGTTCTGGGGTGCCTGTGACCCCCCTTTGTAAGCCTTTTTGTAAGCAAACAACCTACAATATTCAGGTGACAATCTGGTGAGTACCCACTGTATGACTCAGTGTGACCCCCCCTTTGAAAATCCTGGCTACGCCCATGGATCTTAAACGAGTAACCTCACTGGAGGTTATCAAAAATTGAATGCCAGTTTATCGTTCGTACCGCAAGTGGATGGGAAAATGAATTCCTTAATACATCTATGTTGCCACTTCGTTGTTTTCACACCGTCGCAGACTTTTATTTCGAGTGTCAAATGGTAGTTTTGTACATAGGGCAATTTAATTTTCTTGTGGCGTTCATTTTTTTTTTAAATTTATGCTGACATACTGGTGAGGAGAGTGGACATCCTACATCAAATGTATACCACGAATATTTCTTGTTTTCGCTAGACAAAACAAAAATACGATCGGAATAAATACAGTCATGTTTCGCATACGTATGGTCTGTGCAACTCATTGGCGGAGTGTTAACAAATGTTCGGGTATAAAAAAAAACCCTTTTTCCTTAGGCTTCCTATATTGAGGTTGCTGAACCTCTCTTGGAGAAACTGGGGGGTTAAGAGAAGTGCAGCACTTGGCCATAACTACTTCTCTGGCAGCATTAGTACCGCACTTTACAGAAACCACGGAAAGTGTGACCAGGAATAATCACTTACCCACGAATGAAAAGTACGAGGTTCAGAGGTCCGTTTTGCACGGCAGCCAACAAATTCTTTTACCTGTGGGAAGAAGTGTCCTTCCAAATACAAAACATTTTTATGGTTTCTGCTATACAACATGGCTGCAGTGCAAAACCTGTATAAAGTGTAAGGAGAAGGACTAACACAATGTAAAACATTTTATTGAAAATCATAGTACACTACAAGCGCCCTTTACGTTATACAAGACAAGTGCACTCTGAGCTACATGACTACATAACGGGTCAAACTTCGCGTGGAGTGGATCTTGAAAAGGGGAATGATGTTTTTTTCAATGTGAAAAGCGACCCCGCTACCCTAGAAAATTTGGCATCAAAAACTACAGCATTAAATTCATAAATGAGTCTTTTAAACTGGCAACTATCCCAGATGGGAATGAAACAAGGCAAATTAAGAGAAAAATGAGCGATAAATGATTTTTCCTTTCCACACTTTAATTCTACGAAGAGTAACCTATTTGCAGGGCATGTTTTTAATTTCTGGTTTATTTTGTTTTTATTTTTTCATGTTTATTTATTGTACGAATTTAAATGGACTTTTGTCAAAATTTAATCTCAAGATTGTTTCACAGACAACCTGGAAAAGCATTCTAAAGTATGATGATTCAAACTAAAGCTATTGTACTTAACGTACTAGATTATATATAATCCTCACTAAACATGTCTTTAGGCCCTTTGGAAATGAGACATCGCAGTTCTATTTGGTCTCCGCGCGTTTCGCGGCCAGCTCCTGCACTTCTTCATCCGTGGTCAAGGTTTTCTTCTGGATCATGGCCTTGTTATTCAGGGTCAGATCTCCCCACTGAGAGACTAATTCCCGCATGGCACCGCTGAAGGGGCGACCACTTGTAGGCTGAAGGTTCTCCCAATGCGATCGACGAGCCCTAAAGGTAGAGAAAAATAGATATATTTTGTAGTGAAAATCAGTAACTACATGCAACACATATAACGTGGTTGTCTTTCTCGGCAGATAACCCTTAGAACTCGTACCTAGCTCACCCCACGATTACGTATGCTTTCGGAGGCCTCTTTTTACACATTCAGTGCTTTTCGTACCCCTGGGATATTAGCTTACCTTGCCCTAACCCACGGGTAAGTGTGCTGTCGGAGAGCGTCTCCCCACAAACTGTGCTTTTCGCTGGCAGGAGGTAATTTACCTCGCTCCTTCGCAAGCTAATAAAACACAAACAACAGCATGAGTTTAATATGTCAAACATCATTGTTATTGCACAAGACCAAGCTAAAAACTTGAAAGCAAAACCGGCGATCACGCGCCTGGTAAACAGACCTGAGAAATGACCCATCAATATGTCATTGTTTCACCAAGGAATTTAAGAACTTATAAAGGGTTAAGCATCTAGGCCAACTCTCCCGGATTATCAGCGAGTCTCTCGGATATAGACTCCGAAAGAATTGTACGCAGAAAAACTTAAGAACTTTTCTTGAAAAGGTCGTATTTTGACTTATTTTGATTTGGAACAAGAATTTGTATATGTGAAGCGTCCTACAAGATACCGCATTAGCGACCGTGGATTTTTTTTGCTGCTGAGCGAGCAAGCAGAAACACAATAAGGGGCTACGATTCTCTAATTCATCACTGTTTACCACAATGCATCGCATTTAACCAGAGTACACTGCGCTACTTTTTACCAGAGTGCATTGCGAAAGTTTGTAAAGCTGGACGATTAATTGAGACGTCTTATTTTAAACTTTGTCATTTCCTAGCAGTCTAGAGAAGAGAAATCGTGATCGTTATTAAACCTTGTAGAATAATCTTAAACAAAAACCCCCGTACGACGCAATAATTTCACATATGCTGTGATCTTTTCCTTAAAAATAAAATTTAAGCTAAGGCTTTAGCATATATACACGTCCATCGCGATGGACGCGTCCTCGACACAGTCTGTCAACATTCTAGAAACATTTAATGCGTACCAGTACAGAATTTATAAGTTGCATTTCTGCTCCTACAATTCACTCATTTTTCGGTTTTCGCGATCAGGTAAAGGGGAGGTTGATGTGAATCGTTTTATGTCCAAACATAGTTCAGATCATAATTCATGCATGATGACGCATCGATGGCGAGGTGTGACAAGGGGTCGTGACGAAAACTTGAAGCACATGGTGATCTAAACTATGTTTGGACATAAATTAGAATGTGCCGCAGCATTACTATCTTTTAGATACCCTAGAACATATAATCAAGTATGGAGATACTTACCTCTTCAGCGATAGCTCGGACGTGATAAGGCTCCATGCCACAGCAGGCACCAATGTATCGAATGCCCATGTCGTAAGCTTCTCGTGCGTACCTTTGCACGTCAAACCGATTGAGCAAACGGCTTTCTAAAGCTGAGAGAAAATAACAGAAACAGTCCTTGGGTCATCGAACTGTAAGAGAAAAACAACTTCATGATACACATTCCCAAGTGACTTATAAAAATACGAAGTCGCTTCATATAATGAACTAGTTGACTCTTCGAAGCGTAATCACTCTCTAAGTTTTTTGGGGATCCGCCATGTTCACTCAGTGGCAGTCCGCCATATGACGTCACCGTGTGGCCGAAGGTCTAAACATGGAGACTAAGGAACACATTTAAAGAAACAAGGCGGCCCGGGGGAGATTTGAAAGCGTAAAAAAGCACAAAAAGGCCTTGTGTTGACACAAGGAAAAACCCAACTAATTATCAGGGCTAAAACTGTTTTAGGATTCTGTTTTGACTGTTTATTAGGCTGTTATGAAATCGGGCATTTATTAGAACGGACAAAGGTAGATGTGTATTGCTGTTCAGTGCTTGTTATGTTTCTTATGGTGATTCTAACTTTCATACCAAAAGGGAACTCTTCCAGTCCCGTCATTCCAATCTTGCTGGCGGAGTTGGTATGATCCAGGCACTCTGGAGTCCGGTATCCCACGGGTTGAACGATCAAATGACGTTTCAATCCAGCGTTTTCCAGTGCGCCTTTCATGGCCTTCATGGTCTTCAAACATACATCCGGGTCATAAAAACAGTTGATGCCTACGATGTCAGCGCCTGCAAGCAAGCAACCAGCGGTCGAGCTACCAATACCATGGTTACGTAAATCATAACCCGGACGTTTGACCAAAAAGTAACATTGTAAATTAGTTTTATGTCGAGTTTATATAATTAGAAGTGAAGCTGCTATCATAAGACTGTAATTTTATTTGTCGTGATAGTGTAGTAGCTGTTATTGCTTAAGTCTATACTAGAAAAGCTGTCCAATAGTTGCATTAAAGCAAAGAGCTGCTAATGAGACATTTTGCTAGTAGAAACATCAAAAACAAAAAAAAACACACAACACGGGTCGCTTTGGTGGAACGTTTTAAAAACAACGAACAACTGCAATAGTGCCAGAGTAACATGCTGCTGAAAACGGCCAGGAGAAAAAGAAAAAAAATCCCACCATTTACCAGCTTTAGCAATTCGAACAGCACATTCCTCAACGGGCACTCCTTCAAAATCACCAGCTGAACAGATGTTAAGGCACATGGCAACTGGCAGGCCTGTGGCTTTCATTACTTCAATCGCCCATTCTGCCTCCTCCGCATACATAAACAGCTAAAACGAAAAAACACATGGCGGTTGCAATAAAGAAATGTCACTGATTTGACTGGAAATTCCGAGCGCGGGAAAAATTACCTCTCCAAGTAAGAAATCCACGTCATTCCTCACAAAAACGTCGACCTGTTTCTTGAACTCCTGCTGAACAACCTCTTTTCCAAGTCCTGACATGTACGAGGGCGTTTGACTTAAGTTTCCTGCTACGAGTGCATCACCCTCGTTAGCCACCTCGCGTGCAAGATCACACGCAGCTTGGTTGATGAACTCGCACTGAAAGAGAATGTATACGCTTACGGTATACACGAGTGGAAAACTCTTCAATTCGCTGATGCCGTATGTATGAGAGACTCATAACATAACTAACTTCTAGAGTAATAACTATAAGAAATTTGAATCTCTAGGAGGACAACGGACGACCCTTTTTTAGTTTTACCTTTCCACGGCTTGCAAAGGGAATTATTTCAATTGAAAGTTAACTGTTGTTTCGAGAAAGCTAAAGTGGAAAAATTTTTAGGCTTTACACTTCAAACTTTGAATTCTTGCCCGTCCGGGAGACTAAAATGAAATAACTTAAGTCGTCGACGAACCCAGCTGTCGGTCGCTTGCGGCGCTGCCTAGGATGGAAGGAATTGTTACATAACAGGTCGACTTATTCCACAGGGAGCCCATACAAGCAGTGTGTCTGTTTATGTTCGAAATATAAAGAAATGTATGGGAGAATATTGAAGACTCTTAATATCGTAAACTTATATCGAGAAATGTCTAAGTTAAAGCTCAAAATAAATGTAAACCTACCTCAGTTGTTGTGCATTGTCGTTTCTGGAGCTCTAAATGGCGAATTTGAGCGATTTAGTGGGTTTTGCGTTGACTGTTACTATACGTTATAAGAAGGAGACAAGGGTGGAAAGCTCGTTTTCGACCGATCCATCGCGAAGCCGATTTTCACCCAGAAATTAGAATCGCCCGGCTTCCAAATCGAACACCAGATAAACTGAAAGGTTGACGCTTTTTCTCGTGGCATTCAATCCAAAATCCATTCAAAATCCAAGCGCTAACGGCCAAATAATTTTCGAGAAATGCAGCTTTCGAAGCGATCAACATCCGCGGCATAGATTTCCTGTGCCAAGGAGCAACCGTCACTCTATTTGCTCCACGCTGATTGGATGAAGCTTAACAATGCCCTCTTATAAATGCCTCACGTGGAAGGGGAGACAGGGGCACATTCGTGCCAGAGATTCATCTACTGACTAGCCCGGAGTGAGGCTTATGGCGCGTGATGGAAACCCGACACGACGACAATCCTCTTTGGGCTTAAATAAGATTAGCTTTTCAAACATTTGGGTATTTTAAGCTTCAACCTACCATGCCTTTAGGCTTAATCACAAGTAAGTTACGCCGGAATTCGGAAATAATCACAAGTTACGCGAACAAAGAGGGTTGTGGTCGTGTCGGGTTTCCGTAACTTACTTGTGATTAAGCTGGACGGTAAAGAGAACTAACGATTGAACCGGCGATGTTTTCTTCGTTAAGGAAAGAGACAAATCCGGATGTCGACAAGGAAAGAAAAAGCTATGGACCTTCTGCTTCGCTTTTTATATCCCTATAGCCTAGAGGCATGGTAAGTTGAAGTCAAGGGTTTCTGTATCTCGTATTTCACCGCCTTAACAAATAGATTCCACGTTGCCATGCGTCTATTCACTAATTGACCACAGATGACGTCAATATGTAATAAGAACAAAGAGTCACACGGGGAGAATGCTGAGTGTGTCACTGATGTCACCACATTTTAACGTCTTTTGTGATCAATTACTGAACAGACGCATTTATTAATTATATTATAAAAAGCGCAAAATGTCAATGATGTCACTATACGTCTGTTGTCCACGTGATCATAGGTATGAACCAGTCAAGGTCAGAGAATAAGCACAGGGGGCCCATACAAGCAGTGTGTCTGTTTATGTTCGAAATATAAAGAAATGTATGGGAGAATATTGAAGACTCTCGGGCAACATTGGTCCGTTGCAAGCTCTGGGTCGATGTTTCCCGTGTTTTATCTTGCATGATCAACATGTCGCGCAACAAAATATTTGTTGCGGGTCGAAGAAAGTTATTGCGAAAAGTAGAACACGGGTCTACTTTGAGCAGTAAATTTTGGCGTTGTTGCTCGTTTTTCAGTAAATTCGCAACTTGTCTTGGATCCACACAAAGTAAATCAACCAATCAGCGCACTGCATTTCTTCAACCCGCAGTAATTGTTTTTGTTGCGCGACAAGTTGATCACACAAGGTGAAAAACGGGAAATATCGACCCAAAACTTGCAACGAAACAATGTTGCACGGGAAGTTGAGGGCTTTTGTATCTCGTATTTCGCCGCCCTAAATTTAAGTGAGCAGAGCTCCTTTGTCTTGTCACGTAAGGCAAGAACGAATGCCTGACGAGCGAAAAAAAAGTTTTCGTGACAGGCAAACTATAGAAACTTCTCGAACGTCCCACTGAACACATTCGCCCTAAAATACAACGTAATTTCTCTATCAGAAGTAGTCTTAGAGTTTTACTTAGCACAGCAAGTTAATAGAACAATTTCGATATATTAAAATTCAGGCTGAAACAATAGTAGACCTCAGTACGAGGCTCTGGGGAATAAATACAGAGTTTGTGGGGTTTATTCCCCAGAGCCTCGTTCTGAGGTCTATTGTTTGAGACTGAATTTTAATATATGGAAATTGGTCTATTCGTCCTTACCCCAATTTTCTCGGAAGCTGTATTACCACGATTTTTAAGCTTGTCATCGCTAGCGTAGAATGTGAAGGTCTGCATAACATCAGCGCCAGCACGAAGAAACTCACGATGCAGTTGTCGCACTGTGTTTAAAATAAAAAAAAGGAAACGATTCAGTGAGCCAAGATTTTATAGATATGGTACCTTTGCACATGCCACGCAATCTCCGTGTGTATGGTTTACGCTTTTTGATCAGAGGTTAATTTGCGCCTTGCATACGGCTGGCGCGCGGAAAATTTGAATTGACCAATCAGGATTCAGCAGGTGGGAAAAATTTTAGCGTCCTCACGTTAATGTAAGTCAAACACCTTTTCTCATTGGAGCTTGCATTAAATATTCACTAAAGGGGATTTACAATTCCCAAAACCATATCACATTACAAAAACTGAAAAATATGAAACATCTTTTGTCTCCAAGCTTCTAATTTGGCGCCAAAAATAGTAGTTTCTCGAGCGTCGCCATGTAGGATAATAGTAGTCTTATTTTGAACAAATTGTGCCGTTCGTCGTCAAATTAAACGCGGAATTATCTAGTTCGTTATTAAAAGAGGCCAAAGCAACTTTAGGGTTGTCTTCATTTTAGCTAGCGGCGAAGAAAAAGGCTATTTTCGTGCCGTTTCGGTAGAACACCTAAGTTTTGACTGCCGCATGTACTGCGGGCTCAGCCATCATATGCAAGATAATTTGGTTTTATCAACTGAGTTGATAATGTGAATTAGCCA
>CM042748.1:3028591-3056091 GCA_022496165.2 Catalaphyllia jardinei
GAAGCCACACATTGGGAGCAAGGTCAATTTATTGAGTTCATATCTCCCGTAAGGAGTGAAATGATGTAAAGTATATATGAAATAATTCATATTTGAACTGCGGTTGTAGATGCAAGTGTGATCCTCGCATCACTTCAAATATGAATTATTTCATATACACTTTACATCAGATTAAAGTTTGCTTGTAACAAATAAATTTAATATAAACCTGGGCAGAAAGACACACTGTGTGAATACATGTAAGTATCTTCCTCAGGGAAAAAAAACACCTGCCAAGGTACATGTAAATATTGTTATTGGGTCACTCTGCCTCTCTTTAAATGCACTTTTTGTACAAGTGTGTGCATTAAAATCCATCTTGTTCACTTTGTCATTTTCTTAAATTTTTATTACCAACAGAGCTAAGAATGCTCTTGGATGTTGTGTCAGACTTGCCACTGTTCCCAGGGAAGTGTTTTGTCGGTTGCTTTTGCTGTTTACCATGAATGTCATTCCAGATGATGAAGATACAACAAACAATGGACAGGCTCAGCAACTGTAAGTATCATGCTCCAATGATCAGCAACCCTGAACTGTTGAAAACCTTGCCTTGCCTTGGTAATTAATTTTGCCCCTGACCAGTGCATGTACATGATTGAACACGTTTCTTGCAGTGGTTTTCAACTGAGTGTAAAAAGTAATTCACATTTACATCTACTATTTAATTGGCTTAAAAAATCTTGCAACACTTTGTTAAACAATGGGAAGTATACTAAAAGCAATTTAACCATTACACCATACATGTATTCATATTCTTGGTCCAAACTGCCAAAGAACATCCTTGAAACCTGCCTGATTCCAGTCATCAATAAATGTAGAACTGTTGTTAATAAAGATCTTGTGTTTGTCTCACCGTGAAAACCACAGACTCAGAGGGGTTTAGCTCTTCAATTGTGACTTTTCTTGCATGTAAAGTAACAAGCAAAATCATGTTCAAATGCGAGTTGTATCTGTAAAATACCGGTAAGTTGGCGACCAAAATTTTCCAATCTGGAGACCAAATTTTTCCCATTAATTGCCAGCTGGCACCCAAACATAAAAATTAATTTTGAGCCCTGGTTTATATACTGTAAGTGGTATTCTTGAGTACATACAGATAAGACACTCAACTTCCTACCAATTTTAATTAAGACTAATTGAGAGAGAGACATGTTGAATGTACAGATGTAGAGGTACCCATTCCCATTTTTGTTAGTATATAGTAAATGGGTTTTTGCCTTATGCCTGTATTTTTCCTGAAGAAAATTATCTTTTAAAATTTCAAAGTTCAAGGTTATATTTTGAAAAAACAGATGAACTGTGAATTGACAGAAAACTATAACTGTATTTAAATGCTCCTTTTAAATTTATCTAAGATGTACTTCTGACATTTAGGTCAACACTGTACCTCGCTAACATCGGCAAAGTTGTCTACCCAGCATATGTGATTGACAGGCCCACACCTGTGTTCCATTCTCGTGACAGTCTCATCGCATTTGCAGAAGCATACCAGCAGAAGCATGAAATGCTTGTGGCTCTGGAAAATAATGATTTTGAGCAAGCATACAGCTATTATCCTGAAGCATCCAAGAAATATACTAATATTCTCCTGAAACTGAGAGATGATACAAAAATCCCAGCTGTGCTTCTCCCAGAACACTTGCGATGCTTCACTGAAGAGTGGGCCATCACTAAGATGTGTTATTATGGAGTGGAAGTCTTGCAGAAGTGGCGGCAATATGACAAAGCTGTCAATCAACTAGAGACTTTGCTTCAGCAAGATGTGTTTTGTTTTGATTCACGTGGTCGCTGGTATGACAGACTTGCGCTGAATTTGCATCAGCACTTAAAACAACCTGACAAGGTACATTTTGTACTTCATCTGTTTACCAACTAATTGTGATGTACAGTATTTTGATTTAAACAATAATTGTGTTCACCTTAACCAGGCTGTCAGTTGTTGTCACTGTGAGAGATTCATGGTTAGAGAACTTTGCATTTGAGATGTAAAGATTATTTTTTTATGCAAGATACTAAGGCTCATGCAGGCTGTTATAGAGATTGGTTTTATACAATAATGTAATTGAACTACTTTTAAATTAAGCTAGAATTGAGAGAATTTCCTTTTATGGAACTTTCTTAGAGTTATATCTTGATCTTGGCATAAAACTTTCTTATGATATAATTACATGTATGCAGCTACAGGTACTGTAGCCCATAAAGATGAAAAAAGGACGAGCTACATCCTGTGTTGTGATTGATTGTCCATGCAGGCATTTAATACCTACTGTGTCCCATATGAGAGTGGTGATCGTTATTCTCTAATACCTGTAAATCCTTTATTGATCAAGCTTGTTGGTCAATATGTCTAGGTATTGGCCTTGTTCTTTTTTTGTGGGTACAAAAAAGTGAAATTAGTTGAAATTCAATTAATTAAATTTGCATTTTAATCCATTCCATATAATAATTAACAAACACACAAAAACGAACTTAGCCACTATCAACCATATTGACCTCACTTTTGATCAATAACCCATTATATTTTATTTATTTTACTATTGACACTTGCTGATATTTTTTCACTGGTAAAGGCTATGGTGGTTATCAGACAGGCACTATCAGATCCACATGTTCGATTTGGGCGCCAGCTTGCATTGATACAGAGAGCTAGGCGTATCGTCTCTTCCCCTGCATTTCAAAAAGGAAAGAAGAAAAAGTGTGAGGAGTTTGCAGACCTTGATTTAAAAGAACCAAACCCATCCAAAAGTGTAAGCATCAAGCCATTTTAATTTATTATAATTTAACATTCATTCACTGTACATGTACCTATTAAGGAAAATGGTATGACATTTTCGAATCAAACTGGTCCAACCAAGAGGAATTTATGGCTCTTGTAACCATTTCTTACTTCTTTTGTGAATTGGAACCCTACATCCTGTAAGTGAAGTGAAAAAGGGCAGTGAACTGGTTTGTCAAAATGGAATGCCAAATTTTGATCCGACCATTCTGACCTGTCAAAGAGAACCTCGTCAGGAGTGGTCCTGGATATTCTGGTCCAAAGGAACCAAAAAGAGACCTTTCCATTTGACCTTCGACCAAGATTTCTAGAATCTTTGGCATAACGGAAAGCACCCAAGCATTCAGGATTGTTCTAAACAAATGCTTTTGCCCATTTTTGTTATTGTTCTCTTTAACTTATCAAAAAACAAAAAAAGCCCTGTATTCTAGAATCATTATGAAGTATTTGATGGATGACCTTTCTTATCCCACTTTTTTGCCAATCATGATTACAGATCACCATTTCCGGGACAAGATGTGCTGAGCTTGGTGTCTTCATCGCTCCTGAGATTGACCAGAGTGGTCAAGTCATTGATGGTACAAAAACGTTCTGTGCAGTGGAGGAGTATGCCTTGTCATATTACCGAAAGCAGGGATTTGATCAGGGAATCCATGGTGAAGGATCAACTTACTCTTCACTCTACTGCTTGTTCATGTGGGATATCATTTTTGCGAGCGGCATTCCTGATGTCTTTAGAAGTCCTTTCCAGGTATTTGAGAATACTAGACTAAGTTTAACCGTATTCTGTGCAGAACAAATTTAAAGCACAGCACAAGGAGTCATCAAAAAACACTGTATTTCACTTTCTTTACTAGAAACCAACATTAATTTTATAAACAGATGATAGCAGAACTCATATTAGTGCAGGGAAGTATGGCTGTAATTCAAAGACCACACAGCTTGGTCACCACACATTCTCTGAAAACATATTTACCTTGCACATGTATTATTGACAGAGCTACAGACCTGTAGTAAGGTTATCATAAAAAAATTCCTGGAAGAGGAGGAGTAGAAGGAGTAGAATTCCTAAATGGGCCTGATACAGAGAATAACTACACCCCAGTATTTACCCTTTCTTCTGTTAATTTGGTGATTGATTTAGTGTGTTCTGTATTAAAGTTGAATAATTCTGGACCATTTTATATACATGTACATGTACACTGATCATCTTTGCTCCATCAGAAATCGCATGAGTGAAACACCTATTTACTTGAACTGAGAAATGTCGGAAAAGAGCATCATTATCAGTAGTACTTATAAAAAGTTAAGTTAATCTATCTAAAATCTCTGAATATCCCAGCCTTGTCTTTTGTACTTGATGAATTTTTTTGTTATTCTCATAACCTTTCTGTATAAAAATGTATTGGTACTGTGTTGAGAAACTTGAAGTTGATCACTTTATTTTTGCTCTCAGGCTGCACCTTTAGACATATGTTTTGACTCATTTTACACCAGCCGGAAGGAAATGATTGACAAGAGGTTGGAGGAGATCACAGCAGCACCAGTTGAGGTAGATGGATGCTACTGTCTTCATTGTTTAGCTGTTACTATTCAGTACAATGGAGGTGGTACAGGCTGGTGACAACTGATAGTGTTTCTTAACTTTTTTTTTCTTTCTTATTCAGAAACTTCAGGAAATGCTCGTTAAAACGTGGGATGATCATGAAAGCGAGCTTTGTGCAGGCCTCAACTGGGATCGGTTCACAAATGTAGAACAAGCAAAGGTGTGTACAACAGTCTGTATTTTGTGGTATCTAAACCATCAGGGGCCGTTACTCACACAGTACCTCTCTCCACCCAGGTGTATAAATGGGTACCTGCAAATTTAATCCTGGGGGTGACACTGCAATGGACTAGCATCCTTTCCAGGGGGGAGTAGAAATACCCTGTTACTGCATGCTGTGGAAACCAGGTACTACATCTATATGTGCCTGCCTGATGGGCCACTTGAATTGGCTCAAATAATTCAGACACTTACAAACTGTATGAACCTCACATGACTTGTGTAATAAGATTGGTTTTTTTTTCAGGTTTTCACTAACGATTACAACAGGAGGCATAATTTTTTGAACTGAACTTCTTTATAAGACAACCTTTCCCCAAGACAGTCAAACCAGTTAGGCAAAATCATCATTGCAACTTGTCAATTTGCCTGCTGCCCAGCCCTTAATGAAACACCTGTTGTTTAAAATCACTTTCAGTTTCAAATGATTTCAGTCTATGGTTTGATCTGTATTTTTCCTTGTCTTAATATTATCCTAGCAAACCTGTGATGACTGCAAGGATAATACACCTCAATCGCTCAGCTCATTTGTATCTTTGTCATATACCTGTATGAAGCAATGTTTCTCTTTCTCTAGCAACTCGTGGCTTGTCTGGGTGGCCAGGTGTTGTCAGGCATATTCACTCGTTTTGCTCAAGGTTATCGCTATCATCGATCTGGTTTGCCTGACCTTGTGGTATGGAATTCCTCTACCTTGGATTACATGGTAAGAACATGTACAAAGTCGGTTATTGTGATGAATCAGATTTACTATAAACAGGAAAAACAAATATTTAGAACCACAAGGGTTGCCATATGGCACCTGCTGAAGATTCCTCTACGGTGAAAGCGCGGAGTACTTTGTCTTTGAGAGGTTTTGGTATTAAGAAGTAATTATTGAAACTTAACCATTGGAATTTCTCCTTTGCCAAAGTCCTAAACATCCCCACCTTGCAGACAACTTGGTTCCCAAACAAAGGTATTAGTTTCGAAAGTTTTCGAAAAAGGTCAGGTCTGCTTACCTTCACAAACTTGCTATGACAGGTAATTCATGTACAGTGTACATTGTAGCTTAGTGTTGCTTGTTGAATAGAAAGAAATAAGTGGAGAACAATATAAAAATTTCAGAACGTTCCGCTGTAAAGTGTATCAAGATTTCAAACTGTGCAAAGGTTTAGTTAACTTTAAAGAAAAATCTTAAAACAATTTTTGAAACAAGAATATATAGTGTTACACTTTTTTAATTCATTGTACTTTTATTGCATTTATATTGTATTGTTCACTGAAAAACCTGTTTTTGGGAGTAGACAATAAAGTTTTAATCTACTATCAATCAATCTTCAATACCCCCATCGCGGCTCCTGAACCAAGTTTAGACTTTTCGTAATTGTTCCATCAGATTGCTGAGGTCAAGGGACCTGGAGACAAGCTCTCTACAAAGCAACAAATCTGGCTTGATGTGTTAGCATCACTTGGAGATAATGTTGAAGTCTGTTATGTGACTGGTAAGGCATACAAATGCTAATCTATCCTTCCGTCTTGACAAGTGTGATTTTTAGTGCTGCCTTTCAGTCTCAATAGAGAGTACATTATTTACAGTGCGTTAAAATTACGGACGTTTTATTTGGAAAGTTTAATTTTCTCACACTTTTTATCTCACTACAGACAAATTTCGGACACTTTGCCGGAACATTGCTAACGTAAATTTACGCCTACAATACACGTTTAGACTGAAACAACATCTGTGAGAATGATAGTTTTATCGCACGCTCAAGGTTTTACAGATACACGGACCAGAAAATTAGGAAAATTCTATCAAGATTTTATGTAACTCAAACAGTTCACTCTTCACTCTTAGTTCAAAGGAAATTATTAGCTTTGGAGCTACTTCAGAGTTTTATGCTACTGTAAATATTACGGAAGCTTAAAAATTTCAGACGGGTACATATTTGGACACTTCTTTGTTGGAAATTATAATCGTCCGAAAATTTTTGTAGTGTCGGTGGAATCTTCATTTATTATATGGCTTGTGTTTGTAGGCGATATAACGCGCGCTCTGATTGGCTAATTGTCACTGAATTGTAGGTCCTTATTCTCCCGTAATGCCCACGGGCTTGCAAAAGCGAAGCAAATATAATAAAAAACGTAATAACCGAGAGTGAGGTCGTTACGGGAAAATCTCAAACCTCGGCCTAGCATATTGACCTCGGTATCGCTCGGTCAATACGGGAAAGCCTCGGTTTGAGATTTTCCCGTAACGACCTCACTCTCGGTTATTAAGTAGTTAGTAATTTCCCATTAGTTGCTCATACAAATTGAGGCGCGAATGTGATGAGAACTATCAAACTCATCAGCAACGGAAATGGACCTAACGGGTGATTGGAAACTGTTTCAACATTTCCAGGATATGGAAGAAGCTATTTCACTATTCAAGGCAATTTTTCTGGCTGCCAGCCTGTAGAAAATCGAATTTAAATTCCTAAGTGACCCTAAATGTGGCCATTTGCGACTTTGTTTGAGATTGGCGTTTACTTTGGCTGGTGCTTACTTCGACTTTTTGATGGCAGTTCCCGCAGACACCCCACTGAAGCATTGTATTGTTTTGTTTCATTTTGTTTTACATGTACTTCTGTCGCTTCGCTTTGTTTCTTCATATGCTTTATTAATACACACTCTAAGTGGCATGCAAACTTGTCCGTTTGCCCGGCCGCCACAGCGTAAGGTTGTACATTATTAGTGCCTACCGGTTTGATCAGGCTATAAGATGACAGTGGTACTTTTTCGGTACTGCTTACTGTGGTAAAACTAGTGCCATACCAAGGGAAATTCAGAGTAATTTGCTCCGATTCTTAATTTCCATTTTGTACTCCGATTAATATTAAAGAAAACATATCAACCCCAACTGAGTATTTCTGTGTTCTTTCTCAGCTGTAGGTGCTAAACGCCTCAAGGTTTCAAAGTAAAGTACAGTCATGGACGAAACTATTATCCAGTCTGCAATGGTAATAAAGAAGTTAATGAAATATTCCTACCATGATAGTCAAGTGGTGGTAGTAAATTTCAACTCCCAATACTAAAAAAATCTGTTAACAAATTTTTGCATCATTTCTTTGCTTTGCTTGTTTGCTTGTTTGCTTGCTTGTTTGTTTTGGGGAGGGATTTTGAGACTGTTTGAGACGAAACATCTTCAGCCAGTACATGTACTGGTACAATTTAATTCGTATTTTGGTAATACTATACAAGAGCAGTCTTCTTCAAACTTGGCAACAGAAATGTGCATCACGCACGAAACAAAATGGCACTTGTGGTGCTGTTGCCATGACAACATTACCGCGCCAATATTTGTAGAGATATTTTTGGTTAAGTATTTTACCATTACAGTTGCACAGTTTACTACCTCGTCACTTTTCTAATTTGCGCTATACAAAAACATCAATATCTCTAGAACGGAAAGAGATATTCCAAAAAGGAAAACGCTATTCTGTATTCTCAAAAGCCTTTCAATTAAGCAGCAATTAAATAATGAACAATTAGATTACGAGTTCGAGAGTTTAATGGCATGATTGGTGATAGACTTGAAGTAGTTCCCATCATAAAGTCGTGTACTATGAAATTAAGGACGTTCGCGCGAAAATTTTCCAGTCGATAGAATTTTTTTAAATTTTTACTGCTGGCAGATAATGAGTTACTTGTGCCAGAAATGGAAAAAAGATTGGGGGTCACCGTCTTCGTTTCAGAGATAAAGCGTGTGGTAAACTATACTGATTTCGAAAATTGTCCCATATAATTGAGCATGGTCTACAGGGGTTTATAGTTTAAAACATCGAAGGTGAGTCAACGGAGGCAAACGATCTTAGCCCTGTTTTGTAGAAGTGGGTCTGTTGCGTAAATAATTCCAAATGTTAGTAACGTTTTCACAAAATTTAACCCTTTAAGAGGCATTTGAAACCGCCGCACAGATGCACGAAGAGCTAATAAGTACGGAATTCGATGGTGCATTTTGCCAAAACTTCAAACTTCTAGTCGATAGATTTTCATTTTCTTAATAAACGTAGAAAATCAGTAGAGAAAATGATCCATCGAAGATCGTTAAATCCAGGCAAAGCTCTAGCAATGGCCATCTGCCCTATCATTTGTTTATTTTATGACTTAGCGCGCACGCTCATGTGAATTTGCGTGCGCAGTGAGGATGCGCAGAAACAGCGCGAACGTCCTTAAACACCGTAGCGAGCAAGTTGGTGTGACTTCATAAATTAGTCGGTTTCTAATGAAACTCATCTTGAAGAAAGTAGTCAAGTTGTAGTCATATGAGCAAAAAGTAGTTTTTTAAGCAGTGAGCAATTTTATCTATTATGATGTTTAATTAACGCAAGATTTCCCGTATTGTGAGCCCAAAAAGGATTGCGCACACTATATTAAAAGCCTATCTTATTTCCCGAAACTTTGGATATCTGCGTCCTTGAATCCCGCATGCAGAAAATAGAAAGTCATTCACACATTTTGACGTCTGCGCGAAGGAAGGAAACCAGACCTTGTTTGGGCCAGCAGCTTATGTGAATTTACTTCGTGTAACCTTTCACAAAGCAGTCAGGTATCCTCACGAACTGAGGGCGCGCGCGCTTCTACTCAGCCATGGTAACCGTGTCGTGAAATCAATTGTGACGTTGTTTTCGCTTGAGATTAAAGCGTTTATTTGAAAGTGAAGCTGTCACGATGTCTGAAGAGTCTCGAACTCCAGCCGTACTTTCCGTTACGTGTTCTTTAACCTCTATTTCGTTGGGTGATGATCTTCCAATGTGTCGAATCTGCCACAACACTGGCGGAGAAGAAAACGAACCTTTACATAGAGTGTGCTGGTGTAAAGGAACCATGGGGGAAGTACACAAGTCGTGTTTAGAGACGTGGTTAAGTGCTGTGTATAGCGACAAATGCCCGATCTGCCATTACCATTTCCGTACGAAAAGAATTTTCAAACCGATAAGACAGGTAATCTGCACTGAGTATAACCGTAATACTTGTTTTAGCGCTAATTTTTGTGATTTGAAACGCTTCTAAAGAATAATGCTTAACAGTCTATTACGCATACATTTAACTAACAAACTAGCTCGCTATTTAACGCGCTGTTGAAAACAGGAAACGTTGAAACTGGAGAGCTTCTTTCAAACAAACGTTCACGCCGAAATTCGAGTTAAAAACATCCTAGCAAACACTTTATAATCAGGAAAAGCTGATGCAATACTTGTAAATATGACTCAGTGATAAGTCAGTCGCATCATTATTTAATGACATGCCTTTAGCCTGACGTTGGCCAGTTTGATGTGCTCGAAAACTTCCACTCCATGTCCTCGCAGCTCGTCCTCTGCCTTTTTCGGCGCATCCCCCGTCAAATGCGACCTCAATCTTTTCCCACAAAGGTCGAAAGTGTGTTTGAACTTTCTCCCGCACTTTTTCCTGAATTATGCCTTGTGAAATTGTTGTACAATCATAAATGAAAAGGAAAATGAAAGTGAAAAAAATGAATCGACCTCGAAGGCCTTGCAGAAAACCACATAATTTTATAGATAGTGCCCAGTTCCCCGGCGGCTAATGTTCGCCGGGGATAAGAATGCAAGAAAAGTGGCTTGGATTCACCATGTGAGCAAGATTCGCCTTATGGTATTGACACTGGGTTGTTCAAAGCCCGATTAGGCTCACCCAGAATTAGCGAGAATTTTGATTTCAATTTTGTAACTTGCGGATCGTAACCATTCAATTCAATTCAAGTCAAGAATCTGGGATCTGATAGATGATTGATATATAAACAGCCCCATTAATATTAAGGTATGTGCGTGTTTCACCGAAATGTATAGAGCTTTGTATGGAGACGGCCGGTTGGTACCCTTCCAAGGGCGCTCACTCATGCGAATATAAAATTCATATCTTCTCGTCACCGTGTAATATCCTCTATGTATATTTTGTTTCAGTGGCAATGTCCTCTGATGCCTGCAAACGACATTGCTATGTTGGTGTTTGCAGTGGTGTTTTTCGGAATGTTTTTCGTTCAACTTACTGGCATGGTCATCTTGGTCAGTTACTACAAACAAGAACCCACCTGCCACACGACAGTGAGTCTAGGAATGGCTGGCATCGGCACAGGACTTCCATTTTTCTTGGCGTTTTCCATAGGATTGACAATGAATGTCTACTTTTCACGTTACTGGGTTCACTGGCGAAGAACGAACAAACACGTGATTGTATACCTTGACCACGTCGAGGAAGTAGTGGTTGTTTAAGCGTTTGAGTGACTGTTCGTAGTTGTAACAATTCAATAAATACATTTCAAATTTGTTTGATCTTAGATCATTGCAACTGAGTGTGACACGTGGTTTTGTTTGGTTATCTGTTTGTTTGTTATTTACTTTCTTGCCAGAGGACTAGTAACAGGTTAATCACAGCTACCAGTTGTGTTAAATATTTCAAGTTCAAGAGAAATATGATGAGATGCGAAACAAAAAACGAAAAGAAATAAACGTGGGTTGTTCGGAGCGACAGCGGACGCAGACGGTGTTTCCGTAGAAAAAGAAAGAGAAGAAATGAAAAAAAGAAAAGAACGAAAATAATCTGTGAAGTTGTGCTGCATGGGCTAATTGTGATACATGGGCTAATTGTGATGCATTGTACGCTTCTAAAATCAAGTGCAGTCAAACCTCCGTTATAACGGCCGCCTCTCTACAAAGGCCATGTCTCTTCAACGGCCAGTTTTTCTGGTCCCCGTGGACAGTCCATACATTCTCTCTTATTTTAACCTCTCTTCAACGGCCACCTCTCCACAAGGACAACGGCCACGAAAACGCGTCCCAACTGCCAAACCTCTCGACAACAGCAGTTAATCGACTGATGAACGGTGTATACAAAACCCAATCTATTATTTTGTGAAAGGTTACCAAACTTGATCCGTTCCATGCGTCGTTGGCCCGGTCTCTGTTTCTGTTTGGTTTCATCCCCTCCCCCTTCCCGCTCACCTCGTCCCCACCCCTCTCCGCTCTTTCGCTTGCCTGTCACCAGGAAAATAAAAGGAACGGCTGCTACCCAGACAATAATATCCTCTATATATGGATTCTTTAATTAATTGATTAATTACTTCAACTTTATAATAATTAAGCCAGTTGCTTTATTAGTGCTACTGGCAAATTAACGATAACAAGCTGTGAATGCGACGCGGTAATGTTTTAGCGTAATTAAAAAAGCAAAACAAACCGGCGTGGGTTATAAAAATTGTTCCTTGAAGTGTCGCCGGTAAAAATAAAAACATGTAAGAATAAGACGATAAATTGAGTACACGACAATTAAAAATAGAAAATATATGACCTCAGTTGTGAATGCAAGAATATGATATACATTAAAATACGCACAGACCTAGTTTTAAAGGCTAGAAAACAATTATGCAAGGCTAATACCACGTAGAAAGCTTTAACGACATGATACATGTGGAGTCCAAACTGAAAGCCAAGAAATGCAACCGTGGACAGCTGTTTCGACCTTGCTGGGTCTCGTCAGCACGGTGTAACAAGTAATGAAGTAATCAGCTGATCGACTGATCATCCATACCCACTAAATGCAAATGGTGATGACCTCAGATGAAACTCAAATCCAAATTTTTGCCGATTGGCCAATTGTCGCATGCATTTTGGCTGATGAGATCTTTTTCAGATCCTACGTAAACCAGCAGATTTTCGTTTCCGGCCCTTTGCATTATTGTAAAACAGTAATATGAATAATAAATAAAGTCCTCCTTTTTCATGGTGATGAAAGAAGCTTCCTTGTTACAAGTAATTGAATACTTGACACCGGACCCACGAAACGTTGCGGGGAAGGGTGGGTGAATTTGTAAATTTCAGTTTTCGCGCTAAAAATAGCGAAATATTAAAGTACAAAATAGTTAAACTTTCTAGCCTGGCTTATCGCTTACAACTTAAAAACCTTCATCATAAGATGATATTTTCCTAAACCGAGGGAAAGATGCTTCTGCACATCTGCCAATTAATCGAGAGAGGTTGTCAGCTGAAATTACACATTAAACTGTTAGCAGAACTTTATCACCCCGGTGATTTCGATATGCTTCTGCTGTTAAAACATAACAGACGTGTCAAAATATCGTGTTACGTTTACATAATATAATGATTGTGACACTCACGTTCATATGTGTCTATTATTGTGCCGTAAAACGGTTTTGAAACGAGCAAATACTGAAGGAGAATCAACTGTAGGGAACCGTTGTTCAATTGGTTGGCTGAAATGAAGTCTTCGACAAAATGTCCATTTTCGGTGACAACGACTTCGTGCATATTTCTATGCATAACAGTTTCACTGTCGATGCTTTGCATCTCATTATGGCTGACGAGTCAAGGACTAACAAACTATGTTGAATCTATGAAGATCAAGCTGCAAGAAGAAGGTCAGATCGGGAAACGGTTAACTGGTTCATCGCGCATTCTTGTGGAACCTACTCACGCGAGACTGGCCGAGCAACGGACTGATAAACATTCCATTGTCGATGATGGGTTTTCAGACTCGTGGCAGGAAGTTCGCAAACACAGAACTCGCTTATTAACCCGAACAATGTGCCAACAGGGCTTCTTTCTCGTGATAATCGTTGCAAGCTTCGCCGAGGCTTACAAGAACAGGATGGTCATTCGCCATACGTGGGGAACTGACAACGCTTTGCACCGCAAATGGAAGACGGTCTTCTTGGTCGGCGAGGGTCAAAACATTGCCATGTCGGATCGAATCTCGCGCGAGTCGCAAATATTTGGCGACATTATTCAAGGTGATTACAAAGAGACCTTTGATAATAAAGTCTTCAAGATACAATCCGGCTTCGAATGGGCCGCGAAATACTGCAATAACTTCCAATATTTGCTGAAAACTGACGACGATGTTTTTGTTAACACCCGTGGACTCATCGACTTTCTGAGTGCAACTGGCTCGTCTAATACTGAATTTTATTTTGGACATCTAATGCACGGGAGCCCTGTTCTTCGCACAGGTTATTATGCAGTCTCAAAAGAAGATCATCCAGGGGACTTCTACAAAGATTATATTTCAGGTGGCGGGTATGTCCTCTCGAAAGATCTAGTTCTAAGATTCACCCAAATGTTCGATGTGGTGAAGCCATTGAAAATCGACGACGCCTACATAGGAATGCTAGCCGCGGATGTTGGCGTTGAACCGATTTCAAGTTCAGCATTTATAATGTATAATGACAAGTCATGTAAGGATACTGATCATATTTTACTCATTAGACCAGTTAGTCACGAATGTATGGTCAAACTTTTCGATGACGTCCAGAAAAAAATTCTTTCACCACACAAAGATGACGTGCATTTCTGAACTAAGTTTTATTTTTTAATTTATAGATCTATTTTAAGATACCCGTTTCTCTGACCGTTTCTCTGACGTTTCTCTGTGCAATAGCGAAAATGAAAAATTTATATCTAATATATCTAGCAGAGTAATGTAATAACGGTATTCAACACCTCTGAAAAGACCAGGAACCTAAAACAAGGCTAGTTTGACCATCGTGTGAAAAAGTCTCCCCCTCCCCACCCCCAACACAATGTTGATGTTGATTCATCCAAAGTAAACCCTCTATTCAAATATTGTTCGGCAAGGGGGTAGGGGGGTAGGGTGGGGATTGAATAATGACTTTCCACTTCAAAATTATGCGTGGCATTTTGACAAGTGTCTGAAAGACTTTTAATCTGGATTGCCAGTAAAATACTTCTATCGCAATCGTGGCTAAATGAAGACTCGTGATGGACTACAAATTGCAAAAAAAAACTTACACTGACTGCAACAAAAGTAATAAAAATACAGTATTAATAAAATTCTTCAACATCTATCAATGTAAAAATGTTAAATACTTGAAACAAATTAACAAATGCTAAGAATGTTTTATTCAAGCCGGATGTTCTCAGCAATTGCTTTGCTAAATAATTGTGTATTACTATAGGTTATTTTCACTTGCAGAAATACAATTTTATTGTTTAAAAAAAGAATTTTAAGATTTATTTTAAAACATATTTAGTATTTTAACCAACCGTCGAAATAGCTGTTATAGAATCAAATATTTGGGACCCGATACCAGTACGTTTTTCCATACCATTTTTCTTGAGAAATCACAGGGCCGCAATCAAAATTCCCAACAATAGCCGGAAAATAAGTTTTGTCTTTTAATTCCTAAATTGGATACTTGCAGTCCAAACTATCGTGCCTCTCTTCATATACAATATATTCGCGTGGAATGAGAGAAACTGACAAGGCCAGGTAACTCTTTGTGCAAAGGTTTTGAACGCAATACGAAAACGAATCTCTCGATTTCTTTGCGTCCTGGAAACTAAGCAAACGTGCAAAACAAATTATGATTATGATATTTTAACAACTTGGTTGAATTCGTTTTCGAATGCGTTCACGACAGTTTGCCTATGTTAACGTCTTTTGCAAAGTTTTTCGTCGGATTTTGCTTCTGCTCGTACTTAGTTTCACTCATCATCCAGCGTATAATTTATTGATGTGATAAACCTCTCCCCAGCCCCCAATTATCATCGCGGAATCTCGCTAAAACGCTTCCGACATTAACTTGCACCTGTTTTTTCGTGCTATGGGTGGTCAGAAAACGGATGCTCCTGCGAGTGAGTCTTTTTTTGTCAAATATACTCACAACCTCGCGCTCTTTTAGTTTGTGCTAATTTTGTTAGCTAAACAGAAGAGGAAGGCATTGATCTATTATATTTACTGAAAAGGTCAAGACAGTAGAAAGTAAATCGTGATTTTTAAGAACGTTACGACATGTTTTAATTTTAAAGACATGTCGTAACGTTCTTAAAAATCACGATTTACTGAAAAGAGTGTAACTCAGAATTCATAGATTTACCTCTTGAGGTTTTTGAGATACGATTAATTAATAAATCTATGCACGCAATTGACCGTGTGTGGTCGTCTTTTCTTCCTGGGGTCGAGGGTGGGTACCAATCCCTCCTTTTAGTCTTGATTAATCACCCACTCCAGAGACTTGTGGGATTCGTCTTATTTAAGAACTAATCGCTTTGTTCGTGAATCAAGTTAAGACCAGAGAATCCTATAGAAATAACTTTGGCTTATAGAAATCTTAGCAGAATCTTTGATCGGTCGCTGTTCGGTTTTAATGTTTCACGCGCAAGAAGCGACCAATAATACACCGTTCTCATTAAAAGCTATGTTATCGAACTTCGTTCTAAGAGCTTTTCCCTCTGAAATTTGACGATAACGTCGCCCCTTCCAAATTTCGATGGAAAAGTCCTAGGTTCGAGTTTGTTCGTCATAAGTGTGCTATTTTCGGCTCGACTAATATCTCGAAGGATGCCACTACCTTAACAATCAAGAAAGAGCTGTTGAGGCAGAAACCAGTCCGCTACATTCAAAGCAAATAACACGCCATGTCAATAGTATGATATTTATTCATGATATATTTATTTAATTTTACCAAGAGACCATGCTCATTTCAATTTTCTTGATTTTACAAAAAAAGCATCAAAATTATGTTTTTGTTCTTGGATATTTTTTGCGTTTGTGTAAAGTAAACGACATATACATCATTTTAACTGTTAAAGCGTCGAGAGAATAGGAAATCTAAAACATGCAAGATCCTTCTTTTTTCTGTTTTATATAATAACCAATATTTGTGAAGTATACGTATTTTTAACCCCCGCTTTTTTAATATATTATATATTGTAATTTTTAGGTTAGAGGGGCACTAATTTATCAGTGACCACCCTGTGACTCCTTTTAAAATACAGTTGCTACTATGACTACTTTTACCGCGTTGTGATTGTGGAGTTCAGTGTACACTATGAGTACTAATAAAAGAAACGTTACGTGAATTTATAACTATACTTCATGATAGTACTGTACGGAGACTGGTGTTTTGTGTTACTCGTGTCCTCTGAGCCGTTTTTCTGCTGTACGCCTAAACATCTCAGTTCCCTGTGATGCACTCCATTTGCAATATATAAGATAGGGTCATTCTCGACCCAAGAACTCTTCTCTTTTGCGCATGACGGACGGCGAGAAAGCGAAGAGTTAAGGGTCGACAGTGAAGATGCGACCTGCTTCGTATGAGTATGTAATAAGCACGACAAAATGAAACGTTTCTCTAAATTTAGAGACTTCAACATTGTCACGTGGTAGAATAGGCGAATAGCAAACTCATTGCTCTTGGCTCTACCCAAAATCAATGTTTTCTTTGAAATAGTTCTTAGTCCTTTTTTCGCAAATTTTGATTTAACTGTACGGAGTACGAAACTACATCATATATATATCTCAGTGCCGGTCTGTATGTCGTCGGCACTTCTTCTTCAGGTTCCTCTCCCAGGAATCGAAGATGATCGTATTCTACCGCTCAGTCTTGTCCGCAACTTTCTAAGAAGAGCGTAGCCTATTAGCAACAGCAATTCAAAAACTTCTGCAAACGATAGAACAGACATTCCTATCCAGAGACCAAGAGATCCACCCAGATCAGAGACGAAATTCACCAACTGTTGGTAGAACATAAAATGGATCAAGTAAATATATGAAAGTTCATATATATGAACTGTGGAGAAAGTTTTGAAGACATGATTTATCGTCGCAGTTATATACATAGCTTAAACGGTTGTGAAATTAAAGCCTGAAAAAAAAAATCAGGCTTGAACGGGATTTGAACCCATGACCTCTGCGATACCAGTGCAGTGCTCTACCAACTGAGCTATCGAACCAGCTAGGATCTGGTCACATCAGTTCGCAATAAAATGGAACAATAACGTTATTCGTGACAAAATAGTCCACAGTGGTAGCTTTGTACAATTTACATTCCTTGTCAAGTAACGCTAGCAAAGAGTTATTTTAACCGTTAAGTCGACACAGCTTGGTTTTAAAGTGGTTGTATGTGGTATTTACGGTTTGTTACAATTGTGAAGTAAGGTTTAAGTTGGGAAAAATTCATTTTGACCTCAAAATTGTTAGTTTTACGTTTCTATATCGTAACTATTTTGATGCCTTTGCAAGCCACGAACGAGGCCGCCAAATTTGTTTCGTGTTCCTGAGACGTAAAACGATCGGTTCAGTTGTCTACCCTGAGCTACCTTACAAAGTAGACGATGATGATGATGATAATGATAATGATGATGACGATGATGATGATGATGATGATGTTGTTGATACGTGCTGATGTTGATGATCAGAAATAGCCACCAACAGGAGACTTGTTTGTTTACTAAGTTTAGTTTATTGATTAAGTACTAACCTCATAAGATCTCTCCTCGGTAATGGATTCAAAATTAAGTTCTTCGTAAAATATGTTCAACTTTAGGACGTTGGACCTTATTTTACTGGAACTAAGAAAATATGAGATGCAACAGTCAAGGGTCAGTTTCATTGTGTAAGTTTTAGTTAAGAGTTTACAGTGGAACCTCTTCACGACGGCCTCATTGGGGACAGCGGAAAGTGGCCGTCGTTTCAGTTTGAAGCCCAAAAAAGCACTTTGATTACCTTGAATTATCACTATCAACAAAATCAAGATATTTTTCCTTGGCTTCCAGTCTCTCAATGTAAAATGGCTGAAAAAAAAAGAAAACGATTACAACTTTTCATCTAAAACATTATACAGTTATATTATGCTTCTATTTTGGCGCAAGCGACACTGCTTAAAACCATTTGTAGCACATTTGTCGAGGCTAGAGATTAGCAAAAATTAACATAAAGGAAAACGCGGTTTCACGTTAGCAGGCCATTACGGAGTTACCTTAAGCCTCGGTTTCAAAACGAGTATTAACGCAAAACCTTTCATATGAAAATCAGTTTGATTGGCATGAGATTGAACTGTAGGTGGAGTACATTTCCATTTGAGTGTTTTTTCCCAACAATTTGTGACAAAACAACTCAGAGGTAGCCTTTTCATAGGGTCTATTTTGTCGGTAAAATACTGAAACAAAAGGACTGTTACTAGTAGTATTACAAACAAACATACCTCATATCCTGTGGATGGCCAGGCTGCAAATGACGATGTTAGTTTAAAGACACTTTCCCTACAAAGAAATCAGCAGTTAACGTGTGGAAATGACAATCGTGTATTTGTCGTTTCAGCTTAGAGAGTGGTGTTTTCGCGGCGATTATATTAATATTCATATAAAAAGGGTTCTCTGGTTAAGAAAGATCAGTTTTAAACTAAAGCCTCTAATAACTAAGATGTAAATGCACGAGATGGAAATATATACAAAATGGAAGTGTGAGCTTTTAGATTAGTGCATTTTTCCCTTTTACCGTTTTTAATTTTTTTTTTTTTACACTTCCATTTGGTATATATTTCCATCTCGTGCATTTACATTTTAGTTTTCAAAGGCTTTTGTCTGTAAGCAGAAAGCTTACGTTTTAAATCTTTCGTAACCAGAGAACACTTCTATAGAATATGTTTCCAAAACCTGGTTACTCTTCTATGTTTTGATCTTGTGTATGTTAAAAACGTTTTCTCACCTGCAAGGTGGCGGGCATGATGCGGTGCAGTTCAACGCATTCTTTTTAAAATCTCTTTGAACTCTACTGAGGCAATCAACTGGAACAACAAAATAGACAACTAAATTACAGACTGACCTAAGTGCAGTTCTAAAGGAATATTCTCGTAACATGTACATGAATAAAGTCAGACCTCTCTCAAACAGTTGCGCTTGGAATAAATTAGATTTTGAAGTTGATTTTAGAGGAACCCGCTGAATAGGGGCGCGAAACAAGTGGTTATAAGGCCCTAGTTTTAGGACCAAACGTAGCATCCCCTCAATGAAGAGCATTGTGTTACTGGTACTTTTGCGGTGGGATGGTGGTTCCGCTCAATGGGACTGAGTCTTCTGTATGCCGTAATGTGGCAATTAACTAACGATGGGGGGGGGGGGCGCCGAAGTTTGGGGTAGCTCCATAAGACTTACCAGTTGTCTTGTTGAAAATATTACAAACTGGAGTGTTGTTTGAGGGAATTGGGAATCTGTACTCCATACATTTGCATTCTTTTCTCTGATTAAAAGCCAAGCAGGATTCTTTGCAAGCCTGTGTCAGAATAAAGCATAATTTAATAGACTATTAATTCATGCATTTTTGCGTGACACTGATATCATGGATCTTGCTTATTTGTATTTCTCCGCTGGGATGTTGATCCTAGATAACTGATTTTGATTCGTCAGCTTTTTTCAGTACTAGATATTGTATAGATTTAACCAAGCCTTAAATCGGAGCCCCTGGTTGCAATTTGTTCTCGGTGCGTAGCCTTGCATCCGGCGGCTGCGCCCAAGTACAAGCGGTAGTCAATACTGGGCTGTCCTACCGAAATGACTTGATAATAGTGTTTTTGTTCGCAGCTATTTCCAGGATTAATTTGACGAGGAAGAGCATATTTTGCTCAACACAACTGAATTATCCTACATGGCGACGCTCGACGATCTACCAGCGAGTAGCCATGCCAGGCGCCGTCGACTCATTTTTGGTGCCAACTTAGAAGCTTAAAGACATAAAATGTTTCATATGTTTCACTTTTTTCAATTGGATTTAAATACCCTTTCGTGAATATTTAATGCAATCTCCAGTGAGAAAAGTTGCCTGATTTCAATGTCGATCTTTCCTGATAACTTAGATTGACGTCAGAACAGCAAAGTTTTCCCCCCTGCTGAATCCTGATTGGTCAATTCAAATTTCCCACGCGCCAGCCGTATCCAAGGAGCTCCGGTTTAAAAAAAAATTTTCTTGAAAAACTTTTTCTGTGACTGTTTTTGACTGCGATGGTCGCTTACCGTGGAAGAATAATTGGCTTGGAAAGCTTGTCTGTAAAGATTGGCGTTATCCAGAGTTGAACTATTTGAACATCTCTTGTTGCTGAATGGATCCCGTCTGTTTAGCACGATCTGCAAACATTGCAATTTGATTATTTAATTTCTAAACAGTGAAGCTATGCTATGTTAGTATTTTGCATCATAAATATTTACGGCCACGCCTAAATTTTGCAAGCAGCCAATCAGACGCCTTGTCTAGTGTTCTGATTAGGTAAAAGAATATTTCTGTTACATTTCGGCAGCATATCAGGTTAGTTTTGTCTCGTCATGGGCAATTTTGGGCTTGACTGCGTGTCACCAAAATCTTAATAACACTCACCTTTCGCATTCCAATTGATGTAGCAAACCCTGGTGCAGCGCTGAGTCCTTTCTCGCGAGGAAAGGCCATTTCTCCTTGATTTGAAATGTCTATCCTCACTCCGGCCTCTTCTACGAAGGCTCCAATATACTCATCCTGTTCGATATTTAATTCGAGATTTAACCCTAAAAGGAAAGTGAAAATTAAAAAAGCGATATTTTATGAACAAAATGTCATCAAAGAATAACTGCAGGACTGGTGTTCTTTGCAATTTCGGTCAGTGATTTTCTCTTTCAAGGATAAAACAAAAGACCATGATAAAATAGGTCCGTATATGGAAATGTTATCAGAATTCTGAGCCTTGACAACATCAGCGAAGACTGCCAAAGCTTGCACTTGACCCAAAAAACCCACATTCTCCTTTTCAGCTCAATCATTCAGAAGTACTTCATGCAAACTTTTATTTCAGTTGTCATGCAGTCTGCGTGCAATCTGTTTTATCTCTCCAGGGATAGGATGCTAGTCCATTGCAGCCCTTCCCCGCCCCCCTCTAGCGTGCAGCCCTCCCCCGCCCCCCTCTAGCGTGCAGCCCTCCCCCGCGCCCCTCTAGCATCTCCGGTACCCATTTTTACACCTGGGTGGAGGGAGACACTGTAAGAATAAAGTGTCTTTCCCTATTACACAGCGCTATTACCCCGGTCAGGGTTCTCTAACCACAACACGTATTCCCAGATAAGAAAAACAGCGGGCATTCAGGTCAGAATATGAATGAGTATCGACCCGAAAATAGACCAGGAATGACGGATACTAGTGAAAATTCCCCTTAAGCAATCAGTGTATTAATTCGTTTGAAATCCCTGAGCCTCGAGTTTGAATAACATTTGTTAATAACTCCAGTCCTGTCTTCTGTGTTATTTAGGCCTTCTTACCATGGGAGGGTCCAGGTTTGTTGGACTTCAATACTGGAGCTTTCTTTCCTATTTTGTCCTGCCCTCCGTTGAAAACGTAGCAGTTTCCGTATGCATAATGCCAGAAAGAAGTCCAATACACACTAGAAAAATTCCTAGAACAAAGGATAAATGCGGTTAGACTAACGAGTTCAGTATGTCGCCGGACCCAAAGTTGGGATTCTTCACAAGTTTCCGTTTGCATTTTTTATTTAGAGTGTCTGCCAAGCAGGCAGGTGATATAAGTGAGAATAATCTGACAAAGGGTGACTAGCTACTCTCGCAAAACCTCCTCAAAGGTGAAAATTTGTTATGAAGAGGTTTGATCTATGGCCAATGGACCTACGGACCGACCGATCGACAGACAGACTCACTGACTTCCTGACTCACTTACGTCCTGACCTACTCTGACTTACTTAATGACTGACTGACTGACTGACAGACAGACAGACAGACAGACAGACTGACTGACTGACTGACTGACTGACTGACAGACAGGCAGGCAGGCAGACAGACTGACTGACTGACAGACAGACTGACGGATTGGCTGAATGACGGACTGACTGACTGACTGACTGAATGACTGAATGAGGGACTAACGGACTGGATGAATGACTGAATTACTGACCGACTGACGGAATAAATGACTGACTGATTAACTGACTGCTTGTTAAATTAATCAATTGAAAATATCTTTAAATGCACGTCAAGCGGGCTTTTTTTTTTACCTAGGAATCAGTATCTTGAAAAGGAAGCGAACCAGTGGCAATGATCAATAGGAAAACTCAACTCGCAGAGGGAACACGTTTCTTCTCCTTAAATTGCATTTGTCCGAATCTTCGTTCGCGCAGAAGGTCTGATCTGAGGATTCGAGTGTTGGACTTCCACAGCCCGACTTCACTTACCCACATGAGACGCCTCTGTAGGTACAGGACAGGACAAAATCCTCAAACTGATGTCCGTATGGCATCAATTCCTCCGGTTCTGCTTCAGCCATGATCATTATCATTTCCTCGCTGTTTCTAAAATCTTCATCCAGTGAATCTGGGTCCTCGATTCCTTCCTCTTCCTCTTCATATTGATCAAAATTAAACGAGCCTTGATCGTTCACTGCTCTTCTTTTACGATTGGTTTTTGAGCCTACAGAAATCAGTTCGTGAAATAATTCAGTTTGTATAGGTTATCGAATGAAAAGGACTACAGTTAGGGATTTACTCTGCAGCGATATTTGAAAATTAAAGGCTCGTGCTATCTAAAAGGCTTTCCAACAGATTAGTTTTAATTTAAACTGAGGGTCGAAAGTTTAAGGCTCCATTTGTCTTGGGTTTGCATTACTAACTGATTGGTTTAAAAATCTCACGATTTTGGTTCATTGGATTTCCTCTGTTTTTTGTAATTAGTAAGACAGATGACTTTGGTTTTACTTTTACGGAATTGTTAAAAGCAAATTTTGAAAGTATTCTGTCCCTGCGGGAGTTTCTGGGCTCCAACACCAGCGCAAGTAGAATGTCAAAATCCTTTACAACTTACCGTTTTTGGGAATTTCGGCTTCAATGTCATTCCTCAACTCCTCAGGGAAAAAATCAATAGCACTCAGCTTCACTGCATTAAAGTTGCACACAGTTATAGCAGGAAAGTCAAGACTCTGGAAACAAAACAAGCACTCAGTTGGAAAGGGCGCAGTCATAAACAAGAGACATAAAATATTACAAAAATAATTTTCTTAAACTGTATATGTATGCAATAACGTGTTTTATACTCTTGTATGAATACTATGCCAAGCATGATATCCGCCCGGGGGAACTACCAGGCAAAAAGGTCGACGAAGCTTCTTGAAAACTTTGAATTGAACCCTTAAAGGAGAGCAATCTCGGTGTTGTTCAAGCTCAGTATTTGACTCCCGATAAAACGGACAGGAAAGCAGTTTTTCCTACTTGTTTGAGTGTAACTCTGAAAAATACCTTGAAGGCAAAAAATAGTGGCGTTTGGTTCTGAACATGCTCCCCCGCACCCCCAAATGCAAACACACACACTCAAGTTAGAAATTCGTTATTTACACCCCTAACAGTGGCGGCTGGCAATCAACATGGGAGTCCCTCCCCTTTGGGAATATGCTACTTTGTCCAAGTTTGGTTCGGCAAAGGGCAAAAATCCAAGGGTACCCTGGTAAAATTCATATCTTGGCACTCTCCGGTTAGCGATACAATCTCCGTCATCACGTGTATGAAATGTTGCTTGAAAGCAATCAAAGAAAAGCGCGCCAAATTTAAAACATGCCAAGGTCTCGGATTAGGCTTTTGTACATTATGCTAGCATTTTTTTCGAGCATTTTAGTAAGGAAAAAGCATTGAGCATTATTCGAGCATTTTAGTGGTATTTTCCCGGAAAATTAATGTTTTTCCACAGAATATAGAAATGAAAATAATTTTTTACGAGAAAATGAAGACTAAACTTAACCTCTTCATGCACTTAAGTATCACCGAAAGGGGAAAAAGGATTAACAGAACAACAGATCATTTAGAGAATTATCTTTGGTGTATTAAAACTTTTACATGCATTGTTGTTAACTTGTTATACTAAGTATATGTTTTTGCCATTGTTTGTTAAGCGCTCTGAACTGTTATTGCGTTGAGACATGTATGAGCATTAACCGAGCATTTTAGTGGCATTTTTTGGGGAAACTGAGCACTTTAGTGGAAAAAATAGAGCATTAAGGTAGAGCATTTTAGTGGGGAAATAAAAGCATAACGTAAAAAAGCCTATCTCGGGTTGCATCTGCTAAAATAAGATTTCACATATATTTAACACCGAATCTTGCTTCCGGTTCTGGATTTGACCAGAGCTCTGTATCCGGGAGCAAGATTGGTCGCTTTAAGATATATTAAAATGCAGTACAGACAAAGACACGGTAATAAGATGATGAGCCCGGATGATTTTCATTTTGGAGTTTGAAATGGGAAAAACGAATTACACTTGTACTCACTATCCTCTCGGATCTCTTATGGTGACTGTCGTCTTTATAAGCGAGTACCCTTTATCGTATTCACATCGATCAAGATACTGCTCAGTGAGCGTAGAAATTCAGGAATATATAAAGTCCAAAAAAATTGAAGAATTTTGTTAAAAAATACTAATGAATTTAGTGTCCAACCTTCTTCAGTAATAGACTACAGCGGGTCTTCCAATCGGTCTGCGCTCAACACTGCTATCAGCCAACGTAATGAATCACCCAATACAACTCGTCACTTGCTATCGCAATTTCGGGTTAAAAAAACTGACTTCCTTACCGTTTCGTGCTGTATAGCAACGTGAGTGCTTAAAGGTCGGGATTTGTACTTCTCAAACAGTGTCGCTATCTGCCATGAAGACACCCCAAGTGCGGCCAGAAGTAATAAAGTCCAGAATATTTTCCTGACCAACTGTTTTGACGCCAGAATGCGAGGAGGCCCATGTCCCGATGTGTATTCAAAATAGTCCAGAATCAAGAATCGAATAGAGTACTGTTTCTCGTCGTCGTCTTTGTTTTCTTCCTCTTCAGACGGTTTCGTGAAAGCTGTCTTCACTGGCTTTTCTATACTCTTCTTAAAGGAATTGACGTCTTCCATTGGGAATACTATATCACTGTCACTCTTTTGTCCTTTCAGCATGGATGAATGTTTCAATATTAATCTGTTTAGAATGTAACGGATAGGGTGATGTAAACAAGTGGGCTAAAAACTGCAAAGGAAAGAACGCAAATGAAAATTCTGAGCTTTTTTCTCGCACCTGCGAAACGTTAAGTCCATTTTCATTTCGTATTAGCTCGCAGAGGCCTTACCAGGTAGCCCAATTAGACTACACTACACTAGACTGGATGGTCTATTTTAATAGCTTTCCCACGTAAGACCACTGTGTTTTCATGGTGACCACAAAGTTTTTAACCAATCAAGCTATCAGAAGAGTGATATTGAATCAATGAAACCTAACTGAATACAACAACAACAACAATAACAACATCATTATTTTAGTATTCCCACGGTTATTGTGTAAGAATAGTTAGAATATAGCTTTTTTTGGTCACACAGGCGCGGCTGGGTCCAGTTTCTCGAAAGCCCCGGAAACTTTTCGGGCACTTGCATTAAAAAAGGACGGAGTAGCTGGGCGGAAATTCTGAAAAAAAAACCTTTAAGAGGTACAAGATCCTGTTTTGTTGGTCTGGCTTGAAATGTTTTCAGCCCCAAAAGGTACCAATTCTAAAACAACCTATCATGATCTCCTCTCATATATTTCCTTTTAGCTACCCTTAAAGGTACCGCGAAAACTCCCACTGTGGGCCTTTAAAGGATTTTAAATGAAAGTCCACGCCCCCCCCCCCCCCTCCCCGGATGAAAACGTGATTATGTTATAGTTCTTTAGCGTTTACTGTTTTAGTTCTACCATAGGAAAATAAATAACACAGGATGTGTATGTCATTGTATATGATCTATACTTTTTTGGCGGAAATATACAACAGTGTGTGAAAAAGATCTAAAATTTCGTCACTGATATCAAGTGCTTCAGAACTGAGATGTATAACATGGTTGATTTAACTCTTCACATCATGCGACCAGGCAGCTCCAAGACTGAAGCAATGCTGGCAGATGTTAGCACGAGGGTAAGCTTATCTTAACTTCTTTTTCCGTAAAACTAGGAGAGAAAGTCTCAACGACTACTGATTGATGTGTTGGTATATCAGTTCTTTTGTCTAGGTAGTATACATAGAGCACTTTTCTTTTCACGGTTCTACGCCTTACTTCATGTATATTGACGATTGTTCAAATGTTAGTCAATTGGATACTGGAGCGACCCACGAAAATATCTCGCAGTCTGTTGCAAGTTCTAACATTTTCAGCATAAATATCTGTTGATAATGTTAGGAGATGTTGATCATTGCACTAATCACTGGCTGGATCCAAGATTAGGGCCAATCCAGAGACTACTTATACAAACCTAGACAGTCAGAAGTTTTTGCTACAAACAAGGATCCCCTCCCCGTCATGGACGTTGATCTCCATGCACCCCTAACAATTAGATAAGCGAGTTTCTTAAATTAATAACCAGAAGCATTTTCTCTTTGGTCGTAAGGAATACCGTAGCGCCAATTCAGTTGAAAATGATACTCACCGACTGAGTTTTCGGAGCTAATATAAACAAATGGTCTGGAATCCTTGGGGGTGAGGGAAGGGGGAACGTGAAGGGGGCAGTAGTGAAACATTGTTCTTTTGAGCTTGTAATGAAAAAAAGAAATTTGACAGTGACTCTTCCCCAATCCGTTTTGTATTTAAATGTGGCCACCCTTGCCCACTTTTCCGTTAGAGTGCTAAGGAAGTGATGGCAAAAAGATAGATAGCGAAGTAAACAGAGATTTACTCCGTTATCTCCACTCGATTGAGACAAACAAGTGTCATAGTCATTGCAAAGAGTAGTCTAGAACAATGGGGTACAAAAAGAGAAATAAAAACAGAAGTAATCCAGCAACAACGACACGGCAACAACAAAACAACAGAAGCAAATAAAAAACCAGGCAGAACAGGTAAAACTTCAAAATTCTTTTTTCCCAAAGTTTGAATCTCACTTGTTCTTGAAAGTACGAATTTACCCATAACTTAAATGACTTTATATAGTTCTACTACAACGAATATTAGGAAAAACAAAATAGCGTGCGAGCATATATTGGATTCTCCGTATAGTCTCGTTGCGATTACAGCTGACTTCCGTTCTAAAGGAATAATTCTATTTTCAATTTAGTTTCATG
>CM042748.1:3063591-3064887 GCA_022496165.2 Catalaphyllia jardinei
GTACTTTTAAATGTGCACGCGCACGATGCAAAACATGTCCTTTCATTTGCAACGTTGAGAAATTGTCGGGACCCAACGTTTCGGCCTCTGTGGATAACACCCTCCTTGATCTGCAGAATTCTTCATATCCTACTCAGGCCCATTCAATAATTGCTAATTAGCGATCCATTAAGATCAATGATCATTTTACTTGTACCTCAACCAATGTCATCTACTTTATAACTTGCACCCTTTGCAAAAAGTTATATATCGGCGAAACAGGTAGACTACTAGGCGACCGATTTCGAGAACATCTTCGCGACGTAGAGAAAGACGACAAAAACGCATCTAAACCGGTCGCTAGACACTTTAATCTGCCGAATCATTCTACGCAACATATGACAGTCTGCGGCCTCTCCCTTCATCAAGGAAGCACAGAAAGTCGCAAAACTCTAGAAGAAAAATTTATTTTTCAAATCGGCATTTTTAATCCTCACGGTATCAACGAACGCTTTTCATTCAACTAATTTATTCTGTTGTTTTTCACGTTGCCAGGCACCAACTAATAGCGTAACTCAATATTTCTGTACAAAACCGCACACAACCCACAATTCCTCGATTTGCTCCGACGAAGGACTAGCGCTCGAAACGTCAGCTTCCGAATCTTTACGGTAGCCAATTCACATTATCAACTCAGTTGATAAAACCAAATACAGCTGTAGTCTCCTTCGCAGCCGTTTTTGGGGATGTGACGCAACGCTTCCGGGAATTACAGCTGTTTCCACGGTTAATATCCCAAAGCCTAGGCGATCGTGTTCGTGTACATATAAAATAAACAAGCTCTTCGTGAGCCCGAACGAACGTTTAAATAACATCATACTATTAAATATAATACTACTCAGCCTGAAAATTCCACGGCAAAAGTATCCAACGCTACCTCTGACTGCGATCGAGAGCACATGGAAAGATTTTGGAACTTGGGAACTTCTGAGTAAATCAGAGACCCGACACGAACATTAGCGTGTTATGTCCTGAATTGTTCATCGATTACGATCCTTTTTTTTTTTATCCAAAGACAATCAAGGCTGCGGTATAAAAATGAGGGATGTTTGCGAGCGCTCTTCGTCATTCCTAATGAAAGCCTGATGCATAACTCCCAGACATCATTTCATTTTCAAGTTAGAATTTTATGCAGCTAGAACATCACTGGGCCTTTAATTCACAGTTACGGTGGAACCTCGCCTTAAGACCACCTCGTTATTACGGCCACTTTATTCTGACCCGAAAAAACGCTTAATCTGTCTTTTTCGTATTTAA
>CM042748.1:3065287-3072787 GCA_022496165.2 Catalaphyllia jardinei
ATTAAGCGTTTTTTCGGGTCAGAATAAACTGGCTGTAATAACGAGGTGGTCGTATTAATGGGGAGGTCGTAAGGCGGGGTTGCACTGTAAAGTCATTGACCTCGCAAATTCGTTCGTTCTTCTTCTCAAAAACGAGGTTAGCCGGTGACGCTATTTTAAACACGAACAAAAGAATAATATAAAAGAAGCCACTTTTGCATAGGGTCTGTTTGCAAAAATTTCAACTGCAAGAGGCTGAACGTTTTCGATATATAGAGCGTTTCCACATGACTTGACGGTAGCTATGTACCAAACCAAACCAGTAGGAGCTGAATTCTTTTCTTATGTAAACGCTTTCTTTTGTTGCAATAAATTTGCAAGGCTACTGGACGCTGTGTACTGGATATGAGCTTTTGCCACATGAACATTTTAGAATTATTAAGACGGATTCCGGTAAAAGTTCGAGCAATCAGTGCAAAAATTATTTACTAAAAATGTACTCGCAGAACATTAACTTTTTGAGTACTATTTGAAGCCTCTATCTGTAGTTCATTTCTCTAGGTGACCCCGCGATGAAATCGCCAAGCATTCTCGAAAAATTTAAAGTCAAACCCGTAAGAATGCTTCATATGCGTGTGTTACTGTACTGTGTTTTCAACTAACGCGAAAAGTCCGTACTAATTGAAATATGTATAACTTCAAGTTCAATTTTCTTTCGCGGGATCAGCTAGAGAGCTTAAATCGTGATAAGATCTTACCTTTCTTAAAAATATAACTATGCTATGAGGTTTTTTCCGTAACTTAATTTTTGCCATTATTGCTGGAATATTGTGGGGAAATCATCTTAAGATTAATACAGCTGTACACTTGTTGATTGATGCCTTGATGTTCAGGACACTTTCTCTTTGCATCGCCTTCCTTTTAAGTTTTGCAATAACAAGAAAATTATACATAACAAGAAAAAAAAACCGTTATCTAGCGTGTTTGTCAATTATTCAATAAAAAGCATAGCATAAACTGATATTTATATTTGCACAGTACCGCTTTCCATTCAACGAAAAATTCCAACGAATAAGACAGCGTTTTCCAGAATTTTAGAATAGGGGATAACCTAGCCTTGGAGATATTCCAAAATTTTCGCCCATTTCATACCGGAAATGTCTGCTCAATTTGACTTTTTTTCCTGGATTTCCGGAATTTTCAGAAAATTTTCTTAAGAAATTTTTGTACGATTTGTCCTGCCTTTTAATTTTAGGAATTTCTGCTTAAATGAATGTAAAGCGCCCTATGATCAATTCTGTGTGGTTACTAAACCAAGTTATTCAAATTATGTGTATTCTGTTAAAATGAAGCCTATTAACGAAGATGACCAGGCATCTGTGGCGTTTTCTTCACACTCTGCCTTTATACCCGTTCCGGCACACGGCTTGGTTCGGCTGTTTTCTTGGCTCTGCAGGCTTTAAATGTTGTGTGGAAAAGTAACAAGAAAAGCTCCAAGAATTCAGCCATAGTCATAACAGAGAACCCAATCCAGAGACCCAGCTGACCGCCAATATCGGACACGAAATCCTCAATCTGTTGATGGTAAAATACCGTCACCAGATAAGATATGGATGTGGGGATTCACGCATGTATTCCAGGTCAAAATAATTTTTTGTATTGTTGTATTGTAAGATCCTTGGTTTCCGAGCAAACAGTCGATTCTCCGATTCGACTCGATTCAACCTTGTTATGGCCGTGTTGACATGGGGTTGATGAAGGTGGTAGTCATATCGGGGAGGGGGGCGGGGTTGCTGTGAGGAGGAAAACGTTCTACTAGATTATACAAAGAACAGACATAAGAGAAAGGTCAATTTATAAAGTACCAACAAATTCTATCAGTCGTCATTCATAATAACATTGTAGTGATAAGCTAAATTATCATCGTTATACACCAGGCGAGCCTTAGATCGCCAAATATCCAAACTATCTTATTAAGTAAATGGATCATTTGGAATGCAGGCTGAATCTGGTTTCAGATGGCTTGTTTCACATTAACGAGGCAATAGCGCGAGGTCCAAGTTCTCTTAATAGAAGAAAGAACCTTCCGAAACCAGGTTCCTGATCCCATATTCGTAATATCGAGTAGCCCAAATTGAATAGCATTGCTTCAAACCTCATAAGATTGCTGTTCCGCTATCACTTCTATGTTAAGTTCTTCGTAGAAAACTTGCAACTTGCAAACATTTTTTCTGAGAAATAAAAGACAAAAGCAAGACTAGATTTCCAATGTTCGCTGAATGCCAAATTTAAAAACTTTCTAAATTTAAGTCAAATCTGAACTCCCTCAGTAGGAAGGTTTTAAACGTTTGCACAAAGTTGCATCTTAGTTCGCTTATCGCTATTCTATAATAAAAATGGGTATCACCAAGCTTGTTTAGTGTTATATCCACATAAAACACAGGTTTAAACAGGTTGCACTTTTGCTATGGTAACCTATTATGCCATAGAGATTACATTGTAGCTTCACCAATGGCTTGGCGTTTATGTTACACCAGCAATGTCACGTTGCTTAATATACAGTGGTCGTATTGATCTGTCAAAATATAGCTGTTGGAAAAGTCCTGGAAACTGTTTCCAGCCACCTTAATAGACCTGAGTGGCAAGGGAGAATTGAAACCCTCATCAGTCTCGACCATAAGCAATACGAGGTGGCAAATCATTTCACGTAGTAGTTTTTAAAATTCGGAAAAATTTCTATTGCTTCAAATTATTTTGAATTGTAAACCGTTCTATCCTAAGCAATACTGCTAAATATTTTAAAAATTTCATTTACCTGTGAGATCCATCTTTTGTATACAAATATTTGTTGTTCTTCTCTAATTCGTACTGGTAGATCCTCTAAAAGACAAGAATGAGATATTATCAAGATAAGGTCTGAGTACGTAATTGTAAATTGCGGATACCATTGTCAGAATAGATAACGACAAATTACTACTATTCAATAAAACATTTTTTTGATAACCAGAACCCACGTTATCACTCTAGCCAATCACAAAGGACACAGACAATCCAATTAAAACTTAAAGTTGATACATGAAGCTGACGTCGTTAAGCGCGGGAAAATGTGTGTGAGCGAGCCACGATTGGCTCTGTTTTTACTTCTGATTAAATTGGATGAAACATTGGTTGAGTTTTTTAAGGCAATCGTGTGGTGCTGTAATTCATACCAATTACTTTTCGACACTTGAGTAACAGACCACTCGAAGTAATCAACTCTGCTAGAACATATCTATGCCCTAATGTTGCATTTAGATCATTTGGGACACACGCTTTGTAACCTCGGTTAATACATATTTAATAGAGGGGACTGGTTATGAAGCCCGGCAAACATCAAAGGAGCAAACAAAGATGCCAAGATTTATGTTGTAAGGTCCACGACAGTGCAAAATCTTTGTTTTGCGCTCATACACTATGCATGAGTTACGTAACTAACACGTTTCTGATGTAAAGTGTATATGAAGTAATTCATATTTGAACTGCGGTTGTAGATGCAAGTGAAATATGATCCTCGCAGTAAATTTTCCAATTTAAGCAATTGGAAAGAAGAAGCCTGAAAAAAATCAGGGCTTCAACGGGATTCGAACCCATGACCTCCGCGATACCGGTGCGATGCTCTACTAACTGAGCTATGAAGCCACACATCGGGAGCAAGGTCAATTTTTTGAGTTCATATCTCCCGTAAGGAGTGAAATGATGACACTTTTCTATTGGTTAGTTCCTCAGTACGGAGTAAACAACTATTGTGTTTTGTGCACCGTCAAGGCCAAAAAAGCGAACAAAGACATACAACAAAGAACTTTGTCGGGTTTCACAACCAGTTTCCTCTATTAACAATGGTTAATAAGAGCTAAGTAACGTTCAGTGACAGTCCTTATTTGGTAGTCACCGTTATCACCAACTTTTGCCGGAAAGATTTCATAAAAACGAACTTCACTTGCCTCGTATTTCTCTGATGGCCAAATGGAGAAAGAGGTACTTATCTTGAAACCTTCCTCTCTAAATAAATATTTCAAAAATATTCAGTTAAGCTGTAATTTATTAACTCGTCCTTTCTGTGACAATAATCATGCCAAGGACATTCAAGGTCACGGGTTATCATGTCCTGTCTGACCGCGGTGCATGATTTCTAAGGGTAATCATGTCAAGTTCGTGCACTTTGTGTTGCTTCCCGTCAGTGAAGAAGCAAAAACATGACTTCCATTTTTTTCGTTCAATGTATAATAAAACAATTATTAGATTCGGGTTTTGTGATATCCAGAATAATCAAGGTCTCGATAAGGGTTATCAACCTCGGCCTTCGGCTTCGGCTGATAACCGTTACCTCGACCTTGATTATTCTGGATATCACAACAACTTCATCCAATAATTGTTTATAGGCCATTACAACTTTAGTATATTCTGTTTAATTACCACCGTTTTCGTTGATACGCGACTTTGGAAAGCAAAACACCTTCGGAAACGTTTACAAAATGCCTGTCAGTCTTGCGAGTTATCGATAGATCGGATCGAAATCCAACAATCACAGCCCGCTAGCTTGACGTAAAGAAGGTCTGAAGGTCACACTAGTGGCTGTGATTGGTGGATTTCGATCCGATCTGTCGATAACACGCAAGACTGACGGAAATCAGTTTGGAAACGTTTCCGCAGGTGTTTTGTTTTCCAAAGTCGCGTATCAACGAAAACGGAGGTGAAGAGAAGTAGAATAATGAGATGAGACATGGCTACGTTCGCAGTCTACGTAGTTATATATTAGGTCACATTCAATTGGTCTAGTAATGTTTGCCGAGAAAAAAGAAAGCGAAGAACAGAAGAACCCTTTAGACCAGGTCAAGACCAACAATGAACGTAATACAAAGAAATACCATCAAGCTAGGGAAAAAAATGAAGACTTTATAACTTGACTGACAGCTTGCACATCTGGCACACTTTTCTCCCTTACTTGCATGGTAGCTTGCATTTCATTTTGTTCAACAAAGACTAATGTTAGGTTTTCTTAATTACAAAGGATTAAATTGCAAGCACCTTCGAGAACCATTTCGGCAGTTAACACAGGTCATGTAGGATCGAATCCTTTCGACTCCATTTGACAGAAGGGAAAAAATCAACTTACGATTTGGTTTTCTGAAGGTGGAACAGTTTGCACTCTCACTGTTTATGTAATTAGGAGGCTTAAGCAAACCACGACGGTAACGGCAACGAGAACGCAACTAAATAAAATGTTTAATGAGTAGAACAACGCCTGTACACATGCATTATAAATCTTTGTACATTTCTCGGCCGAAACAAGAACGTGATCACTAAGTTCTGCCTATTTTGGAAAACGCGAAAGACAACAGCCAATGTTTCGTATTTTCATTTGGAATTGAACGCTGGAGTTACATATTTAGCTTGGGCAGGTCTTGAGACCAATAGACACAGAGCAGATACGAACAATTGTGAAATTCGAAGGTACAAATATAAATTCATTTTTTCACAAGGCGTTGTCGTCGGGGTCTCCGTCGTCATTGCTTAACCCTTCAAGGCCGGTACATACGAGGGGGCTTGCTTCTGAAACACGCTCTCGAAACACGCTCCCGGGTATGTACCCCAACCAGTACACACGAAGGACACGACGAGGGAGCTGAATGGTGAAACAACGCGATTGGGGCACGGGAAGTAGTTGTTTTAAATCCAACATGGCGGCGAACAGCTTTGGACGGAAAAAGACAAAACTGGTTCTTTTAATGATGATGATGCTTCAGGATGGGTACGCAAATAGCTTTTACGGAGACCAGAAAAGGGAGTCTTTTATACACTATTCAAGGAACCAGCGTTGGAAGACTCGGGTGGATTTCGAGAATTCGTGAGAATGTCATATGAAAAATTCTGCGAACTTGCAGAAGTTGTCAGCGAGAGCATAACATACAGAAACTTCCTCTACTCCTTCGGCCGCCATTTTGAAAGTGAGTTCGCAATGAGTTGTGGATGAAAAAAATAAGCCAATTTGATTGGCCAACTGGAGACACGTCATTTCACTACAAGCAAATTTCAGTACACACCAGAGAGGTTGCTCCTGAAACACACTCGTGCAACAGATTTGCCCCTGGAGCTTGCTCCCTCATATCAAACCAGTTTGATATGAGGGAGCAAAACAGGGGAGCAAAAGTTTTGCTGCGCAACATATCTTTTTCGCTAGAAATCGTTGATGCAGACGAGGGAGCTTTGCTCCGAGAGCGTGTTGCAGGAGCGTGCTTCGGGAGCAAGCTCTCTCGTGTGTACCGGCCTTTACACCCTAAGAATGACTTTTAGATTTTACTCTGTCTAAGGGTTAAGCTTCCTGTTACCTGCAGGGTGGTGGACAAGAATCAGTGCAATTCAATTTGTTTCCTCTGAACATCTTCTGCACGTTGTTGAGACATTTGACTTTCCAAAAGAAAACAAAAATTAAAAGTTCAGATGAATTTAGAGGATCATCCTTATTATTGTATAGATGCGAGTGTTTCCGGAAAATACGTATGAGACTACACAATCGAGAGCTGTGACTGAGGGGTATTGTATATCACTTGAGGGGATAATTGTCCTTTCTCGCTTTCTCACTGTTGTTAGCTGAAACAGTCAGTTTGTCTATACAATAAATTAACAAAAAAAAAAAAGAAAATTACACCATGGTATTAAAGATATGAACCTTTTCTAAATTTCTAATGATCTTATTTTTTCAGCCACGCGAAATTAAGATGCAAATCCTCCCTCCGCCATATAATATCGTCTATATATATTGCATAATTAGAATGTATACGGAAAATTAGTTTTAAAAAGCAGCTTGGACGAAGGCATTTACTTGTTGGTTTGTCTATGAAGTTGCAGATGCCGTGCTTTGAACTTCCTGGAAATCGATATTCCATGCACCCACACTTTTCAAGTTGATTGTATGCCAAGCAGGACTCCTTGCATGCCTGGAAAGAAGAAACATTCAGGTGTTGCAATATTCAACGTGTAAAAGGTTACAGTACACTAAGGCCCCGTCCACAGTAATCCGTTGTCAACCGAAAACGGAGCGGTTTTGCTCCGGATACGGCTATCGATCACACTACAACGCCGAAAACGATCACCAAAAACAGAGCCATTCGAAAACGCTCTCCAGAGTGGAGCGATTTGAAAACGATGCTGTTTGAAAACGCTGTTTTCCAGTGTGGGCGGAGAAATCGATGCTACCTCAAAACGGTGACGTCATTAAAATAGATACGGCCAGGCGCCAGACCACTCGACCGTGAGTATCCAACATGGCGGACAGACGCTACCATGTGGCTTCTCTCTCGATAAAACGGATACGGCGTTGTAGTGCGGATGAGCGAAATCGATACGAAAACGGTAAGTGTGGACGCAAATCCTCTTGAAAACGGAGCAAAATAACTCCGTTTTCGTTTGAAAACGGATTAGTGTGGACGTGGCCTAATGCTTTCAGTAAATCTATTCCGGACTTCGCTTAACCGAAAGAGTTAC
>CM042748.1:3075287-3080557 GCA_022496165.2 Catalaphyllia jardinei
TGTATTTTATTTTACCAATTTTAAGAAGTGATGTTTTGATGTTTCATTCCTAAAAACTATCTGATAGGAAAATAATTGCATTTGATATCAGGAACTAGAAGGAGATAAAACCTTAACAATACAAAAAAATCTCTAATCCAATTGTATATAATGAAGAAGGTCAGTTTTATGCCTTCAAAAGCAGTTTATTACAAGAACATATTAGGCCAAATGCCCTAATTAGGGTACGATACCATGAGATGGTCCTGGTTTGTTTGATTTCAAAATGGGCGTGTTCGATCCCGAGCTTGTTTTGCCACTGTTAAACGTGTAGCAGTTTCCATACTTGTAGTGCCAAAAACTCTTCCAAAACACCGAGGAAAAGTTTCTGAAATAGAAAAAGACTAGATCTATCACTTGGAAGAGCGTTTTGATTTTTTCTGCCTTCAGATTTCTGCCTTCAGATGAACAACTTAATTTATATCTTGTCGTCAGTACCAAGTCGAAAAAGAACACAATGCAACAAGAGAAAATGACGGCACAGAGAGGGCGTTGGCCGGGATATGTCATGTCCACGAAAGTTATTTTTAACCCAGGGGGAGTCTCGTTTTTCTGGCGGAAGTCTGTTTTCCGAGACGTTCGAATGCAGTCTTGTCTCGCTCTGAGGTTCTTAGTGACACTTCGTCCGCCATTACATAAAATCTTTGTTTTTCTTTTAAGGAAGCTGAAGTTTAGGGAAGTGTACGTGGAAAATATAATATAAATAAATATAAAATATAATCACATGACTTCAAACATATCACAATTTTCATCTTCATAGGCGGTAATTTAAAAATAACAACTTAACGCACAGTGTGTTGTCAACCTTCTTCGCATAATATTTTATAGAGTATTCGTACTCCCAGGGAACACCCATATTTTAACTATATGGGTATATGCCGCTGTGAAGGGTATGGTTTTCAGGCAGTTTAGTCCGCGATAGGGTTTAGAGATCAAACAGATTTGGTCTAGATTGGGTTACAATGGTGACAATTAAAATCTGAATGGAAAATAGCTAGTTTGGGCTGGGAAGGGGTTGTTCTGGTGTCTAGCCTAGCAAAGGGTTGCAATATCAAGCTGATAATTGTCTAGTATAGGGTAAGGGTTATATTGTCCTAGTGGTACACCCCTATTCAAAGATTTACATAGTACTTCGCCTGGGAGTCGTACAAACTTACCTGCATGAGACACCTCTGAACATGCATGACAACACCATGTCCTCAAACCTGTGACCCACTAATTTTAGTACTTTGAAATCTTCTCTCGCCATAAGAACAGCCATTTTCTCTCTCTTCAGGAAGCCTGGCTCTTTTCTAGACGGATCTTCCTCATCATCTTCGTCATCCCATGAAAAGCTATCGTCATCCCCGTCAACTATTGCATTATCAGTGGAATTAATACTGGAGAAGCTTTCGAGAGTTGGCCTAGACGTGCTTTCAACCGCGTCATGACGTTATCGCGGTTTTTCCTTGTTTGGCATTGACTGTAGATATCAATTCATTTTCGTGCAGTGTTTATTTATAAGATATGTTCCAAGGGGAACAGTAAGTTTTGTTTTCCCAAGAGCCTCAGTGCTCCTTGAGGCGAAACCAAGAGGAACATTGAGGTCGAGGACAAAATGGAACTTATTGTATAGCAGTCATTAAGTGTCGCTTGACGCCGGCTGGCACACAAAAATAAGCGGTTTCAAGGTGCACGACCAAATCACGTGCAAGTCCAAAGTTTAATTTGTTGTCTGTTTTTAGCTAGTGATTTGTGTTCGTCTTGGAGGGTTAGACAGTCTCGACCCACGATCGACACCAAACACGTTCTCGTTCAATCGGAAAATGAGTTGGGTGGTAAAACGATTCTTCTTCATTGGCAGGGGGGCAGTGAATGTTCACTCAGGCAAAACGTATTTCAGAAGTAATCCTGATTAACTAGCTAGTTTGGAACGTGTGTCACGAATCAAAAAATGGAGTCCTACAGTATCAAGATTGATTGATTTCATAGTAAAAACCTGGAAAAACTGGACCTAAAATTCAACGTCTCTGTTTTACAAAAGGAACGGCGATTTTCATTTGCAACTGAAGTTATCACATATGCTTACACTCACCAAAGTCGGTGCCTAATATTTCCTTGAAAATGTTCATTTGTTTCTTTGCTGTTTCAAGAGAATCGTTCTTGATAGCATTGAAGTTGCAGAAAGTAACGGCTGGAAATGGGAGACTCTGTGAAAGAAAGATGGAGAGCTTAATTAATCATCGAAAAGAAACAAACGAAATGTATTTTTGAATCGGGGAACAAAATTTAAATGGAAAGATGGGTCCTATTGTGATAAATTTGGGAAATCTATCCAAAGCGCTAGCAAGCTCCAAAAATTAAACGACAGAAATGCGGCAAAAGTTGGCCAGTTTAGGTTCTTATGTTAAGCAATCGCCTTTTTAGCAGGTGCTTTGCTTTTCCAGAAATAATACATTTTTTAATGTTGGGAACGGGGCTCTCCGCTCCTCTGTTAAGCCCTTTGGACAAACGTATAATTAACATGTAAAAATTCCTCAGTGACAAGAAATTTATTGTAGTCATATGAAAGACGAATAAAATGTGAATTGCAGTGTGAACTAGCTAAAACATTATATGAAAAGCAAAAGGAGATTCGTCTAAGAAACAAAAACGGGTATGATTCTTTAAAGTAGCGTTAGACATGGGTGAGCAAAAGCGGGTACTTGTATATATTCCACCCAGTAACGAAAATAATTTACGTAATTGCATAAAATAGATGCAAACAACCATGCATAAAATGAAAAGTTTATTTAATACCGTGGATGTTTCCACCGTGACAAAAGTAGTGAGCGGTCGCCTTTGGTATTTTTTGAACAGAGTTTGTACTTGCACCGCCATGATGGCCACAGCTGCAAAAAAGAGCAAAGTCCAGAGTAGAGTTCGAACCCAGTGTGTCGCGGCCATTATCCTCCCCAGGCCGTGCGCTGTTGTGTAGCCGCAGAAGTCCTTGATGAGCGTCCAAAGTGTATTTGACTCTTTTTGAGTTTGTTCTGATCCATCCTGGCTGACCATCTCAAGCTTCTCCATCTGAGAAAATAATCACCAAGTTCAGTGTAAATGGTTTAACCAATGTTGAGGGAAAAATGTCGCAAAAGTATAATTTTGTCAATGAACTTGGCCAAAAGTCCATACATCCAAACTGCCAAAACCGATCAACTAAAACTATCGTTTTTCGTTAGTATTGCCTAGATTTTTACGATAATATTTACAGTAATATTCTCGAACATTGGAATGACCTTAGACCTCACATTTAACCAAATACCAAACGTTACAAACACGGAATTGCAGAACGTGTAAATTGGCCATTCCGAAATTGAGAAGGGGACTGGGGAGACTTTCTAATTTTAACCAATCGACAAACTGACACCACCACATGAAAGATCATGTTGAGATTGGTCATTTGACCAAGTATGATGCTTTTAGGGTGAGCAGAGACCAAGTTATGGACTTTGAAATATGGTTTAAAATCCCTACAAATTCTCTAATTTTGACTCAGCGTCCCCCAAAACCATATAAACTCTTAAAATTTCTTATCAATTTTGTGACAACCGAAAAATCCTGTCATGCACCTACTTTTTGAATGAAGCTGAGATGAAAATTGCTATGTTTTCCCATTTTAAACAATATCACAGAAATCATAAAAATTTTAAGAGTTTGTATGATTTTGGGGGACGCTGTCTCAAGATTAGAGACGTTTGTATGGATTTTGAACCATAATTCAAGGTCCAGAACTTGGTCTCTGTTCGCCCTAAAAGCATCATACATCAATTTATCGCACCCCAGGACCCCCTCTGGCTACGCCCTTGATGCCATAATTGGTTACCAATCATTTCAAAATGGAAGATGCCAACCTGCTTTAGTTCAGGCCTAGTCTCGTGGTCGAAACTGGTCATAATTTCATGCTCACCAAATGCTTAATTGTTCAATTTCACACTGGTTTGCTTGCGGTTAACTTTATTTTGCTGCTTAGGGCCACGCCGCCTGGTTAGCTCAGTTGGTAGAGCGCCAGTCTGCTGTGCGGGAGGTCGAGGGTTCGAGCCCCAGACCGGGACAACACTCAGTGTGCTGCCTTTGTAATTATATCTGCAAATGGTTAGACATTCAAGTCTCCTCGGATAATGCCTATAAACCTTAGGCCCCGTCTCCTGCATCTTCAATGTTACATGGTTAGCAGGGGAGTTAAAGAACCAACACTCTTATCGAAAAGAGTAGGGCATGTAGTTTCCGGTGTGGTTGCCTATCTCTAGTTGCATCCTACATTTCATGCATGGGATGGTTGGGTGGGTGGGTGAGAATAAATATGGACTGATAGTGGCAGTCAGAGGCGCCTTCACAAGTTGAAGTTCGATCTCACTCAATAGAATTGTAAACCGACATGAAACATGATATTTGCGGCATATAAATACATACATTTACAGCCATAAGTAAAAAAGACTAAGAAAGCAAAGTTCTGCATGTAATTAAAGTTTTCGGAGATGTGACAACACATCAACCTTGTGGTGTAGTAGTATGTTAGCATGCTTCAGGCTCAGGATTCCATGTTGGGTGGTAACTTACAGATTTCCTTTTCGTTAATATAGTAGAAAAAAAAGTATAGGGAACGACCGCTTACAAAAGGGAAAAGCGCCACGTCGTGATATTCCACCACCTGCCATTTTAGATCCGCCCGTCTCTTGCATTTCGCAATTTTTCAATTTTCCAAAAAAAGTCAGCAAACAACCAGCAGTGGTTTAGAACTGCCCGAAATCAATAAAACAGTGTCTTAAGTTTGTATAAAAAGTTAAATTTTGCCATTTTCCACATACTTATCAAATACAGTTGCCTTGGAGACACTACAACCGAACACGATCTACTAAAATTGTTCACAGATAAGTTTACAAAAAAAGAATTGGAAATTTGGCAGCTTTCACTTAAATCTTAAAAAGGTATCAAAGGTTTAAGTCTGACGCAAGTGCTTTCTACCCCCTCCTATAACTCAAAGCATAACCAAATTCAAATAATTACCTTTTACACAATACCTTGAGTGTTCTACTTTTGTTGAAATTTTCTTTTTAAGCCAAACAAAAATGTCGCTATAAAATCTAACATTTTCCAGAAAAGAAAAGTCTTAAAATGTTTAGAATGAAGGTTTTTTTTTATAAAAGGTAATGAAACAGTTAGGTATCATAATGTTCATGGCGATTCGACTTTTTGAGCGAAACGGCTTCCTC
>CM042748.1:3100557-3170318 GCA_022496165.2 Catalaphyllia jardinei
ACCTAGATGAAAATCATCATCATAACAAAAGTATCTTCAACGACCACTTGTTTTAACTATTCTAGGGACCTTTCTAGTATATGGCCTCGTCGCGATCGCGCAGGCCACCTATAAGTTAAACCAACATTTCACTGTTTTGTTCTTACCACCGATTTACTTTAATTTCGAAAAATGCCAATGGAATAAAAGTGACTGTGCCCACCAAAAATGTTTTATTATCATTAATAAATCCTTAAGCGTCAAGCGTCTTACGATCTCAAAGGAAATATTTAATAAAAGATAATTACATGCTTAATTTACAGAATAGACTCTAACAGGTGTATTTAGATCAAAAGTTTCTACTTTCTTTGAAAAGCCCAGCCTTAAAAAAGGAGTCTACAAATTGACGTATATCTACCGTGTTTTAGAATGTTCCCCAATTTGACATTTTTAGGTGCAACTGTATTTCTTTCCAATGATCTTTTTGGAGCGGTTTCTTAGCATTAATTCATTATCTTTATAGTCTTGGGTTAATGTTGTGTCGAATTTTCATAAACTCCTGCGAAAATTGTCAAATATTTAAAATGTCGATATGCGATCCAAGATCGTAGGTTTTATGTCGACGTGACCTTACAACTCATATGGCGCAAAAATATCAATAAAGTCAGCAAACTATTTTAGGATATTTTTTTCAGGCGTTGCGCGTTATTCAGTTTTATTATACATTGTAGTCACCATCTGTCTTCTCGTTGCCTAAAAGCCTACAGTCAATTTTGGGAAACAGCGCAACCTACAGATTATTCACAAAATCTGTAGAGTGAATAATCTTTAGTTTTCGCGCGCAATGCATGATTTCCAAGAGCAATGTCAAGTTCACGGACAGCGAATTAAGAATGGCTTCTCGATTCGCTTCATCGATCCAGCAAGAAATTGAGAAATTACTTGAAGATAAAGATTCGGAAAATACTAAAACATCGACAAAAGTGGCGAAGGAACTGCTCTACGAATACCTTTAAGAGAAAAATATCCAGGAGCCACACGGCAAAAAGGATTAGCCCAAGTGTTGAAAATAAACTGTGATCGCTGCGATAATGCGTTTGTCGTTATTTTCTTCAAAACAATGTATAATAAAACAATTATTACATTTGGTTTTTGTGATATCCGGAAGAATCAAGGTCTCGGTTAGTGTTATCAGCCTCAGCCTTCGGCTTCGGCTGATAACATGTACCTCGACTTACTTATTCCGGATATCACAAAAACCTCATCCAATAATCGTTTAGTATTCCACTGATGGAGAGTAGAAAGTTTGATAACAAACAAAGGGGATCCCTCAAGTAAGATTTTGCTAATTCATCAACTAAGAAATCAATGAACAAAGAGCTTTTTATTTATATTTTCGATGCACAATTAAGACTTGATTTAAAAAGAAACGTATAGTACATTTTCAACTCTCTTAAGAAACGTATTTGATAAATTCTAAGAACTCATTTACATCTATCAGGTTAGTAAATCAAAGTCTGAAGACAGAAAGGAATCTCGTTGACGTCAAATTATCTATCAACATGGCTTTCCTCTATCGGGAGACTTGAAATGTACCTGTATTTCTTTAGTAGAATTCTTAATTTACATTTTCAGGATTTAGAGAATTCTAACAACACCTAGTGTTTCGTATTCCCTCGTACATTTTTTTTATCTTTTTTTAGCTCGTGAGCAGGCTGAATTTAACAAATCCTGCAAGCTGATTGGTTCACGGAGCGGACGAAATTTTCTCATACGGACCGCTACAGCGGATGGAATCCATTGTGAATGAATTAGCGGTTATCGTCAATCTTTCGCCCGGCAGAATAGCTTGAAGACATCGATTCGATTGAATTTCGCACGAATTCAAATGCAGAACATTTAAGCTCAATTTCAATATAGCTAGTGCTTCTCAGTATAACGACTGCCTGGGTACACGCAGCAAGGCGTCTAGTTATCGATAAGACCAGTTATGAAAGCCATTCACAATGGCCTGAAACAACAACTTTTTTAAATCCAGAGTTCCTTTTTCAGGTTTTATTCGCTTTCTATCATTTACCACAATCGTTTACATTACCAGCAATAGTTGATAAGGCAGAGGGAGCCAAAAACCTATTACAAACACAATTTGGCATCCTTAAATTAAGCAACCTCGTTCCCAGGGTCTCTCTTCTCTACCTCCCTCGGCCGTTGGAAGAAAGACTTCTTCCAACGACCAAGGGAGGCAGAGAAGAGAGACCCGGGGAACGAGGTTGTAAATTAAGGTGTATTTTGGTGGTCACGTAATTCGTGACGTCACAGGCTTCCTCAAGATGATTTCTAAAATGGGCCAAGCATAGTGAGCTAGTCAAAAGAAACTTTTAACCACTTTCTAAGGCAACTATTTCTGTCCTGAATGGGTGACCTTTTCAATTGTACTCCTCCCACTAGTCCAAAAGCGAACAGATGGCAGGACATCTTACAAATGTTGACATTTTCGGACTCGTCTTGTTCGATGATTTCGTTTGTGATACTACTCAACTCGTGAATAGAAATAGAAAGACTGTAAATCTTCCTTTCTCTCTTTTAAATATTTGTTATTTCCCCAATACATTATCTGTTTTTCTTAAATATTTCGACTATAGTCAGTATTCAATGTTCATTTTTAGGTTCTGTCTTTAAATGGCTTACTTGTTGTTTACGATCCTCTTCACTTGATTTCGACTTGGTTTGCTTGGATTTCCCAGCGGATTTCCTGAAATTGGTTTTTCTTCTCCAATACCTTTCCATATTTTCGGAATCGACCCTGGAGGAGTTTCCGTCTTAATCCAGGCAGCTATGTTGGACGCCCAAAGCAAGGCACTTCAAAGTATTAGAGCACTTCGCAAAATCACCAACAAGATTAAGTTTTCATAAATGTCGCACACTTTCTTTTAGTTCGGGACTACTGAGATCCTTGAGATCAGCAATATTATTGTAACTATGCACAACACATCTTCCCCGGCATATTTTAACAACCTATCTTGCCCGGCATATTTTAACTCAACATTTACCCATTACTATACCTGCCAACTTTTTCTGAGATATAAGCGTGAGATTTGTATCCAGGCAGTGCCGAGAATTTTGAACACGACAGGATCACTTCGAAGATTCCCAAAGAAGTCCGAAGTCTTCCGAAGAAGTACAAAGACTTCGAAGTCTTCCGAAGTCTTAGCAGGCGTATAAACGCGAGCTCCCTCCCAGTGCTTTTCCCTTCAAAAATAAGAGATCGCGAGGAAGGTATTGTCATTTATTCATTTTACACATGGTTTTCGTTCCTTACATGGGTCTGAGCTAACATATTTTTAGAAATTGTGTCAAACAAGACGGCAACAACTCACATTTTTCAATCAGGCGTGAGAAATTGGCCCGCAAGCGTGAGCCGGCGTGAGGTCGAGCTTTTCAACCCGCAGGCGTGAGAGTTGGCAGGTATACCCATTACTGGTAAAAAAAAGGCAAGAAACATTCGATTTAGTAGGTATTTCATCGCTAGTCGAAGGTTTTCGTTACGAGATTAACGTCACTAGGCCCATTCCTCCTACTGCGCGATAGGAACATGGCTGATTAATGGCGGACGCAAAATTGCGAGAAATACCGTCAGAAAAAACGGACTTCCTGTGCTCGAGTTGAAAAACTGCTTGGCCTGGTAAGTAACGGCAACATAAACTTTCGAAAATTGTTTAAACATGAAATTCGGAAAATTTGATCGAACTGGCACTTTAAGCTTGATAAAATAAAGCCAAAATACAAATGCTAAAGGTGTTTTCATGGAAACCAGCTCAGCTGCGGAACGTCAAAATAAAAAAATTTCTTATTTCTAAAACCTTATAATTCGACGCGCTCTACAAGAATTAAAGACTCATTAAAGGCGTTGGTGGCGCTTAATTGTGTTGACAAATTCAATGAAATCTGGAAAATAGAAAGCCTTGTTGTACCTCTTTTGCAATATACCTACCCCCCCCCCCCTCCATAAACACGCAAAACAAAACAACAACAACAACAACAAAAAACACAGTTTGATGAATTAGCTAGTTACCCTCCACAATATATCGTATCTGTCTGTATCATCGTCAAAGCGTTCCAAGTGCGTTGTCCTTATCCGGTAAGCAGCCACAGAAAATCAGCGTAATTATTATCCTGACAAGTCTGATTTGACCAAAATTATGTCGGCGTAGTTGTGATCTTCATCACAATTAAATCAAGCAAGAAAACAGATATCTTCGTTTCTCTAGAATCATATCGTTTCAGTCTGACTTACAACCGTTCAAGTCTTCAATTATCTGATTATTACTGCCCTTATGACATTTTAAGTTCCTTTTGCTTCTGTAACACGAAATTAAAGTTAGTTTCAACAGGATATTTTAGCCGAACATGTTTACCTTGATAACTTTCACACTCACTATGTCAATGAATTACCCTGAAACGAACAACAGTACCACTTCCTTGTTGAACTAAACAAAACTAAGTACTTCCGTCGGCTTAAAATATCGCATTGGCGGACAAATCGCTTGATGTGGTGGTGTCACTACCTCGAAAATATATTTCCTTTCTAGCCGATTAGAAATAGAGGATATTACACGGCGTCGAGAAGATATGAATTTTATGTTCGAGTGCCAAGAACAATATCTCACGAGTGAGCGAAGCGAACGAGTGAGATATTGTTCTTGCCACGAGAGGTGACATACGGAACACGAGAAGTGACATACGGAAAATACGCCACTCGGGTCCCGTTTTGAAGCCATACTTGCATGTCGAAACTTTCTCCAAATGCCGATGTTAAAACCACATATGATGTATATCAGAATCAAGACATATGGCGTCCACACAGATACAGCGAGTTTGACGGAAATAAGGAAGTGCGATGCACTCACGACAGTGGCGATAGGGAGAGTCAGAGCCCACAGAGTAACAAAACTAATACGGTATGCTCGCATGGATAGTGTCCGGTGCTTAAACGGCCAGAAAATGGCGTAAAGTCTCTCCCCTGATATGAAAGCTGCAGAAATTAACGACGCCTGCGAGAAAAATGTATCAACGATCGTGTAGAAAATTGACAGACATCGGCCAACCGCCTTTCCAAAGCTGAAAACGTTCCCCAGCACTGTAAATGTAGATAGGTAGTGATACAGTTCCTAATATCAGGTCAGCAAACGCCATATTGACGACTAGAAACAAACTTCTCCTGGGAAGTCTCTTGTTTGCTGCAAACAGAACAATGGTGAGAAAGTTCCCCACAACAATAATCACAAATGACAAAATAAAAGCGGTGCACAACGCGATGCCTTCTGCCGTGGAAGGAACAATTCTCGTTGAAGCAGTCGCGTTGTCTGAACTAGTGTTAGCTTCTGCTGTGCTGTTCATTTTTGTTTTATCTGAATGATTAATTAAAGCGCCGAGAAAGTGGAGTTCTGTTATCCACAATATATGATGCTGAGGAGAAAGTAGCACATCTTTGTTTATTTTTCACCGATCGAGAGACCAGTCATCAGGAGCTAATCTTTTACATCACCTGTTTTGGTTGACATCTGCAACAAATGACATATGTGTAAGTTGTCGATGGTGTAGAATTCATTTCCTCAAACATTAAACAGGAATTTGATTAAACAGGAATTTGATAGCGTTCTTTTGCTGGGGTCAACTGATGCATTAGTTTCTTTTATCTTAAATGTACAATAATTCGCTACATGGGTTTCATTCTTGAGAAGACACATACCTTGTTACAAGAAAATAACGAGAGAATATCGTTTAGTTCGAGATTCTAACTTTATTACAAGTTTCTCAGAGCGTTTTACTGAGGTGTACTCGAACACATACATTCGTAAACAACAGAAACATATTCTCTAACCTTTCTGCTCTTGTTGCTCAGACGTTATGAGTTCGTGCTGGGATCCTACTTGGTTCACGATCACGTCTAAAAATACGATGACGCTTCTGAAGATGCTTTTTATCAAGGTGAAGAGTCGATAGCCCAGGTTGATAGCTACCTCCTTTGGCATATTAAACATGATTCTTGATGAATTCACTCCAAACGTTCGCTCGTAGATTGTTGATCTCTCGTAAGCCTTTCAGACCGACCGTTTCCGAAAACGTTTAACGACCTTTAGTGTTGGTCTCCCGCGAACGGTGTGTTCGTTTGTATATGATTTCATCGCCCTTGAAATCACGGAATCCGACCTAGTATCTTTTTCACGACGACAACTGCTGTAAATTCCATGTGTCGTGCGCTGTATTAGTGATGCATGCGCTGTAGAGACCAGACGGCGATTTGTGACTGAACGAGGAAAAAAAAAAGATCAGACGCCGAAGATGGAATTGGATCGGGCATATAATGAGGAAGAACAGAGAGGAGCACTGTGTTACAGCATTGGAGTGGAGGCAAGAGGGGAGGAGGAGACCAGTTCGACCAAAAACAACATGGAGGAGAATGGTTGAAGACGAAAGATGAGTAGCTGGGTGGCAATCATGGACGATTGTCAGAGTTTTAGCAGCAAACCGAAGTGGATGGAAAGAGAATGTCAAAGCAGCCTTATGTGCCTTATGACACGAAGAGATATAGAGATAGAGATAGAGAGATATCTCATCTATGCCTGCTTTATTTTATGCAGAATCTACAGAATTACTTGCTAAAAGCCGCATTTTAGTATATTATCAATTTATGCTAATTATGTAAAATTCAAGGTCACGTGACTCCCTTTAGCTACTCTTACAACATTTCCATCATATATTTTTGAAATATACACATAAAAAGCTTTAATTTGATATATGGGGGCCTTCGTCCGCCCAAGTGGGTATGAAAAGCCACTTGGCCCATGGACTATTACTTATTGATCTATTCTGTTTTGATCTTATTATTTTATCTACATTTTGGTCGTGACAAATGTTAACTTTAGGATTTTTGTCTCGGTAAATATAGAGCAGGGTTCACCGTTTACTGTTTTCTTCACATCAGCGTGCGTAAGGAGACACAAATAAGCTTGGGGAAGTTTGGATGTAATGAATATGGATGGTGAATTGAAATTATAAACATTGTCTGGGTAAATAGATTGGATGACATAGAATAGTTTCAGGGGATGAAATTATGAAATGGAACCATGTTCAATTTGGCCTATTATTGAGTAGAATATAGAAAGAAACACATTTTAGCAAGGTAATGTCATAACATAATAAACTTGTACACTATTATTATTTCTTATTTCTTTACTTGAGAAATATTAATTATGTATGCAGGATGGAACTTGTCAGTATTTGAATGATAATTTTTTTACTGGCTTTGAATAGACGTTAAGGAGGAAAGAAATTTCCGTTAGACAAGCGCAATTTCATTGAAAACGACTTTTTAACTTGTCAAACGTAAGAACATGAGAAAAGTAAGGGTGATCTTGTTTATCTCATTTTATATTGCATAGCTATATTGCATTAATGTCGTCTTCCTTTGATAGACTGTCTTTTGACTGTAGATTTGCATTGCATTCAGCCTTTTCAGCTAGTTGTTCTTCTAAAAGCTGCTGAATTTGCTCACACTTCCACAAATTGACCAGGGATAACACAATTTGCATTTTATCATCATGTTCTGATAAGTACTCACCTGAATATCCATCAATTGAACCTTCCATAGATTTAGTATTAAAAAAAGCATGAAATGCATCTTCACAATCGACAGGCGGGAGCAATAAAACTAATCACCTGATATGTTGCGAAAACAGATGGCTTTTCGACTTTTGTAGCATGCTTTTCAGCACAGCGTGTTATCCTTTTGCATTCGAGAAGTAAGCCCACAAAGCGAATGATTAAACAGCAGTAAGTGTCAGCATAGATGTAATAGCTGTTTAATTGTTAACTTTCATGAAAAGAATCCTTTTTAGAAGCGTGTTTAACATAAAAGAAGACCATAACTTCGTCAAAATAAACAAACAAAACGAGATGGATATAATTACGAAACACGCATCTGAACCTGCGAATCGCGTTGACAACATGACCATATTTTTCTCACAGAGAAGAATTTCTAGGCAACGGTGCAGTAATTACTCCATATGTCAGCAATCGAAGCACCAATCAATCTTTCTCAGAGACGTATATGAGAGTACCGAAGAAATCCATACTAAAGATCCGATAAAAATAATACGAAATTTATAAAACATAATTAAAACGTTCAACTACAAGAACTAACTCTTTATGTTTGAACGGAAATAACATGACATAGAAGATCTAAAGACTAAAGGAAAGAGTTCAATCAAGGCCATCAGTGTTTTCCCATTTATGCGTTTTTTTATTGACAAGTGCCCTTATTTTTTCTTTTGCTTGAAGTATATATTTTGATCAACCCTGAAATTATACGGGTAATTAACGAAATATGCCTTAAGAGTCTGGAGTTTATTTGTGACATGTTCCTATATCAGGTTAAAATCTCTGTTAGTTGTGGTTAAGGGTTGTGTACAGAAAGTATGAGCCATAATCTATGAATTCAGAGTGTCGACTATCGCTTTTGCATAATATTACATTCTGGGATAGCAATAGCAATTTATATGATAAAATTGGATATATGTTAAATACTCCAACAAAGCATACTCCAAAAGTCTTTATCATGTTGCTACATCAGCACTAGGTTTCTAAAGTTTGGTATCCAGTACTTCCTGTTCAAACGCTAGATGTAAATGACCGGTTTCTGCTCGTGATGTTCTTAACTCTGTCGCCGGCTTCAAAACAAGAATGTTTGGCGCCGCTGGTTTTCTTAAAAAGCACAACACCCAGGCTTCTCTAAACTCAGGCATTCTTAATGCGTACAGAACTGGATTCGCGAACGAATTGGAGTAATTTATAATGTTCGCCAGGTCATAAAACGTCTCCGTTATCTGGACATCATAGAAATAAACTAAACAGTTGAAAATAACTAAAGGGAGCCACGATAACGAAGCAAGAATGGATACAAGCATCAAGGTCTTTGTTAGGCGTTTGTTTAGCAAGTCTCTGTTTGGCTGTTGTGAAGCCATACTTGCATGTCGAAACTTTCTCCAAATGCCGATGTTAAAACCACATATGATGAATATCAGAATCAAGATATATGGCACCGACACATATACAGCGTATTTGAAGGAAATAAGGAAGTTCAATGCACTCAAGATAGTGGCGATAAGGAGAGTCAGAGCCCACAGAGTAACAATACTAATACAGTATGTTCGCATGGATAGTGTCCGGTGCTTATACGGCCAGAAAATGGCGTAAAGTCTCTCCCCTGATATGAAAGCTGTAGAAATTAACGACGCCTGCGAGAAAAATGTATCAACGATCATGTAGAAAATTGACAAAGACATCGGCCAACCACCTTTCCAAAGCTGAAAACGTTCCCCAGCACTGTAAATGTAGATAGGTAGTGATACAGTTCCTAACATCAGGTCAGCAAACGCCATATTGACGACTAGAAACAAACTTCTCCTGCGAAGTCTCTTGTTTGCTGCAAACAGAACAATGGTGAGAAAGTTCCCCACAACAATAAACAAAAATGACAAAATAAAAGCGGTGCACAATGCGATGCCTTCTGCCGTGGAAGGAACAATTCTCGTTGAAGCAGTCGCGTTGTCTGAACTAGTGTTAGCTTCTGCTGTGCTGTTCATTTTTGTTTTATCTGAATGATTAATTAAAGCGCCGAGAAAGTGGAGGAGAAAGTAGCACATCTTTGTTTATTTTTCACCGATCGAGAGACCAGTCATCAGGAGCTAATCTTTTACATCACCTGTTTCGGTTGACATCTGCAACAAATGACATATGTATAAGTTGTCGATGCTGTAGAATTCATTTCCTCAAACATTAAACAGGAATTTGATAGTTTTAAAAAGGAACGCATATTGCATTGATCGATAACGATAATTATAACATAGCCTTAGCGAAGCGCGCGTTCTGATTGGTCGGATACTCTCGAGCCATTTTCCCTTTGGGTTGCACCCTCACATTATTTTGTTTGTTTTTACTTTTTCCTGCGAAAAAAGGTATCAACGATCGTGTAGAAAATTGACAAAGACATCGGCCAACCACCTTTCCAAAGCTGAAAACGTGCCCCAACACTGTACATTTAGATAGGTGGTGATACAAGTTTTAAAATCAGGTCAGCAAACGCAATATTGATGACACCGGACGGGCCTCATTTTGGGTCAAATTCAAATTCCGGGGATTGCTCGGGGGTGGGGGGGGGGGGGGGATTGGCGGTTTTGGAATTGACTGGTACATTATGTTCACTCGCTGTTTTTTTTTGTTTGGGCGGGGACGCCTGCCTGTTGTCGGTCCCCAAACAAAAATTCCCTGTCTTTTGAAATTTGTGAGGGCTTCCGCTATGATAATAAGATATTGAATAAAGTGTGTCGTAGTTTGATTCTAAGCCTCTGCGAGCATCTAAAATGAGCTAAAATGAGCTAAAATGATAATTGCCATTTTAAATTTTGCTAATGACCGGACTGCAATTACTGGAGTTTTACATTTGGCCTTTTATGTCGAGTAGATGAACAAGATAGGAATTGTCATAGAGAACAGGGTGTCCGGCAGCCTCCTGTATATCGACAGTCACAGCCCCTCTCTGCGCCCCCTCCCCCCCTCCCCCACTTTTGATGTCCAAAGGCTAACCTGGCTAAAATAAAACTATTTTTTCCAACAGAGATAAGTCTATAATTTCAGATCAACACTATTTCCACTTTGATACTGTTACAAATCACCACTACATATTCTTGCAAGACATCTTATTAAAACACACTTACTTCTGTCTGCTTCTCGCTTGTTAATGGATCCGACCACATGATAAAAGATGCTAAATGACTGCCAGAAACTTACCACAATAACTAGTTACTATTGTGCTCCTCACCAGTCTTCTCAGGCCAATTTGATCTAGACAAGAACCAAACTCTCACCAGGACCAGGTTGAACAAAATTTGGGTAACTTAGCTTGTGAGCAGGCTCTCCTGTTTGGGTAGGGGCATGAGTGGCAAGGCTTGATTTAAGTGCGGATTCAGGCCATCTTGCATCACTCCTCAGTAGCAGAAGCATTCATCAATTTTGTTTTTTAGTTAATGTTTATCAGTACAGGCATATGTGCAGACATTTTTTCCATCAATTCACCCTGGGTAATTACCCAAGAATGATATCAAATATATTTTATGCTGTGAACAAAGCCATGATGTATGCAACATAGTTCATAAAGCAGGTCTATTATTTATCTAAAATAAATTTTTTTAAAAAAATTTGTGGGGGTTGTTCATAATATTCTTGCCCAGTGTGGTCTTGTTTTGAGTTGTCATTCTGCATAATGTTACTGTTGTAACAGAATATGTTCTTGGGTGTCTTGAGTGTTGTTACAATGACCACCAGATGCAGAAAAGGTTCTTACTCCAGATGGTGTGATGAATAAACGGTCACAAACATTCCATTACTATTATTATAACAATTATTCTATTCCTATCAGGCATGATAGGGACTAAGAACTTGAACTTGAACATTAATATTCTTGTTATCTGTTAAATATTATATTTTGACCTGATGATGGTGTCATGAGGACACCAAACATTGTCTTAAATATGAATCTACCCGTAATTTTCATTATCAAATTATTCTATTGTTCGTGTTATGTCATTTAATACTTTCCGGAAATTTTTGTGGCTCGAAAATTTGGCATGAGGTTTTTTGGGGGTTAAGGATTTTTTTTTATTTTGTTTGAAACCCTTGGGATTTTTTGGAGTTTTTATTTTTGCCCCCATTCAATCATCCCTGTCACTTGAAATCCAGAGTACCTCCTCCCCCCACCCCACTTTCCAGGTGATAGTACACAACATTAGTAATACTTGACTAAAAAGAAGTGAGAAGATGCTTGCAGAGTAATTTTAACTTTAAAAAAACTGTTTAAAATAACTTTCTTATTCTCATTACTCATTCCCAAAAAATCAAGAAAAAGTAGTTACATGCATGTTTTATTGTTAGAAATTTAATCTTAAATTGCAAATGCCTAGTCCTTAGTTTACCAAACATCATGGCACATATGTCTATTAAACCCATACATTGATTATATTTTGGGTTACTTTGTTCAACCATGTACTCTTTTTTTCACTTGTTTGTGTTCATCCGATTCCCAGCTGATGGTACAAATAAAGTTGTAGTTGTTGTTGTTGTAGTAGTAGTAGTAGTAGTAGTAGTAGTAGTAGTAGTTGTTGTTGTTGTTGTTGTACTCCTCCCACTAGTCCAAAAGTGAACAACTGGCAGGACATCTTACACTTGTTATGTCAATTGATCTTGTGAAGTTAGATACTGGAAACAGGGTTGTCAAAAGTGGCAAAACTCACCATCTACTTTGTGATGTCAATGTCTGCTGAACTACTCACATGTATTTGATTCTTTAAAAAAATATATATAGCAAAAATCAGCTTCCTACACAAAAAGCTGTCTGCTTCAAGACTTTGTGACAACTTTGGAGGAACATTGTTTTAATTAGACGTCCCTTCAGACAGAGATTCACACGATGATTTGATGTAATTTGTATTTCTACTTCCAGTAATTGTGCTAGTGCTCGTCTCTGTTGGTGCACTGGAAGACGCTCTACGCCAATACAACTTCGCGGATTTATTTTCTTATGTTAACAATTTGTTCAGACTTCAAACCAAAAAAATATATTTAACTCTGAATCATTTTCTCTTCTTAATTGTTCTGTGTATTTTCGCCTTTTCATTCTACTCTCAATAACATAAACAAATTACACCATCTAAAATGCTCTGCAAAAGATCAGAAAACGGACTCGTGTTGTTCGAGGATTTCGTTTGTGATACTACTCAACTCGTGAATAGAAATCGAACGACTGTAAATCTTCCTTTCTCTCTTTTAAATATTTGTTTTTCCCCCAATACATTATCTGTTTTTCTTAAATATTTCGACTATAGTCAGGATTCAATGTTCATTTTTCCGTTCTGTCTTTAAATGGCTTACTTGTTTACGATCCTCTTCACTTGATTTCGACTTGGTTCGCTTGGATTTCCCAGCGGATTTCCTGAATATGGGTTTTTCTTCTCCAATACCTTTCCATATTTTCGGTATCGAGCCTGGAGGAGTTTCCGTCTAAATCCAGGCAGCTATATTGGACGCCCAAAGCAAGGCACTTCAAAGTATTAAAGCACATCGCAAAATCACCAACAAGATTAAGTATTCATAAATATCGAACACTTTCTTTTAGTTCGGGACTATTGAGATCCTTGAGATCAGCAATATTACTGCAACTATGCACAACACATCTTCCCCGGCATATTTTAACAACACATCTTCCCCGGCATATTTTAATTCAACATTTACCCATTACTATACCTGCCAACTTTTTCTGAGATATAAGCGTGAGATTTTTATCCTGGCAGTGCTTAGAATTCTGAACACGACAGGATCATTTCCGAAGATTCCCGAAGAAGTCCGAAGTCTTCCGAAGAAGTACAAAGACTTCCGAAGTCTCCCGAAGTCTTAGCACGCGTATAAACGCGAGCTCCCTCCCAGTGCTTTTCCCTTCAAAAATCAGAGATCGCGAGGAAGGTATTGTCATTTATTCATTTTGCACGTGGCTTTCGTTCCTTACATGGGTCTGAGTTAACATATTTTTAGAAATTGTGTCAAACAAGACGGCAACAACTCACATTTTTCAATCAGGCGTGAGAAATTGGCCCGCAAGCGTGAGCCGGCGTGAGGTCGAGCTTTTCAACCCGTAGGCGTGAGAGTTGGCAGGTATACCCATTACTGGTAAAAAAAAAAAGGCAAGAAACATTCGATTTAGTAGGCATTTCACCGCTTGTCGAAGGTTTTCGTTATGAGCATGACGTCACTAGGCCCATTCCTCCTACTGCGCGGTAGAAACATGGCCGATTAAAGGCGGATGAAAAATTGCGAGAAATACCGTCAGAAAAAACGGACTTCCAGTGCTCGGGTTGAAAAACTGCTTGGCCTGGTAAGTAACGGCGACATAAACTTTCGAAAATTGCACAAACATGAAATTCGGAAAATTTGATCGAACTGGCACTTTAAGCTTGATAAAATGAAGCCAAAATACAAATGCTGAAGGTGTTATCATGGAAACCAGCTCAGCTGCGGAACGTCAAAATAAAAAAGTTTCTTATTTCTAAAACCTTATAATTCGACGCGCTCTACAAGAATTAAAGACTCATTAAAGGCGTTGGTGGCGCTTAATTGTGTTGACAAATTCAATGAAATCTGGAAAATAGAAAGCCTTGTTGTACCTCTTTTGCAATATACCTACCCCCCCCCTCCATAAACACGCAAAACAAAACAACAACAACAACAACAACAACAAAAACACAGTTTGATGAATTAGCTAGTTACCCTCCACAATATATCGTATCTGTCTGTATCATCGTCAAAGCGTTCCAAGTGCGTGTCCTTATCCGGTAAGCAGCCACAGAAAATCAGCGTAATTATTATCCTGACAAGTCTGATTTGACCAAAATTATGTCGGCGTAGTTGTGATCTTCATCACAATTAAATCAAGCAAGAAAACAGATATCTTCGTTTCTCTAGAATCATATCGTTTCAGTCTGACTTACAACCGTTCAAGTCTTCAATTATCTGATTATTACTGCCCTTATGACATTTTAAGTTCCTTTTGCTTCTGTAACACGAAATTAAAGTTAGTTTCAACAGGATATTTTAGCCGAACATGTTTACCTTGATAACTTTCACACTCACTATGTCAATGAATTACCCTGAAACGAACAACAGTACCACTTCCTTGTTGAACTAAACAAAATTAAGTACTTCCGTCGGCTTAAAATATCGCATTGGCGGACAAATCGCTTTATGTGGTGGTGTCACTACCTCGAAAATATATTTCCTTTCTATCCGATTAGAAATAGAGGATATTACACGGCGTCGAGAAGATATGAATTTTATGTTCGAGTGCCAAGAACAATATCTCACGAGTGAGCGAAGCGAACGAGTGAGATATTGTTCTTGCCACGAGAGGTGACATACGGAACACGAGAAGTGACATACGGAAAATACGCCACTCGGGTCCCGGATAAAGTGGCGTATGGAATCTACGAGTGGTTTAGTTCCCAGCAAAACACTCTCCTCCATATAATAAGTCCAGTTAGTAGTTTCCTTGTGTAATATGATAACGAGAAACGAGAGTTTCATTCGTGATTTCCCATTTCGCACAAGGCAACAATTGACTGAATGTTGCATTGCGACATACCAAATGTTGGCGGAAATTTGTCGCCGTGCGTAAGGAGACACAAATAAGCTTGGGGAAGTTTGGATGTAATGAATATGGGTGAATTGAAATTATAAACATTGTCTGGGTAAATAGATTGGATGACGTAGAATAGTTTCAGGGGATGAAATTATGAAATGGAACCATGTTCAATTTGGCCTATTATTGAGTAGAATATAGAAAGAAACATTTTAGCAAGGTAATGTCATAACATAATAAACTTGTACGCTATTATTATTATTTCTTATTTATTTACTTGAGAAATATTAATTATGTATGCAGCATGGAACTTGTCAGTATTTGAATCATATTTTTTTTTACTGACTTTGAATAGACGTTAAGGAGAAAAGAAATTTCCGTTAGACAAGTGCAATTTCATTGAAAACGTCTTTTTAACTTGTCAAACGTAAGAACATGAGAAAAGTAAGGGTGATCTTGTTTATCTCATTTCATATTGCATAGCTATATTGCATTAATATCGTCTTCCTTTGATAGACTGTCCTTTGTCTGTAGATTTGCATGGCATTCAGCCTTTTCAGCTAGTTGTTCTTCTAAAAGCTGCTGAATTTGCTCACACTTCCACAAATTGACCAGGGATAACACAATTTGCATTTTATCATCATGTTCTGATAAGTACTCACCTGAATATCCATCAATTGAACCTTCCATAGATTTAGTATTAAAAAAAGCATGAAATGCATCTTCACAATCGACAGGCGGGAGCAATAAAACTAATCACCTGATATGTTGCGAAAACAGATGGCTTTTCGACTTTTGTAGCATGCTTTTCAGCACAGCGTGTTATCCTTTTGCATTCGAGAAGTAAGCCCACAAGGCGAATGATTAAACAGCAGTAAGTGTCAGCATAGATGTAATAGCTGTTTAATTGTTAACTTTCATGAAAAGAATCCTTTTTAGAAGCGTGTTTAACATAAAAGAAGACCATAACTTCGTCAAAATAAACAAACAAAACGAGATGGATATAATTACGAAACACGCATCTGAACTTGCGAATCGCGTTGACAACATGACCATATTTTTCTCACAGAGAAGAATTTCTAGGCAACGGTGCAGTAATTACTCCATATGTCAGCAATCGAAGCACCAATCAATCTTTCTCAGAGACGTATATGAGAGTACCGAAGAAATCCATATTGAAGATCCGATAAAAATAATACGAAATTTATAAAACATAATTAAAACGTTCAACTACGAGAACTAACTCTTTATGTTTGAACGGAAATAACATGACATAGAAGATCTAAAGACTGAAGTAAAGAGTTCAATCAAGGCCATCAGTGTTTTCCCATTTGCGCGATTTTTTATTGACAAGTACCCTTATTTTTTCTTTTGCTTGAAGTATATATTTTGATCAACCCTGAAATTATACGGGTAATTAACGAAATATGCCTTAAGAGTCTGGAGTTTATTTGTGACATGTTCCTATATCAGGTTAAAATCTCTGTTAGTTGTGGTTAAGGGTTGTGTACAGAAAGTATGAGCCAGAATCTATGAATTCAGACTGTCGACTATCGCTTTTGCATAATATTACATTCTGGGATAGCAATAGTAATTTATATGATAAAAATAGATATATGTTAAATACTCCAACAAAGCATATTCCAAAAGTGTTTATCATGTTGCTACATCAGCACTAGGTTTCTAAAGTTTGGTATCCAGCACTTCCTGTTCAAACGCTATGTAAATGACCGGTTTCTGCTCGTGATGTTCTTAACTCTGTCGCCGGCTTCAAAACAAGAATGTTTGGCGCCGCTGGTTTTCTTAAAAAGCACATCACCCAGGCTTCTCTAAACTCAGGCATTCTTAATGCGTAGAGAACTGGATTCGCGAACGAATTGGAGTAATTTATAATGCTTGCCAGGTCATAAAACGTCTCCGTTATCTGGACATCATAGAAACAATTGAAAATAACTAAAGGGAGCCACGATAACGAAGCAAGAATGGATACAAGCATCAAGGTCTTTGTTAAGCGTTTGTTTAGCAAGTCTCTGTTTGGCCGTTGTGAAGCCATACTTGCATGTCGAAACTTTCTCCAAATGCCGATGTTAAAACCACATATGATGAATATCAGAATCAAGACATGTGGCGTCCACACAGATACAGCGAGTTTGTAGGAAATAAGGTAGTGCGATGCACTCACGATAGTGGCGATAAGGAGAGCCAGAGCCCACAGAGTAACAATACTAATATGGTATGCTCGCATGGATAGTGTCCGGTGCTTAAACGGCCAGAAAATGGCGTAAAGTCTCTCCCCTGATATGAAAGCTGCAGAAATTAACGACGCCTGCGAGAAAAATGTATCAACCATCGTGTAGAAAATTGACAAAGACATCGGCCGACCGTCTTTCCAAAGCTGAAAACGTACCCCAACACTGTACATGTAGAGGGGTAGTGATACAGTTCCTAACATCAGGTCAGCAAACGCCATATTGATGACTAGAAACAAACTTTTCTTTCGAAGTCTCTTGTTTGCTGCAAACAGAACAATGGTGAGAAAGTTTCCCACAACAATAAATACAAAGGACAAAATAAAAGCGGTGCACAATGCGATGCCTTCTGCCGTGGAAAGAACAATCCTCGTCGAAGCAGTCGCGTTGTCTGAACTAGTGTTAGCTTCTGCTGTGCTGTTCATTTTTGTTTTATCTGAATGATTAATTAAGGCGCCGAGAAAGTGGAGTTCTGTTATCCACAATATATGATGCTGAGGAGAAAGTAGCACATCTTTGTTTATTTTTCACCGAACGAGAGACCAGTCATAAGGAGCTAATCTTTCATATCACCTGTTTCGGTTGATATCTGAAACAAATGACATATGTGTAAGTTGTCGATGCTGTAGAATTCATTTCCTCAAACATTAAACAGGAAGTTGATAGTTTTAAAAAGGAACGCATATTGCATCGATCGATAACGATAATTATAACATAGCCTTAGCGAAGCGCGCGTTCTGATTGGCTGATACGCTCGAGCCATTTTCCCTTTGGGTTGCACCCTCATGTTATTTTGTTTGTTTTTACTTTTTCCTGCGAGAAAAAGGTATCAACGATCGTGTAGAAAATTGACAAAGACATCGGCCAACCACCTTTCCAAAGTTTTTTAAATCAGGTCAGCCAACGCCATATTGATGACTAGAAACAAACTTCTCTTGCGAAGTCTCTTGTTTACTGCAAACAGAACAATGGTGAGAAAGTTTCCCACAACAATAAACACGAATGACAAAGTAAAAGCGGTGCAAAATGCAATGCCTTCTGCCGTGAAAGGAACAATTCTGGTTGAAGCAGTCGCGTCGTCTGAACTAGTGTTATCTTCTGCTGTGTTGTTCATGTTTAGTTTCATCTGAATGATTATTTAAGGCGCCGAGAAAGTGGAGTTTTGTTATCCCCACTATATGATGCTGAGGAGAAAGTAGCACATCTTTGTTTATTTTTCACCGATCGAGAGACCAAGCTCTCTTTCACATCACCTGTTTCGGTTGAAATGCAACAAATGACATGTGTAAGTTTTTAATACCGTAGAATTAATTTCCCCAAACATTAAAATGGAAGTTGATAGTTTCAAAAAAGAACACATATTGCATCGATCGGTAACGATAATATTTCCTGTGTACTACGGACGTTCAAGCTGCCCAGCCGACCTAAGAGATTTGCGAGCAGAAGCTGAGTCAGCTTCTTGAACAAAGGCACGCGACACTCAGATAAGGACCGAAAAAAACAACAAACTGGTCTGTATCAACCTTTCGAGGGTAGTAATGCGTATAGCGGGAATTTTTCAGCGATTTGGCGACAATAATTAGCAAATAAAGAAGCCTCGACTGTGTTCTGTTCTGTTGTAAAGCACGCACGAAGCGGTAGAGCACGAAAGAAGTGTAGGGGAAAACACGAGACGCAGTTGAGTGCTTTTCCCCGCTTCTTGAGTGCTCTACCGCTTCCTAAGTGCTTTACAACTAAACAGAGCACAGTCGAGGCTTCTTTATTTGTTTTATGATAAAGAATTCAATAATTTCCCCACGCATTCGCTGAATTTTCAAACCAAATTTTATTTTCCAAAGGAGTAAAAGTGGCGTCAGCTGTCTACTAATTTCTGATAAGGCAGGCTAAAATAAGCCAATCACTATCCTTGTTAGAATTGTTCAAATAATTTGATTGGCTAACAACACGACAGCTGTCAATCACAAACTGGACTTCGGCTAACCTTACCCGCCCTTTCCCGTTGCTCGGCTTTCGAGAGAAGAAGGATGCCTTCAAAGTTCGTTTTTCGTTAATAGTTTAACCAGGTTAAACAGGACGTAAAAGTAGGTAAAGGTTGCTAGTCCAGAGGAATCCGACCGCACTGTGACTCACGTGTACTTTTCCGATGGAAATTACGAAAGGAGCTCAAAGCTTGCGGATGAAGCTTCCAGCAAGATTTCCCGAACCAACGTGAACGTTGTAAAGACTAGACTGCTCGCACTTGTTCAACTCCGAACACAGGAGCAAGCTTTCAACTGATTACTCGTCGGGTGAGAGATAATACGGAATTGTTGAAGTTCAATTCGTGGAGATGACCGGAGCCGCCGCTAGTAAGCAAGCGAGCGTTACTACACTGCATGTAAGTGTTGTTTTGAGCATTTTTACAAAAATGAATCTTCTCATTGTAAAAAGAGACAGCTCAATGGTATTCTCTGTCGTTATTTTACTTCTTCAATATAATTTCTGCCTTCGTATATATTCTGATGGCTTTCATCGAGGAATTCGCTAGGTTAAGAATTTGTTTATTTCGCTACGTGTTTTGTCGGAATCCAGCAAAACGTGTTATTTTCATACCCTTTTTAACTCGTGAAGCGCATGCGCAGCACGAGTTATCGTGAGTTGTGGGCAAATAGGTCGCTCGATGGGATGTAAACTTGAGGTACGCTTGCGGCTTACTTTTTAAATTGCTGTCCATCTTTAATTAAAAAAGCTGTTTTAAAGGTCTAAATTAAGAGATAACATTTACAGAAGACTCGGCTACCGAAAATGGGAACACCGAGAATCGTAAAATCGATCAACAGCACAAGTTCTCACTGGATGCGGAATTCATATGGATTAATATCTCCGTTCTCGGTATTTATCTCTTACGTAAATGCGCATATAGCGAGCGAAATGATATAAACACTAAAAAACAATAAAAAACAGGACAACAGGAAATGAAAAAATCAGCTCACACCCGGAGTCGATCGCCGTATACTTGAACGGTAGGTCTGATCAGTACCACTGGGTTATGTCACCACCATGTATCGCGTTTGAAAAAATAAACATCTTATTAGTATCAACGATACAACTGCAGACAACTCAGCGGGTTGGAGTCTGTACGAGGATTGTCTGTGGGTTACAGTTTGTTACAGTAATTTTGTCCTTTACCGAACAACTGTCAGTGAGTATATTTGGTATTTGTGGATTTTTTGGACACTCGGGAGTGCCTTTTTTAAAGCCTAGAGGTCACATGTGTTTATTCCTCGGCAAATAGAGGGAAGGTCTTCATGGCTTGTTTTGCACCGGGACTCTTCTCAAGCTGCACACAACACAGGTACTAAAACCTAAACAAGATGTTTTGCCAAGAAGCTTGATTTCGAAGAAATAGGAGTGAATCAACGTAGTAGTTGAAGAATACATTAGTTGTCGCAATCACTGCATCGACTGGATCTGGAGAGAGTTTAACGGGCCGTTTTTCAACATGGTGAAAGAGAAGTTGATGAGACAGTTTGTCTTGTTATTTTTCCTTGGATTTCCTTGAAGAAAGACCAGGTGTCCAGCCTGAACGAGAATGGAGTCAAAGCTGCAGTTTTGGGACTAGAAAGTTCTGACACGGAAATTAAGGATGCTTCGCGGATTTAAAACAGCTTCCTAGACTTTGCTAAGCAAAAAGAGTAATGTGCAGTATTACTACCAAGTTTAATTCAAATGTCTGAACCACGGGTAAAGCCACAGCCGATAAATTGACTGCAAAAGCCGTCGGCAAAAACTCAAGCTTTTGCGCGTGAAGAAATAATTTGAACATGCTGTCACTATCACGCAGCGAAGCATGTTTGCAAAATTTTGAACATTTTTTCCTTTTCACATATTTTTTCTGCCTCATCTTGAATGAAAATTTATTCTTAGTGTACTTCCTGTCGCGTGTCTTTCATTTCGTTACCTTTCTTTGGCAAATTCAGGTATCTAAAGTTAACATTATTTTTGCATCGTAGAGTTATGCATATTTAATTTAATTTAATTTAATTTAATTTACGCCTACCTCCGCGGCCGTGTTTGTTTGCATTTTTTAGTTTTATTCAGCTGCTACAAAACACCTGAGAAATGAACTAAGTGGGGACTGATTAAACACAATTGAAATACGATTTATTTCAAAATAATTGACTATTTTTGTCGTCTGTTTGGTTTACAACTTAAATCTTTCTTTCACTGGGCTGTAATATAATTATTTGTCACACGAAGAAATTTTCGGATTTTTTTGTCGTTAAAATCGTTGTTTAGATATGTCTTTTTCGCTTTTATCTTCCGGAATTTTGTCTAATTTTAGTTATCCGCTATAGTAAATGAATGGAAATTTTGTTGTTTTCGGTGTCGTTTTGTTCTCGAAAGTCAATAATTATGAACTCGTTTTTGCGTGTTCAAATTTTCTCGGCTGTCGTGCGGCAAAGAGGAAAACCTTTCTTGTTTTCTTATAAGTTTTAATACACCTCAAGTAGAGTTCTTTTGTCAAGATTATTTTTTGGATATTTTTGGGAATCATTTGTTCAACTTTAAATAAACTATGTCTTGAAATCTGACATGGCATATGGTTTATTTCTCTGCTTACGTTCGCTCTGAAATATATCAAAAAATCTCCAGGGAATAAGGGGTAGGCTGTGAAAAATTTTCACACGCAGATTTTAATTAAGCAAGCGGAACAAGTTGATTTTATTTTATAGAAGTAAAAGTCTACTTGTGGCAAGTCTAAGTGGAGGCGTTCACGCAGCTGCATGTAAGCATTAACTTTAAATGGCGCCCTGGAACTGCAAACACTCATGCCCCGTACACACTATGTCAGAGAAATATGAAAAGGATGTTAATCACTCCCAGGGACGGGAGAGAAGCTATTAAGAAAACACATCGACTGTTTTCCATCCACACTTCACTTCACACGTCATCATTTTGAAAAAAACTCCATCTTTAAAATGTTTTCCGTTCACATTAAATCACCAAGCCGGCGTTTTCAAATTGCTTGGGTTTGAATATTGTGTTTGTTTGAAGAGCGCCCGTTTTCGTGGCAAATTATTGTGTACGGAAGACCTAAAGGCCTAGAAACAAAGCTGTGTTTTCAAATATCTCAAGCGAAGTGTGGACGAGGCCTCAGTATAGTTGTTTATCAAGTCTTACAAGTCAAACCTGAAGATCATATTTGCTAAAATTTCGCACTGGTCGGTGATCAGATAAGATCAAAATCTCTGGTGATATCACAAATTGTTCTTGCGGACAGACTGGTTGGTGGTTTCCACTGGAGTGCCAGCAGCCTCATACCAAGGGTCTTTGTTATACCTCCCAACTCAAATACGTTTCCTGATTGGAGGAGAACGTGTCACGTGCTATTGGTCAAAACTCAATGACGCCCTAGGGTGAACAAAGCTCAATGACACCCTAGGGAAATAACACCTTGAACTTTAGACTCGCACGTGATCACGTTGTGCAACTTGAAACCGCGGGAAATTTGTGTACCGGTCGGTCTGATGTAAAAAGCCATCGAAGTCGGACGTTTCTAATTAGGGAAGGCATTCATTATTCAAGAAAAGAAATTTATAGTCGCAAAAACATATCACGCAGATTAACAAAAGGGAAAATATGAACGTTTTGTGCCTCCAAGCTTGTGGTTTGGCGCCAAAAATGGGTTGCCCACGTTCGTCAACTCGCTCGTCGATCGTGGTCGCCAGGTAGGAAAGTGTTTTTGTAATTTACAACAAAATATGCTGTTCCTGATCAAATCAAACTCAAAATGCTTGAGTTAAGCGCTAGAAGAGGCCAAAGCAACTTTAGTACTGTCTATATTTTTTGTTAACTGCCAAGAAAAAGACTGTTATCGTGATTTTTCGATAGAACAGGTTGGTTTTGGCAGCCGCTCAATTTTGCGAGCGTAGCCAGTGTATGCAATAGCCTCAAGCAAATAATCATGTTGTTTTCCGAGCTTTTTCTATTTTTGAGTTGGGAGGTATAACAAAACACTTAATGACTGGCCCCTCGGGAAACGGTGAGTTTTTTTGAGGGTTTCGGGGAAACAAAACTCACTGTTTCCCTTGTGGCCAGTCATTAAGTGCTTATTGTTCCCCTTGACTAGCATGCGGGAATCAATGCGACCCTAAAGAGATCCCATTTGAAATCTGAAACTATCAGACTTCCAGGACGTTTAAATTGTGCCTAGCTCATAAACACGTGGCTCAATCAATTGCAAGTCGCTTGTATTTTTCTTTAGCATGTGAGGGCACATGTTTTTTTCTGCACTCGTTTCCTTCACAAAAAAAAAGAACAAGAGCCAAAACAACCGGATGCTCTCGCAGGCTAGTTTTTTCCCAATCATTTTCATTGCTGTTACGGCCAGTGAAACTTAGAGCTGCAATAGAACTAGATACTCTTCACTGTGGACACTCTAGGCAACTTGTTCATTCTATATTCTTTGCCATTGGCATAACCTACATTGGTTGCGTGAGCTGGAAGTCTTTTCTTGTCTTTTTACTTAACTTTCTCTAACTTCCCTCAACAAAGGAAAATAATCCTCGTTTCCTCGTCGCCTTGTTGCAACTTGGAATGGAAATATCGCCTAGATTTTGCACTTCACGGAATGTTTACATCGAAAACGTCCATCAAAAATGTCTTGAACATGGCCTTGTACAATCCTTATAAGCAGAAGATGACAATGCCAGTTTGCAACAAAACTTAAAATTAGTTTCTGTTTATCTCATTTGACTAAGAGTGAATAATTAATGTTTTCATAAGACAGTATTGATGTGATTTTTCAAGATTTCCAATACTCATTTTTCAACCACATTTGCTGCCGACTATTTCTTGGTGAACCAGAAACAAAAATGAAAAATGTTTAAAACACATGACATCGCCCACCCTTGTCAAATGTAGAAGCATGATCGTTTGAATTGCAATGCCTTCCTATCCAACTATTTAATTACTGTTTTTCTTTGGTTCGTTATGAGTGAACAACGAATTACTGCTCGTACTCTAAACATGAAAATCAACCACAGTATTCCCTAAGCCAGTCAATACTAAACATAATCCAAAAGAATTTTAATTCATTTGATCTCTTCACGAGTTTGCTCACAAAGCACTTTGATTACACTACTGTTGTCAACGATGGTCTCCATGAGCCATATTTACTGCTGACAAATAGCTCGTTTACATTTAAACTTTGTCTGGGTCGCACAGGGGATGTTTAATTTGGGTCAAATTAATCGAAATTCCGAAGCAAAAATTTGAAAGCCAGCTAAATGTCATCAACCCGTTTCCTAATCTCTGATAAAGCACGCTGTTTCAGCCAATCAGAGCGCGCGTTGTATGGAAACTTTATTATAAAATTCAATACAAGCTTTCATCGTAAAACTTTTCTGGCGTCGAAAGCCATTTCGCTGCTTTCGGTCAGGAAAGCTTAAATATGAGAGTCTTAACAATTGAAATTCTGTTTTATGTGAAGTTTTGCATGCGAAATCCTTGTGTTCCAAATACTTTAAAGTGCCTTTGAAGTAAAAAATAGTTGCTGCTTATTTGAAAGGCTTTTCAAAGTAAAGACGAATGGCGTTTTCCTTTTTGGAATATATTTCTTATCCTTAGAGGTATTTACGTTCTTGTATTATGCAAACGAGGAAAGCATAGGTCGTTCTACTAAAACAGTACAACACTCAATCAAGAATATCTCCAGAGAAGAACGATGCTTTCGAGAAAAGAACGATGCGTTGAAAGTTCGCTTTTTTAACAATTTCATTTTTTTAATTGAGGATGTAAACTCATAGCTTGCGGATGAAAATGCGAAATGCCGATTTGTATTTGAAAGAAGATACAGTTGTTACGGCTTTCACTCGCTTGCAGCAAGATTCCCTAAACTAGCGCCAAAGTTAAAAGACTAGATTGCCCCCACTTGTTCAACCCCTAACGCAGGAGCAAACTTTCAACTGATTACTCGTCGGATGAGCGATGATACAGAATTGCTAAGGTTTAATTCGTTGAGATGAGCGGAGCCGTCGCTACTAAGCAAGCGAGCGTTACTGCATTGCATGTAAGTGTTGTTTAAGCATTTTTACAAAAATAAAGCTTCTCATTATAAACAAAGAAACCTCAGTTGGTATTCTCTGTGGTTTTTTTACTTCTTAAGTATAATTTCTGCCTTCGTAATATATTGTAATGTCTTTCAACGAAGAATTTGCTAGGTTGAGAAATTGTATATTTTGCTCGGTGTTTTGTCGGAATCTTGCAAACCTTGTCAGTTATTGTCGTACAGTTTTTACCTTACTGTTTTCAACAATGATCTCCGTGAGCCATATTTACTGCTGACAAATAGCTCGTTTACATGGCTTTTCTCTGACTCATGCACTGGGGATGTTAAAGTAATTTGGGTTAAATTTGTCAAAATTCTGAAGCAAAAATTTGAAAGCCGCGCCAGCTTAATGTCATCAACCTGATAAATTGGAGAAACCCCGCAAACCGCACAAAACTCGAAACCGAAAAATCATAGTTTTAAAGTGCAAAAATTGAGAAACCGGACAAAAATTGACCACCCGAAAACCCAACGCTTCCCTCTTTAATCGCTTTTGGTCCTGAAAACGATTAAACAAATAAATTGGCGAAACACTAGATTCGCTTTGACTTTTAGCTTTCAAAAGGTGATCAGGGTGCTCAAGTCGCATTTGGTGGTCGTGAAAATTCGCAATTCATTTTATTTCATAATTCTTGGTATAGTTTAATAGCCGGCTTTATAAGCGTAAATTTGATATAGGGTTTTAGGTATCTACAGCTTAAACTGAACGCGCTACATCGCTAGGACGCGAGACAACCCTGAATGTATGCGGTAACCTTAATGGAAAGTAATCCTAATCTTGTTAGCTCAGTTCTGTCAACCTTTTATTCCCATTTTTTTAGATTATTTAAAGCTATGAGTTCTAGAAGTCCTCTCTGGGCTAAACGTTAAACATATAAACAAATAACTGGCCTTCTTTTTTCCTTTGAAGCTGCATCATTTGGTACTAGTGGCCATATTAAATTATCATATATGTCGGAGACCCTAATCCTCCAAACTGAATTGGAGCTAGGGCCAGCAGAAATTTTGGCTTTAGCAGAGGACGCGGTAGGAAGTAGGAAAATATAACTGGAAGTCAGAGAGCCAGCGAAGCATTGAGTAAGATATCATTGAGACAACATATATTAACATGGGCTGAGAGCCTGAGATAAATAACTGTTCCTTGACTTTATCACGCGCAGAGAGTAACATCTGTTCCTTTTTTTTTACATTCTCCAGTTCGAACCCGGCAAATACTTTGTTATATCCTTGCTATTGTATTTCTTTCCAAAGGACCAAAAGGATCCGTCACTTGAGAGTCTAGCAACAGTGACCGCTCGTTGATCAGCTTTTAGTTCAATCGATTTGTCCATTGTATGTTCGATGGTGCAGCTTGATGTCACTGAGTTATTCTATTTTCGAAGTAAATTCTTGAGACAATCTTTCTTAATTTAAATTTGTTCCAACGAAAAATAATAAATAAGAGCCTTTCTGGCTTTATAAAAATCATGCATTGAAAAGTAACAAATGATTTTCTTCATCCTTTAGATCCGATATGGGTTGTTATTTGGCTCGGCTGTTTTCTTGGCTCTGCAGGTTTTAAGCGCTGCATGGAATAGCAACATGAAAAGCTCCAAACACTCTGCCACAGTCAGCACAGAGAACCCAATCCAGAGACCCAACTGACCGCCAATGGCGGACACAAAATCCTCAATCTGTTGATGGGAAGATATAGTCACCTCATCAGAAACAGTTTTCATCCTATTTCTATTCTTTATCAAAAGCATAATGGAAGTTGAATTTCGCTAATAAAATTGCCTTTATTGATCCATTGCTTTTAGTAGCCTTCCTTGTAGACCATTTCACATTCAGGCAACCGAAATCAAATATGAAAATTAATTTCCCATTTTACGTATTTATATACCGCGGCAACTTTCAGTCTGTTGTGTTCTCGACGGGATGGGAATGTTTCGAACTGACAACTGAACAATTCCTTACTTACTTAAGCAGTTTAGTTGTTTAATTAAATTAACGAAGTAGGCCTACCTCATACGACCGCTGTTCTGTTATCACCTCCAAGTTAAGGTCCTCATAGAAGACTTGTAGCTTGCAAACATTTTTTCTGTTTAATTAAGTATAATAAATGGCCGTAATATACTGTGTTTTATACTTTTGTTAATAATAGCTGAAATGTACAAGTAAGGGGTAAAGGCAATTGACTGCATGTAGTAATTCTCCAATAACTTCTTAGGTATTTATGAACATTGCCGGTGAAGGAAAACTTAACTTTAGTTTGCATCTAAATAGGTAATTTGTATGATGACGCCATTTGGCTCCTTCACTTTTTCTGTTTCTTATGTTAATACTACACGCATTCCGAATTTTCAGCAATTGGTGTACAGTTGTGAAACCACGACGACCGAAAGAGACGAGCTTGCATGGAGCGAGGTACAACATGGGTGAAGAACCGGATCTTTGATCGTTGACCCTTTATGTCCTACCTGGAGGACCATGGAGGAGGAGCAAAACCACGCCTTTCTGGGATAATGGCTACCCGGCTGTGGTGGCCAACTTTTCTGGAATGTGGTAAGGAGGTTTAGCGAAGGGTACTCTTAGCCCAAATACTATATCTGATTATCGAAATAATTTACCTGTGAGATCCATCTTTGGTAACCAGTTTCTCTTTGTTCTTTAACTCCTCCGTATAGATTGGCTGAAGAAGGAGAAAAAAGAACCAAAGACTTACGCAATTAATAAACTTGAAAAAGACCATAATAATGCGAAAAAATAACATCAAGTTATAATAATGAACACCAGTGAAGCAAATTGATGCAGAAATTTTGTTGTTAGATCACTTCGAACATTCTAAAAGACATGTATACATGCACAGAGAGTTTCTTAGGGGGACCCTGTTCATACACAGGAAAGAAAATTTTGACTCCTCGTTTCATGAAATTATCCTTTTACATTTTACAGTTAATAAATCCAGCAGGAAGAAATTTCGCTCGAAGAATCTAGGAAGCAAAACCCTTTCAACCATAACGCTTACCTCAAATCTCCCTGATGGCCAAAAGGCGAACGAAGTACTCATCTTAAAGCTCTCCTCTCTGTTTAAAAAGCATGAGACAGAATTGCTATTTTAACTGAGCATTTTGTATTCTGTGCTGCCACCAAAATCCTTTTAATAATTCTATAACGGCAAAATTATCCAAACGCTTCATGCCGCGAGTATCGTTACTTTAACTTTTTACCAAACGGAAATTGGTATTAATATTATAGTCTAAAATTTATAGCGCCTTCCAACAGGTAGGTGCAAGTAAAATAAGCGGGCAATTAATCCCCTAATGGTCTAACCAATAGTTATAAACTAAATGGAACCTACTCCAACTTCTAACGCAAAAACGGCATGATTTAATTTGCGTCAGTATTTCGACTACGACGGCAATTTACACTCAGCAATAGGCGAAAGACCCAGGAGGTAAATGCTTCCCTAGGTCTTGCAAAAAAGAACAATGTTTCTTCTACCTGCATGGTGGTGGACAAGAGTCAGTGCAATTCAACTTGTTTTCTTTGAATTTCTTCTGGACTTTGCTGAGACATTTGCCTTTCAAAACAATAATCATGAACAGAGAAAAATTAAGAATTAACACTACATTTGAAGCTATAACTATAATAAGCTTTGAGAAATGTGAATTTCTGTTACTTCTCTGTTTGTCTGTCACACTGCAGATCCCGTAAGATAAACTTCCAGGAAATCTGTATTCCATACATCCGCACTCTTTATGTTGATTGTACGCCAAGCAGGAATCTTTGCAAGCCTAATAACGAAAACAGATGTGAATGAAAGCTACCATCGCAGATTTCTAGTAATAGCTACTGTTAACGGTGTAAATAGACCGAAAAAGAATAGGAGAGAATATATCGATACATCTTTCAATGTCCATTCTTGACATTTTTGTGCTTAAAGATACAAAAGATGTGGTTTCGTTTTTCTTTAGTGCCAGGTAGACGTTAAGTCAATGGTATTTACTTTAGAGAGTCAATAGCTATCACTCAGACACAGAGAATTGTAAATTATATTTGCCACTGAGATGTGTGCAAGTATTCTCACACGCTTCCATGATTTATTCCGTCGGTGACTTTCATATTGTACTTATGTCATGCAACATTTTCCTATTCTTTCACTACATATATTTGGACCAATACTATGACGGATATCTTCAATTTTCTATTGCATCACAGTTCCTCTCGGTGTGCAGCTGGGAGTAAGACTCAATTTCGGACTCGCGGGAAAGCAGAGTCAACCCTTGCCATGTAATAGGCTCCTGCCCTTAAGGACGTTCGCGCTAATTGCTTCTGCGCATCTTTACTGCGCACGCAAATCCACATGCCACGTCATGCATCAAGCGCGCGCGCCAAGTACTGAAATGAACAATAATAGGGCAGATGGCCTTTGCAAGAGCTTTGATTGGATTTTACGATCTTGGACTTTAGGTGACCCCTACTTTTCTTTTCAGAAACAGATTTTACCATTATCTGCACCTTGTCCAAAAATAAACAAAAAATCAATGTGGGAAGTTAAAAATAAATTCAAGATTTCTGTCCACGGGACATGGAATCCTGCCGTCTTGCGGCTGCAAGGCGCGTAAAACTATAGTCGCTAAATGCGAACTTGTTCTTAACAGGTCCGTTTAAACCATATTTGGCAGAGAACATTTCCCTTCAAAGCTCTAATGGAAATATTTTGGGACTTGCAGCCACTGTGGTCTTCTTCGCTAACGAAGCCCGTTTTACTAAGATTTAGGTGTTCTTCCGGGCATGTTCTCTCCAAAACTAAGTCGGTGACCCCCCATTTTTTTTATATTTCTGACATCACTAACTCATTATCTTTCAATGGTAAAATTTTCAGAAAAAAAAAAAATCAATGTTAGAAAAATTTCGCACGAACGTCCTTAAGCAATATGTGACTGTCGGCTTCCCGTCAGACTTATTCTGAAAGATTAGGCGAACAATAAAATCAACTTACCGTTTGGGAGTAGACTGCTCCAAAGTGGTTTGAGTATAAGTTTGATTTATCACTAGAGACAGTCTTTAAACAACGCTTGCTTTCAAAGGGATCCTCTCGGTTGATGATTTCCTTCGAAACAAATGAAACGAATACAGCCATTTTAAGGTAATACACCATTTATGGCTCAAGGCCTGGGTGCAGGGGAAAATATCGTACTGCGAAGCTTTTTTGGTTTCCTCAGGCACAGCTCTTTCAACTGCCAGTTGTTTAGATAAGTAAGAGTAAGAGTACATTGTTTTGGAATATTTTGCCTAGATTGAATAGCGGTTACAACAGTTGGTGCTGGCTGCAAAGTTTCGATTGTCCATGGAGCTTTCTTAGTAGACTGCTCAATAGTTGTCTTTACCTTTCTCAGTCCAATCATTGTGACGTAACCCGGAGCCAGACTCACTCCTCTCTCCAGTGGAAATGGCATCTCGCCCTGAGCACTGATATCCATCCTGATTCCTGCTTCTGGAGCCAAAACACCGATGTAATCTTCTTGCTCAATGTTGAGTTCTAAGTTAAGCCCTGTAGTGAAAAATAGTGAAAAACATAACCCCACAAGTTCAGTAATAATGATTTGCGGGGATAGGGTAAATCTCAGTGAAATTTCAATACGGTAAATATTAAATAAATGCAAATATAACCATGCTTAAGCACAGTTTGCTAGTTACAAACAAAATAGTCACGTCATGCGTGTAAATGAAGCAATTTTGGCGGCTCACAATCAGACATTTTAATCATTTCCACAAGCAGGGGTGCAAATTGGAACAAGGTAGACCGACCTAATAAATTCAACTGGTCTTTCACTGTTTCAAGAACAAAATTCCCCACATCAACGTTATATGCTCAAATTTTCTAGATGTCCTTATAGGAATTTGCAAATAAATTATATAGATGCAGATGTAAATGTATGAAAGGAAATACTCAGGCGCACCATGAGATGGTCCTGGTTTATTGGATTTTAGTATACGTCCATTTGCTCCAAAGCTTGTTTTGCCACTGTTGAATACATAACAGTTTCCATATTTGTAATGCCAAAAACTCTTCCAGACAAATGATGTGAAGTTTCTGAAATACAACAAAAAAAGCTAAGACACATTAAATATAAGTATTTCCAGAGGCGTCCCAAATTCAGGATTCGAGAAATCGATCAAATATCAATGATTTAGGTGCGTGTATCGCGTGAGACGGGACTGCCAAAAGTGCGCGGTGCTGTGTTACACTTATGGCAGTTGAGCTGAGAATTTGGGCACTCTACAAGGCACTGTATGGAATTTAAAACAACGATTTATCAAACCCCGCTATGAAATAAAATTTATCTTTTAGGACTAAAATGGGGGGTTTGAAAAAAAAAACAACAACGATGGGATACCCTGGGTGCCAGAGGGGCTTTTGTCCTAGCGAAGCTGCGATTGTGAGCGGCAAAGCTAACTTCAACGACCATTTTCAACGGTCGATGCCATAGTTGGTAACTAAGCCTAAAACGCACTCACCAAATGCTTTATTGTTCATATTCACACTGGTTTACTTGCGGTTAGCTTTTATTTTTTGGTTGGGGCAACTCTATCATTAGTATTGAAAAGTAAGGTTTTATAATATAATTTTGTGGAAATTTTGCGGATCAATCTGGTGGTGTAGTGGCATAAGAGGGATAGTCGGAAACAGAGGTCCTGCTACTGGGTGGTTTCTTGCATATTTTACTTTTTTTAATTTAGTAGAGAAAAATTTGTTGATAGTTAAAAAAATTCTCTAATTGTCGCGAAAATGGCATCGACCATTTACAAAACGGACAACTGCAGTGACGAAGCCGCCTTTGCCACTCACAATCGTAGCTTTGTTACGGAAAAAAACCCTCTGGCACCCAGGGTATTGCAAACGATACTAAGATTATAAACAAATCAGATTTCTAATATCACTAGAAGGGAAAAGCATTTCCTAGCTTAACCGACAACACTTAGTTTATGGGGCAAGAACCTTAACTTTGCTTGAAACATTCTTTTATGTTAAATGAGAACTTACCGACAAGGAACACCTCTGTAAGTACACGACAACACCATGCCCTCGAAAGTATGACCCATCGTACTTAGGAAACTTTCGTTTTTCTCGGCCATAAGAACGGCCATTTTCTCGCTCTTTAGGAAACGCAGGTCTTTCTTAGCTGGATCGTGAAACTCTTCGTCATCCCAAACGTCATCATAGTCGTCAAAGTAATCCCCTGAATTGTTATCATCGTCATCATCATCTTCGTGAGAAAAACTGCCATCATAGGCTCTTCGTTTTATATTGTGAGCCGCTAAGGATGCATTGCTTGCTTCTGTTAAGGGGAAAGGAAAACAAAAACAATTACCACTCGCTGAGTAATTCATTTAACAACATGATGCATCATTACATTAAAGCCAGTCGCATGGGTTGTTTACTGAATGATCAATACTATATGGTTAATTAGTTGAACAATGGGGTTCGAACGTGCACGAGGTTTTCCCAGAGTCAGAATATGAACCTAGTCGAGCAAACATGGAGAAAGAAACACATACCACTTGGCTGCACCTACCAAGCTCAATTGCAAACAGTTCGTTCAAAAATTCCATGCCCGTGTCCTTTGCTGCTTGAAGAGAACTGTTTTTGATTGGATTGAAGTTGCAGAATGTCACAGTTGGAAATGGTTGACTCTGTGAAACAAAAAGGGAGGAATTTTGAGAGGATGATTTTTTGGTCAGTGGCACAAACGTAGCTGAGTTACCCGAGCTTTCCAGAAAGGATACGAATCAGAAGGTGTCGGCCTGGACTGCTATCTGGAGAAATCATTTGTATATCTATCTGAATGTTCCTTCGACAGTGACAGAGAAACCATGTCCTATACGTACCAGGCTAAAAGTCCACCATTCAGTTGACCATATTATCATTGCGAATATGCTCCTTGTCGATACTCAACTCCTACCAGTATGCAGGCTGTTTTTCAGTGAACCTAGTTAAATGGCCGTAAATTTGCTCCCACGAGTCTCATGTTGAAGAAGGAGAAAGATGGAATACGTTTGGTAGCTAGTAGGACATGAAAGTCGTGCGATCTAAATCTAGATTAGGGAATTCGTTTTTCACATGACACCGTGTCGTCATGGCGTGAAGTCCTCGTTGCCAAATAATTAGTGCGCTGGCTTCTAGATCAATCCGGCCGGATACAAGCCCTGGCTGGTATCATTGTGCTGCGTTTCAAGCAAGACACCTTATTTTCATGGTGACTTTCATCATGCAGGTGTATGACTGAGTACCAGCAAAGTTATTGCTGATCGAGGTAGCCCATCGATGGACTGGCAAGAATAAGAGTAGAAATACTCCTAGTCACTTCATAAGAAGGAAACCGGAGCTAAATACCAGTCCGGTGAACCACTGGGATCGAATTCAGATTAAGAGGCACTCTAAATAATAGGCCGGTGCCTCCTTTGTTTACAGCTGTGAGAAGAACCGAAAACTCAACCCTTACCTTGGATGTTTCTACTGTCACCAAGGTAGTGAGCGGTCGTCTTTGGTATTTTTGGAACAAAGTGTGGACTTGAATCATCATGATCGTCGTTGCCCCTAACAACAGCATTGTCCATAATACAGTCCGAGTCCAGTGGGTTGCGGCCATTATCCTTCCCAGGCCATGGGCAGATGTATGGTCACAGAAGTCCTTGACGAGTGACCAAAGCGTGTTAGTTGATTCTTTTCCATGTACCTCTGTTTCATCCTGGCTAACGGCGTCTTCCATTTCCATTTCTAGATAAGATTACTGAGTCATTTAAATGGCACAGCTGTATCCTGGAGAGAGAATATTGTTTAGTGAGTATATTTTCGAAAGAAATGTGTTAAGCTTAACCAGTAAGTACAATCATTTCGTTCGATTTTGCTACAAGCTACCAGAACCAATTCTAATGCTATGCGGGAAGTTTGTCAAATGTTAACACAGCCATGTGGTCTAGTTCGCTTCAGTCACCATTTAAGCTCAGTGAAACAGTTCAAGTCCAACTTATGCTCACAAAATACTGAAACTTGGAAATTGTGATCAACTAAAACGACTGACCTAACATTTCTGAATTAGGTTGTTTCCAGTCAGTCTAAATTTGGCTCAGTTACTGCCCCTTTTTTGGCTTTTGGCCTTTTGACTTAGAAGAGTGAAAATTGTAAAGAGCATGCAAATTTACAACAAAAAAATGCTTCATCGTTTAATAATTAAGATTATGAAGTAAATTCACTCTAGAAAGTACCCGAACTTCTCATACTTTATGATGTTAAGCCAAATATTTCGTGAGGGAAATGGACGTAGTAATTAAAAGGTGCAGAAAAGTGGCACCATCTATTCAAATGTAAAATAACATTGCAATTTAGGCAGAATTCTTGTTAACACTTGAAAGCTATTGTGGAAACAGTTTTCAAATCTCTTTTCGAGATTACAAAGCTGATAGAAATAATTTTGATGTTACTAATGAGAGGTTTCTTGAACAGCCTCCCAATATTTTGTCTCACTGCATGAAAAACTTAAGTCGGGTGCTTTTGACGCTTTATGCGGTTCCATTTAAGAGACATCACTGTTTCTATCCCCTAAAAACTGAAAGTCATATTCTGATCCGGTCATGTTAGAAATTGTTCAATCGGATGTGAATTAGTTGAAATTAATAATTTAGGTATGCTCAAAGTTAAATACTGTTTGTTAGCTTTGGTAGACTGAATCATGTCTTTGTCTTTCTTCAGAAATTATAGCAGCTTTTATTTTTCCAAAAAAAAAAAGAAACGAGCAGGAATCGTACACGCTATCCTTTTCTCATTCGGTTTCAGAGGTCCTCTTGAAGAGAGAAACAGCTAGTGACTAGATTAAAAATAATTACAAATAAAAATGTATCGGGTTATCAAACTTTCCGTCAAGGTGTCACTCTTCAAAAACAAACTACTTCAAGTCCCCTAGGGATCAATAGAAATAGAGCTTTTTAGTTTTTGTCGGTATCGAAAAAACATTTATGTTTCTTTAATAATTTGAGTTTTTTTAATTTGCTTAAGAGGAACTTGAATATCACCTACATTCGACACTCGCACTCTTACCTTTTTGCTTAAACTGATTATTCCACTTAAACTCGTCGGAGGTCAGTCTATAACCATATTAGGATTCCTCTTCATGCATGAAACTAACTTAACCAAATTCTGACTACAACTTCTAAATTTCTACAGTCTACATTATATATAGTGCTGTAATGTGGAGATTTCAAAGCAGCCCTCATCAAGCTTTTTCCTACAGTAAAACATACCTAGCTTAATTTGATACGCAGACCTCCCTTGATGCAATCCCTCGAGCAATCCTTATGGCGTCGAGGAAATGTTTTACACAACTAAGCCGTTAAGCAATTTTTTACATGCTTGCAAACGAAAAAAACTTTGTTTTCTTTCCTTTTTTTAATAATCGCGAAATAAACATCGCTTGTGAAAAATTGATTAGTGAACCAGTGCGAAATTAGGCTAGACTTCAGTCGGGGAAGCCACAATTGTTTAGTGGCTTGAGGGAATTGCCTTTGTAACAATTTTTTTGTTTTTAAATAAGGGGATGAATAAATTAATCTGCCTACCCTCTAATGATTTCCCATTGAAATATGGTCCATTTAAAAGAACTCAGTAAATCGTTGTATACAGTTTTGGTACTCAATTCAAGGACTGCAAAAGATCTGCTAGATGTGGAGGAAAAATTATATACAAGTAAAAAATTTTAGACATCGAAGGGTATATTTTCAGAAGCCTATAATTATTCCTTATTGCTTTACTTCTTGATAAAAAAAAATTATTTGCTGGACACTAATGTCGACTTTGGCAGATATTCTCCTATTATATTGTAGAAAATCACGAATTGGACGATTCTGAAAAGCTACATAGCATTAAAAAATCAATACGGAATTTTAACTTTCTTCAATTTTGTCCCAAACGCTTCCTTAACCGAACGAACAGGTAAGAATTTGGTAAACAGCAGTGAGGGTTGACTCCTGAACGAAAGCGGAGAATTAAAAATTTTAAAAATCAGAGTAGTCATCATGACGCACTCTGTATGATGAAAAGAGATATCTCAGCCAGTTTGTGACAGAAATGTTTGATTCTTTGCAGCAAGATTCTACTAAATGTGCTCCACAATGTGAGCTTAAAAGTTCTGTTACCATGGCAACATACTGGGTTCCAGATCTCCCCCATATTAAAAGCTTTTCTGGCCACCTTTGGCATTCCATTTTGAAATTTGCTAACAGCACTTGATATGCATGATCCAGCAAGCTAATAAATATGTTAGCACGACTTTGTGGCCTTGTTTAACATTTTCAAGCTGAAAATCACCAACATATTGAAATCAAGTGGGTGGGGCCTGGAAAAGAGTGAGTTGCCATGGGAACAGAATTTTTTGTAATCCTGTAGATCTATTAGCCTGCCAAGTCGCAAGGTTTTGCACTGCAAATTGGCCAAGATAACTCTGTTTATATACTCAATATAATATTAGGTTGAGTGTGTAACGTCATCAGTTATCTCATTTGCATATTTTACCCATTTTCAAACTTAAATATCTCCGGAACTAATGCAGATATTTGCAAACGGTGAACGGCTTTTTTATTCTTTCATGGAATTCTATATGATACACTCCAAAAAAACAACGGGTAAAAATTTGATCATAGTACCACTTTAACGAGAGAAAACTCTTCACCGCGCTATCGCGCGATATCTTTCTCCCCTCCCCCCCCCCCCTTCCCAATGTTTCTAGCTAAGCAATATGACGTACAAAACGTCGATGGACAACACTGAAACGGGGAAAGGGGGCTAAATGTTCTTCTGTGACAAATTTGCAATTGCGAACCATAAAAGTAAGTAAAGCCATTTTTAGCACAAAGTGTCTATATTGTTGCAACTTGTTGTAGCCTCTTATCAAAACAAAGGCTTTTTTCATTAAAAAGGAAAACGCGATAGGCAAATGCACAAAGAATGTCTACGAAGCTACGCAATCATATTATATCATTACCCATTTTCAAACTTAAACGGTAAACGGCTTTTTTTATTCTTTCATGGAATTCTATTATAAAAAGACTCACTCCATAACTTACTTCCTTGCGTTAAGGCATTTTTTTTTATAAATAGATTTTTAAGTGGCTGCGCAGGTCGATATTACTCTTTCCGCTTTCTAACTAAGCTACATTTGGTGGTTCTCAGAATGAGAGCAATTCTACTTGGTTAACTAGGTTAATAGTGGCGAATTCAACTCGTTGCAACCATTTTACTCCTATTTCAAAACCACTTGCTGTTTTTCCCATAAAGGACTGACAATATCAATTCTATTACGGCGGAAAACGCGCCGATATCCATCTACGTACAGCTGATATTATACTTCGATTGAGATACTTCCATATTATAACCCAACATTCACTGCTTTTTCAAGGTAGTAGTTTACTAATTTTCAATAATTTGTTTTCATTTACTAGTTCTAGTTAAACCGACAGAAGTAAATTGCACTGATTAAAAAGTGATGAAATGAACACCCTAAAGTATTTGAAAGCTCGAAAGCAATATTGTCATTGGGTTATCAGAGGATTTAGAGACTTCTTGACATTTTTTGAGTTGAAACGTATTTAAAATAAACACGAAATCAGTAGAGGAAGAAATACAATATTGTTTTCGATTTCTTTTTAACTGAGTTATCAAAGAGGTCAAACACAATAATTTAGTCATTAAAGAATTGGTTTTCATTTTTGTTGATTGTGGTGATATTCTGTTTTCTGCTTTGAATTTATAGCAAAAAAATTAAAACAAGCGGATTTGCTTTTTTTTATATTATTTCTATCGCAGTTCACTTGCTGATCCATGGCTTACGAGAAGAAACAATTTAAAGATAAACATTTTTTTCAATATCAATCATCATATCTCAGTTTTGGCAACAGCTAGTTTATTTTATTTTTGTTTTACAGATTTCACATGACAAAAGTCTTGGCATACCTTGCAATATCTGTCAGGGAATTTATCAGTTCGCCCCCTCCCCCCAGTTCAATTTTGTTTATCGTGATGAAGTTGTCTTTGCTCGTTGGGGCAAGGGGGTTGCCTATTCTAGTGGTGTCATTAGGTATTGTCCCCTAAATACCGTGTCAGCGTATTTTCGTCCCACCTGATCCAGGTGTGCCAAGAACTTTTGTCGTGGATCGTAGGTCCCCTGAAAATCCCCCTACTATGTTCCCATATTTGAATTATTTCAAGATAAAAGCCTTAGAAGTTCTCACTGGGCTGTACGTTAAACAAAATATAAATAGCAGACCTCTTTTTCCGTTTAAGCAACTTTAATTAGTATCATGCAGTTACCCTATTTAACTATCTTGTACATGGGAGACCCCAACCCTTTCAAACTCAATTGGAAGGACAGAAAAAAAAAATTGGCTTTAGCAGTAGACAGGAGTAGGAACTCAGAGAATATAACGAAGGGGAGCTAGCAAAGTCAGGGATACAGCATATATTAACGTGGATTCAGGACTTGAAATAAATAACTGTTGGTAATTTTGTTCGTTGACTTGACCTCTGTGGATTTTGTACATCTCTTCAGTTGCGAACCCGGCAAATATTTTGTTATTGCTGACTACCATCATCTTTAATATTGTATTTCTTCCCAAAGGACCAAGAGGATCCGTCAATTAAACGTCTGGCAACAATACAATTGACAGCTGATCAGCTTGTAGTTCAATACATGATTTGTCCATTGCATGTTTTAAACAACTTGATGTAGCTTGATACCGTTGAGTTCTATTGTTTTCCATGGAAACTGTTTAAATAATCTTTCTTTTTTAATTTCTTCAAACCTAAAATAATAAATTAGCGCCTTCTTGGCTATATACAAATTCTGCGTTGAAAAGTAACAATTGATGACGAACAGATCAGATCAAAATACAGGATTTTCTCCATCCTTTAGATCCGATATGGGTTGTTATTTGGCTCGGTTGTTTTCTTGCTTCTGCAGATTTTAAGTGCTGCGTGGAATAGTAACATGAAAAGCTCCAAAAACTCTGCCACAGTCAGCACAGAGAATCCAATCCACAGACCCAACTGACCGCCAATGTCGGACACGAAATCCTCGATCTGTTGAGTGGAAAATATAGTCACCTAGTCCGGCAGAAACAGTTTTTCTCTGTCTTGCGTCAAACATTATACTACCAAACGAAAATTTGGGGTTTACCTCGGTGTAAGAACCTGTGAACTTTTTCTTTGGTAAGTCTGCATATGAGCCAAGTGGCCCATCAGGCCGGAGCTTATCCCGGTTTCCTTAGCATTAAGCGACTTCCCCCTGGATGGGATGCTAGTCCATCGCAGGGTTACCCCCAAGCATTAAATTCGCCGGTACCCATTTATACACCTGGGTGGAGAGAGGCAATGTGAGAGTAAAGTGCCTTGCCCAAGAACACAACACAATGTCCCCGGCCAGGGCTCGAACCCGGACCGCTCGATCCGGAGACGAGCGCACTAACCATGAGGCCACCGCGCCTCTCACACTTTTTCTTTGTTTAGTAGCTATTGTTAGGGTTAGGGTCTATTATGTTAACTCCTTTGTTTTCTTTGTTTTACGTCACTTGTGAGTTTCACAGTTCTTATACCGAGGTACAGCCTAAATTTGAAGTCTAGAGCTGACACAGTACCTGTGAATTATTCCATTGCTTTGATTTATAGCTAAACCATTGCACTCATATTTAATAGAGGGAAATGGTTATGAAACCCGTCAAAGTTCTTTGTTCTAAGTTCTTTTCGCTTTTTTGGCCTTGACCGTGCACAAAACACAACAGTTTGGTTTACTCCGAACTGAGGATCTAACCAATAGAAACTTGTTGGTTACGCAACTCATGTATAGTGTATGAGCGCTTTGGACCCTCCAATTTAACTCTTGGCGTCTTTGTTTGCTCCTTTCATGTTTGTTGGGCCTCATATCCATTCCTCTTTATTAACTATGTTACAACTAAAGTATTAACATACGTAGAGATGGGTAATTTTCGACCAGGAAATCGAACTCTCCCCTACTTGCTTATGCAGTTTTGTGTTAAAATTAAACGAAGTAGGCCTACCTCATATGACCGCCGTTCTGTTATCACCTCCAAGTTAAGCTCCTCGTAGAAGACTTGTAACTTGCAAACATTTTTTCTGAGTGATTGAGTGAAAGAATTCGTTTCATCGTTTTGTTAATAACATCAGAAAAGTAGAAATTGAGGGGTAAACACCATTGACTATTAATTCCATCCACTAGAACTTCCTGGGAATTTGATGCTATAGAAGTTTTTGAACCTCGTGAGGGAGCCTCAAATTAAAGTTGTGTTTCAACTAGCGCATTTTTCTAAATAAATTGCCAAATCTGTACCGTTAATACAGGCCCCTCAGTAATTCATCTCTTTTATCCCGACTGAATCTACTTTCAATTAGGCCTTACGTTTAAGTTTTGTCGGAAAAGCCAAACAGTAATTACTAAGAATATTAACGTCAAGATTTTCGGAAACATAGAACCGTCTTGTTTGTTTTCAAATAATGTCAAATAGAAACCTGGGCATGATCGAATCTACACAAGTTTTGGCCTGTTTTCCATATAAAAAGAATCGTTGGCAAAGAACATAATCTCATAGAATCGAATTCTACTTGAGATTTTCAGTGACACCACGCGCTGATCTGAGATCACGACCAGCCAGCTACGGTAGCCACCTTTATCGTCGTGTTAATAACAAGGATCTATTAATCTAAAAAAGAGCCTGGAGTAAAGATGCTCAACGAAGGGTATGTCTTGCCAAAAGCTAAATATGGATTACATCGACAGTGTTTACCTGTGAGATCCATCTTTGGTAACCACTTTCTTTTTATTCTTTAACTCCTCCGTATAGATTGGCTAAAGGGCAAGAAAAAAAGAAAAAAAGACTTACTTGGTTAACTTGAAAATAGGATCATAATAATCTAAAACGAAAACAGGACAACAATTGGAACCAGTAAAGCAAATTTAAATCTATGTATACATGTTGTATTTAGATCACGTGGAGCAATGCATAATTATAGACATGCACCTGGTATTGGAATCATATACATACACACCGAGTCGATTGGCAGATCCCCCTTTTTTATACCACATACGAGAATGACTTTCATCCCCATTTAAAGAACATTTTACGATTGATAAATTCAGCAAGGGGAAATTTCGCTGAAGGATTCTAGGGACTAGGAAAATCTGCGTTTCAATGTACGTACCTCAAATCTCTCTGATGGCCAAATGGCAAAGGAAGTACTCATCTTAAAACCCTCCTCCCTGGATATAAAGCAAGAGAGAGAATTTCAAATGTTAGCCGGTCATCTTCTCATTCTGTCCCCGTTTTGCATTGTCTTCAAAATCCCCCTTTTTATGCTTTCAAAAATTTATTTCATGATTCTATGATGATAAAAACTATCCAAACGTTTGCTGCTACAAGTATCGATGCTATAACCCCGTAACAAATGCTAAGTATTATTAATACGTAATTCAAAATTGATAGCGCCTCAAAATAAGCGAGCGATCTGCCCTACCTCAATTTAGCCCGTTAATTGACTTATACTTTTTGGAAAAAGCAAAGGTACCAGTATTGATGAACTAAATAACACCTTTGCAATAGCTGTTCCAACTACTGACGCAAAATTGCGTGGTTTAATTGGTTTCAGTTCTACCACGACGACAATTTTCACTCAGCAACAGGCGAATGACCGAGTAAGTTATTGAGGGGGTAAATGTTCCCAAAATACCGGTTTCGTCTACCTGCATGGTGGTGGACAGGAGTCAGTGCAATTCAACTTGTTCTCTCTGAATTTCTTCTGGACTTTGCTGAGACATTTGCCTGTCAAAACAATGAATAGGGAGATCTTAGGAAATTAAACTGAATTTGAAAACAGGAACAGTAATAAAATTTGAGAGATGTTAATTTAATTTCAGTTACTTGTCAGTTTGTCTGTCACACTGCAAATCCCGTAAGATGAACTTCCGGGAAATCTGTATTCCATACATCCGCACTCTTTATGTTGATTGTACGCCAAGCAGGAATCTTTGCAAGCCTAATGACGCAATTATATGTGAATTAAACCTAGCATTGCGGATTAACATGTAATAGCTACTGTTGTTGCTAATAATGTAAAATAGACAGACGAAGGGGAGGAGAGAGTATCGATGCATGTTGTATGAAAGTCCACTCTTGATATTTTTGTATTTTTAAATACAAAAATGTCAAAAATGAGCCAAGATACAAAAAGATATGGCTGCATTTTTCTTTAGTACAACTAAGTCAATGATATATACTTAGGAGTCAATAGCTTTGACTACGATTCAAAGGATACCACCTTTTATTAGCCTCTGAGATGACTGAAAATATTTTCACACGCTATTCATTATTTATTCCATCAAATTTTGGTTTCCGGGAAAGTAGATTCAGAACTGGCAAAGTTGACATTAGGCTTCTTGCAAAACTCGATTCCAAAGATTACAAGTAATAAAATCAACTTACCGTTGCGGAGTAGACTGCTCCAAAGTGTTTGGTGTACAAGTTTGATTTATCACTGGCGATGGTCTTCAAACAACGCTTGTTCTCGAAGGGATCTTCTCTGTTTATCATTTCCTTCAATCAAGCAAGGACATACAACAATTTAAACACAAAAGCTGAGCAAAAACAACTGGCTTGGATTTTAATGTTTTGCAGACTTGGCTCTAGAGAACAAAAACATAAATTATTCTGTCTAGAGCATTTAGCGACATTCCACCGGTTGGCTCGAGTGCATGGTTTTTATTGTTCTGACTGTGTCTTCTTAAACTGCTTAATTGTTGTCTTTACCTTTCTCAGTCCAATCATTGTGGCGTAACCCGGAGCCAGACTCACTCCTCTCTCCAGTGGAAATGGCATCTCGCCCTGAGTACTGATATCCATTCTGATTCCTGCTTCTGGTGCCAAAACACCGATGTAATCTTCCTGCTCAATGTTTAGCTCTAAGTTAAGCCCTGCAGTAAAACCAAAGGTTAAATTAAACCCCATGATGTGAGTGGACTAAGTAAATTTCGAGAGAATTTGAATACTGGTAAATAAAAATAAGAATATGGGGATTGTATGTTACCATACGTGCATGAGCAGTTAACTACTTGCAATGTAATTGAAGCAACGCTTATTAGAAAAAAACAGAGGTATATGTCAGAATAAGTTCAACTTGTCCCTCACTCTTTCAAGTACAAAAGTCCAAGTCTGTTATATGAAAATGAAAGCAAACACACAGACGCACCATGGGATGGTCCTGGCTTATTAGATTTTAGCACAAGTACATTTGATCCAGAGCTTGTTTTGCCACTGTTAAAGGTGTAGCAGTTACCGTATTTGTAATGCCAAAAACTCTTCCAAAAAAATGACGTGAAGTTTCTGAAATACAAGAAATAACAAAGGCAAATGTTAAACAGAAGTTGATAACGTGACTTAATGTTCAGGTTTATTATTTTATTATTACCTTTTTAACGGCGGTTACAGATTTACTGAAGACTTATGGTTTAATAAAGAGAAAAAGACTCACAGAAGATACTAAGATAGCTGTCTAAGATGTCTAGTTTTGCTAGACGATAAAAAGGCTAGCTCAACTGACAATTCTTCGCTGAAGTCTGGTTTTTGGCTGATAACGTTTGTGGTTAATGAGAACCTACCGACACGGGACGCCTCTGTACGTACATGACAACACCATGTCCTCAAAAAGATGACCCATCGTACTTAAAAGACCTTCCTTTTTCGTGGCCATAAGAGCGGCCATTTGCTCACTTTTCAGGAAACGCGGCTCTTTCTTAGCTGGATCTTGGAACTCTCTACTCTCTTCGTCATCCCAGAAGTCATCGTCGTCGTCATGGTAATCGGCTGAATTGTCACCATCATCATCATCATCTTCGTCAGATCTGTCAGGAGTTGGTTGGGGGCTTCGTACTTGTTTGTGGCCATCATTCGCTCTTCGTTTTCTGCTATGAGCCCTTAAGGAGGCATTCCGTGCTTCTTTTAAGGCAAAAAGGAAAATAATCAACACTCACTGATAAAGTTAGATAACAACATAATGCATCTTTACATTAAGGCTAATCGCATTTGTTGTTTACTAAATGTCAAATACTATTTCATTAATTTGTAGACTTGGGTCCGAACGTGACATTTTCCCAGCGATCAGAATATGGGTCTGTTCGAGCAAAAATGGAGAAGTAAACAAGTACCACCTGGCTGCACTCACTAAGTTCAATTGCAAACAGTTCTTTGAAAAGGTCCTTGTCGGCATCCTTTGCTGCTTGAAGAAAATTATTCTTGATGGCATTGAAGTTGCAGAAAGTTACAGCTGGAAATGGGAGACTCTGTGAAAGAAATAATGACGGTTTATGAAGGGATGAGTTTTCGGTCAATGACAGAAGCATTGTCGAGTTACCAAAAAGCTCCTAACAGAAGTCGAACCAGACAATGTAAGGCCCGACTCCTATCTGAAGAGCTTCTTTGTAAGAATTGTTTTTCCGCGAGTATCTCTTTGCAACTTACAGAAAAACCATATAATATATTTACCATGCAGGTTAAACTACACCATTCAGTCGATTATAGGTATTGGGCATGTGCACATTGTTGACATTCTACCCTTAACAGTGTGCAGGTTGTTTTTCACTAGAAACTAGTTAGATGGCCTTAAATTAGCTTTCTCGCGAACTATGGAAGTTGTACGATCTAAGTCTAGGTAGGGAATTCGTCAGTTTTCCACACCACAGGCATCAGTCATCATGGTAAGTGCTCGTATGTGTTGCGGGGGCTAAATGCGATAGCCTCCATCTAGATCGAACGATCCTGGTTTCAATAAAATACAATGGCTCGGATCAACGTGCTGTTCTCTTAAGCAAGAAACTATTTTTATATAGCGCCTTTCATCATGAGTCATTGGGTTCGAATGCAGATTAACATTAAACAGAAAACGTTTTCTATGTTTACAGCTGTAAAAAGAACCAAAAATAAACCGCACCGTGGATGTTTCTACTGTCACCAAGGTTGTAAGCGGTCGTCTTTGATATTTCTGGAACAAAGTGTGGACTTGGACTGTCAGGATCGTTGTTGCCCCTAATAACAGCATTGTCCAAAATACAGTGCGAGTCCAGTGAGTTGCGGCCATTATCCTTCCCAGGCCATGGGCAGATGTGTAGTCGCAAAAGTCTTTCACGAGTGGCCAAAGCGTGTTAATTGATTCTCTTCCATGCACTTCTGCTCCATCCTGGCTAACGGAGTCTTGCATTTCCATTTCGAGATAAAATTACTGAGTAATTTAAATGGCAAAGCTGTATCCAGGAGAGAAAAATTGTTCAGTTAGTATAATGCTGGAAAGAACTAAGCGTTACTGAAGCGATTATGTCACAAGTTAACAAAACCAATTATCGCACTATGCGGGAAGTTTGTCCTACACAGTATTCTAGTCTAGTTCCCACGAGCTCAGTAAAACAGCCTATGGCTAGTCGATGTCAAAATCATGCGTACTGAACCTTGGAAATTGAAACAAAGCTTGACCTCTAGATGCGATTAACGGAAAACTCAATTGACCTACAAATTTTGGAGTAGCTCGTTTTCAGTCTGCCTTACCCACAAATCCTAATTTGGCTCAGTTACTGATATGTTTTTTGACCCGGCTTCGCTGAGGTCCCGCGATTATTGTTATTTACAATCATTCAGCCTATGAAACACATTGAAATGCTATTTCAAAATGGCCTCGCCAGAAATTTGAAGACTCACTCCATATGTTTTCAGCATGAAAAATTACCCTCTATACTCCAGTTGCACCAGGATATTATTTTTCATTAATAAAAGTTCTGAAATAGTACGTACCTTATGGCTTTGTCTTTACGTTGAGAGAAATAGCGGTTTATGTCCTGGACTTCGAGTGAAAATTGCAAAGAGCGTGCAAAGTTATAGAAAAGCTTCCTAGCGAGTTTAAGACGATGCAGCAATTTCATGTTGATTTGTTAAGCCAAATATTTTGTAGGAGACATGGACGCGGTAATTAAAAGGTACAAATAAGTGACACCACCTTTCAAATGCAAAAGAGGCATTCCAATTTAAGCAGAATTTTTCATAACAGCTCATGATTATCATGGAAAACAGTTTTCCAATTTCCTTTCGAGATTAGCAAGTTGATAGAAATCATTTTTATGTTACTAATGAAGGGTCACATGAAAGGTTTTATAAGATATTGCTCCCTTGCACGAGAAACGTTTAATCCAGTGATTTTGTTCCCCCAAAACTGAAAAATAAAGTCATATTCTGATCCGGTAATGCGAAAAATTAATCTATCGAATGTGAATTAGTTGAACTTAATAATTAAGCTACGCTCAAAATTGAATACTGTATGTTAGCTTAGATGCTGTGAATTATGTCTTTTGTATCTCTTCAGAACTGTACCAGATGTTCTAATTTCGATATTTCAAATTTTAATAAACAATAAGAAATTTTTTTTTTTTTAAAAAAAGCAGGAATTGTACTTAGTCTGTCGTCTTCCCGTTTTCTAGAGATCTAGTCGTCACAAAAAGTAAAGAAAAAGCCGTAATAATTTACAAAATTCCTGGAAGATTTAGCCTTAAAGACTCAAGTAGCGCTAGCGACTGGATTAAAACGTTTTCTTATCAAGCTTTACGTCACCCTTCAAACCCAAACTCCTTTAAGTCTCCTAGGGATCAATATATTAAGCAATCTTTTTTGCTTTTGTCGCAATCTGAAATAGGATTTTATTTTTCTTTACATTACTAACGAGGAACTTGGATATCACCTGCATGTGAAACTCAAAGTATTATTTTTAGCTCAAACTTAAAGAAGCACAGTCACGTAGGTATTTTGAGTTATTTTGACCAACAACAACAACAACAACAATCTTTATTTGTACTCACACATACTTGCTCAAAACCCACAAAAAGTTACACAATTGAACGAAAGTTTTGACCATCTACAAAATTACTGTTAAATTGAAGGAAACCTGAAAATAATACCTTATAAAGATAAAAAAAAACACCATAGAGATAATAGTAAACCGTAAAAGAACCAGGATGGTTAAGGATGGAGAAGATTGACTCGGATTACTAACGAAATTGAAAAATTTAGGCTAAACTTTTCAAACCGTTTAACGGTGACTGCACTGCTTTAATATGCTGCCTAAACTCATCGAATGTCGGTCTAACCATAAAGGAATTCCTTTTCATCAAACAAACTTACCAAAATTATGATTATAACTTTAAATTTCTACAATCAACATCATAACTGATGAAGGTTTCAAAGAAATCAGCTCAGTTCTAGCTAGCTTTTTCTACGGTACAACATACCTTGTTTAATTTGATACACAGAACTTCATTGAGCATTTATTCGCGACTCTTATGGCTTTCAGCGAATTTTAACATGCATGATAACTTTAAAAAGCATCGGTGTGTATTTCGTAACTTGCCTGCCTTATATTAAATTTCCAGTGAAATATGATCCATTAAAAAAAAACACGAAATCTTTTATTGCAGTATTGGTATTCAATTCAAGACTGCAGAAGTTCTCCCCAATTCGAGAAAAAACTATAAGTAAACACTTCAGCATCTCAGGGTATATTTACGGAAACCTATATTGCTTATCGCTTGAATTTTTGACACCTTACCGCAATCAGGCTTGAATTTTTCAAACATTTCAATTGCCCAGTGGAAAATTATGTACTGTTGTATTTCGGTGCCAGAAAAACTGAACACGTAACACTAATGGCGACTTAGTGCAATCTACAGATTTAAAATATTTGAAATTTAATGCCGCAGATTGTAAAAAGCAACAAAGGCGGAGTAAAACATCTATACCGAAGTTGTAAATTTCTTAAAGGTTTTCTCTGACACTTCTGTAACCGGACGATTAGGTAAGGATTTGGAAAACTGGAGTGAGGGCTGACTCCTCTACGTTGTTAGAGGCTTACTAAAAACCAACACGTTTTTAGAGTTCGTCGGAGAGGGACACCCGAGTGCCACATGCACTAAGAATGCCTAAGTAGCTGCATCATCATCATCATAAAAAACTATAAAAAGAACATTCCATACCTAACTTCCTTGTGCTATTAATGGCGATCTTTTTTATAAATAGACTTCTAAGTGACTGCGTCGGTCGCCTGCAAATGCGCCAAGAGATTTTGTTTTATTTCAAACAAAACAACATTTAGTGGTTGTAATGAAATGATTTTTACTGAGTTAACCGATTTAACTGTGGTGAATTCAATTCGTTGCTGCCATTTTAAACAAGCTTACATATCTGGCCATCTTTTATTTACTTTCAACGACTAAGAATGTCAACTTTATATTGCGGCGGAAAAGGTCCCGATATCCATTTACGTATTATATTTCGATTAACGTACTTCCATATCATAATCCAACATACATCACTTTTTCAAAAAGGTAACTTACTAATTTTCACTAAAGTGTTTTCATTTACTTCAAGTTAAACTGAAAAAAGTGCATTACACTGATTAAAACTTTATGAAATAAATACGCAAAAGTATTTGGAGCCGCGAATGTAATATGATTGCTACTGGGTTATCAGAGGATTTAGGAACTTTCTAACATTCTTTGAAAATTATTCGTAATAAACAAGAAATAGAAGACGAAGTTGTTCTCATTTTCTATTTTATCGAAGCTACCCTGAAAGAGCTATTAAACAATAATTCATTCTATTAAAAAATGGCTATGCTTTTTTGTAGATGGTGTGATATTTTATTCAAGACAATTATTAAGACCTCGATAATTGGCGGAATCTTTTGTTATATGAAGCACTGTAACGTACTCTTTCTTCTGTTAACCTTAACCAAATATAACTAAGGTATTGCGATATGTTCATTTGCAACCAAAATAAATGTCTTAGGCAAGAAAGAAAAGGAGAACTTTACGAGAACTTTACAATGTAAAGTGACCAATTCTACTCCAGGGAATAAAAGCCCCTGAAATCGCCTTGGTAATCAGGGTTTGTTTAATGTATTGTAATTAAGTTTTCTTAGGCAGTGTTGTCTGGCAACGAAATTAAGATCCTACCTGTGGTAAATCATTCCCTTCAGGTGTTCATGCTGCCCTCTTTGTTATAAAAGTCAAACCAAAGGCCAAAAAAACAGCCTTAAACCTGGAGGATTGAATTTGTAGCCAGGAACAATAATGGCTGAGGAATGATGTTGTCCCTTGACTTTTGCAAGTACCAGTCTCATCGATCTGCTTCTCTGACGAGTAGCTGATCGCTGGCAGGAAAGTAGAAGAGTTGAGGCAATGAGAAAATTTTCCTCTCAGGACAACAGCAATCCAAAATTACTTCTCACGGAAGACTGCTTATAATAAGTGCACGTCGTGACTCACTGACAAGGAGGGTTCTACCCATATTTAATCAAGGCTCAATTATATTGATAGCTGGTTAAGTCATTTGACCTCATAGGCTACACGAAAAGTGGTTCCTTATTTTTGAAAGAAAATTGAAGTTTGAGAAGCAGAGCACGCTTAGGTAATAACTAATAACTTTGTCGGGGTCAACAAAACTTGTAAAAACTTTGTCACTTTATTCTTAAATTCTTCAATAAGCTCAATGTCACTGGATAAATTTCCAATGTCATAGCAGGATAATAATATCATTCAATAAACAACTTTTTAGACACTTATCGCGAGTCACGGGTTTTTACACAAGAACTTTCACTTTTATTTGGTTACTGTGATTGAAGGTATAAACTTGCCTTGGTCTTTGAAAATAATAGTTCTTTGTGAAAGCGTACTACGGCAATTAGTACTACAAAATGATACATCAACGATAAGACATTGAGACCCCAATATTACGCTGACTCACACAAGGCAATATATGACACTTCTGCAACTGTACAAGAATTACCTTGTTCAATGAAAATTTCCTTTAACAAACTGTTATAGCAGTACGAGCTGAAAGCTGCTAAAAATGATGTGTGGAACAGGTAATGACAAATACAGGGAAAAAGCCCAGATATCTAAAATGTTGACAAGTTTGAAATAAATATATCATCAACTTTTAGGAACCTGTTTTTTTGATTTTAATTAGCTCGATTTGGTTCCTTCGAATTTTATAGTCAAATTCCACAGAAACGTGACCTGGCGCAGTCATACATGTAAATATTACAAAACTTATGTATTTCTCCATCATCAACCCATCTTAAAACAGTCGATCCTGATAGCCAATGTGGGAATTCAAGCGAAAACATTATTTCTTGCAAGATGCATGATCTTCTATTGCTTAGGAAAATCATACGCTTAAGGCTATTATGGTAAAGGTGGTGGTTCAAAGATAAATAGTTACCACATATCCATGTCAAACCAAGTATAATAGATGTAATTTCTAATTTCTTATCTACCATTAGCCTTACCCGATAGGAAGGTGTCGGCTACTTCGAAAGTCTGGAGTCTGTTGTCCTCCGTCATGAAAGAGTTTTAGCGCATTGCCTAGATGAGGTTTGGTTAATAATGTCCAATCTTTACGTCGTAAATATGATAAGATTTACTCAGCTTCTTAACCACTACAGAGGATTTCAGACTGGTTAATTGGATGGGATGCCTGACTCATCAATGTGGTCTTAAATCGATCGCGTGATTCGTGGACTGTACGGAATGAAGATAGAAGAGATCGGATTATGTATTGTTAAACCCTTAAATTCCGGTCTGAAGATTAATCACTAATTACTTTTGTCATAAATTTAGTTGAGAAGGATAAATAAAATTGTTATTGTTATGGTAATATTGCTACAACCGACTTTTCTAAATTGGCTTCAAGAGAATTGTGTACGGGGCTGTCAGTTTAATATTTTGATATTCTAGCCTGTGAACAGAAATGTCTTGCAATGACTGCGAAACGCTTGTAAATAGCTCAAACCATTCAGATGTAATTATTTTAGTCTTAATATACGTCATAAGAGCACCAGACTAGTAAATAAACAATAATAATAGCAATCAATATAGTAGTTCCATAAGGAAATAAAAATAGGATTTGAAAAAAAATCCTAAGCATTGTGGCATTTTAAAAAGAACAGACGAGAAACATCCTATGACGCGCATACAAGCAGACTGCAGTGAAACTTTGTGTACTTGTGTGGTGTTTTATGAAGAACAAAACGGCGAGAATCCATTTTCCGGAATGACAAGTAATACTCCAATTAAAGTACTCACGTGCTGACGCAACAAGAACCTTTTTGTGGTACAAATTGGTTACTGATGTTCCGTTCCAAACACTTTTCTTGAGTAGTAACAATCATAGGGGCTATCAATGTGAAAGAAAAAGCCACTTCACTCTGCAAACGGCGTATCAAACTTTGCCTACTGTTATGGTTGGGATTTTTTAAGACAATGAAGCTATTGTTGTCGGTCCGTAGGGATTTTTCTACTCGGTGTCGCAAAATAACACTCGTGTTAAGTCGAATCCAGTCGGCAGATTTTCGGTGATGACATATTTGATCCTAACGGGAAAATACTTGGGAAAAATCAGACAGACTGAAAGAGGGTGAGCGAGTACACGCGCGCTACTTCGATTAACTCTACTGCGCTTTTTATCAGAACGTAGTCAGGTCCTAAGTAAAAAGAATAATTTAGAATCAGGGTGATGGCGTTCTTTGTGTAGGTTTATTTCTTCATTAGCTCGTGTTCTTGGGAGCAAGTGGCTGGGAGTTATCTGAAAGCGACTGCTCGGTAATTGCAAGCAGCTTGGGAAGCATTATTTTAGTTATGCGATATACGCTTTTAATTTGTTTTGCTTCTGACTTACAAAAATTGGAACTGACTTCTGTTTGAATTCACTTCAAGGTTTTAATTGCTCTCTCAATTCGAAGGCTCCTGCTCGCGCTTTCATGAATTAATGAAACTGCGTCGTCGTTTGAGTTTTCAACTGTTTATTTTCAGCTCTGAATTTCTGAGTGGCACGGTCATAATGTTCGAGAAGTGGCACAGAAATAATATTCGTCGGATGTTCCCGTTCATATGGCCTGACGGCGTCTACACAGTACTTTGCGGGTTTCGGTAAATTACACTTTGAAAGCATTTCTGTAGTGAGTGCTGTCGATTTGAATACCGTCGAAGATTGTGGATTTAACACTTATCGCCTCCGAAGATATTTGAATTTCGCGCTCGGTGAGTTTGCTACGCGTCGGTCATTCCTAACCTTTGTCTTGCGAACAATAGAAACCCTTTCCGTCAAACAATAGATAAGGCCATAAAAGGAACAAAAGCTTGATTGTTGCCCAGCCAAAATCCTCACCAAAAGCTTGATACGGAACTTGTAAGTTCTAGTTACATGCATGTTACCTACTTAATAACAAGGCAACGTGCTGAAAACGTTCAGTAAATCTAAGATTCACAACTTTAAAACCCAGGGCACAAACAAAAAGTTTGAGTCTTTGCTGTGTAAAATAAGTTCCTACTCTATAACAAAAAATGTTTAAGTCGATCAATGCCATTACTTATCAAATATTTTTAATACTCAAAAGAATTTATAGAGAACTTCGGTGTCACTTTAATATTCGAAGATTAAGGTGTAAAAATGTGGTGTCTGTACAGTCTAACAAGCTAAGGCGCCAGGCTATGCCGCTACTATAACAACGATTTACGTCACAATGAAGAACAATATTTATTTTGAAAGCGGTAATGGTCCTACTCATACAAGACTTTTAATTCATCAAAGCACTCAGCCAAAGGTTACAAAATTGGGCCACCCTTAGCAACCACTTCCACTTGGTTGCCTGGCATCTCAATATCATTTCTGTTATATCATGGGGCTTCTTTTCTTTCCTGCTCTGCAAGGAACCAAACATAAAACTAACAACACAAAAATAAACTGTTTCCCAAAGAGACGATACATGTGGAGCAAATATTTGTGCAAAAAGCTGAAAAATAATACAAAATTACTGGACTGAAATGAAACCCATAAAGAGACTTTTTAAGACATTTAAGTTGGTGACGTTCACATTCTAAGACGTCCAGCCGTTAATTCCAAATAAAAAGAGTCGCTACTTCGAGACTTTCTTAGCCTTGCAAAACATCGAGGCTCCTCGAGACAGCTTTGTCACGGTGAAATGAGATCGCGGAAAGATTCACGTAACCTCTAAAATACTAAACTGCAAGAGCCCTAAAATTTGACGAAACTTTGCGAGTAACATAACTTTAGAGGACGCCGCCCCTTGTTTTTCCAAATTTTCTGAAAGTTTATTTATTAAAAGGCAGCGTTTATTTTCACCTCTACCACGCTTTGTTAGGTTACTATTGTTCTTTTAACTATATCACAGGTCGATTGATTAGTCTCTGATGCCGCTGCTATAACAACGATTTACGTCTCAATAAAGCACTCAGCCAAAGGTTACAAAATTGGGCCACCCTTAGCAACCACTTCAACTTGGTTGCCTGGCATCGCAATATCATTTCTGTTATATCATGGGGCTTCTTTTCTTTCCTGCTCTGTAAGGAACCAAACATAAAACTAACAAGACAAAAATAAACTGTTTCCCAAAGAGACGATACATGTGGAGCAAATATTTGTGCAAAAAGCTGAAAAATAATACAAAATCACTGAAGACTGTAAATGAAACCCATAAAGGTTAGCAATCTCTTTTTCATAATTATAACATGTCAACTGTCTTTGACTTTTTAAACTGAGAGCCGAGACTTTTTAAGACATTTAAGTTGGCGACGTTCACATTCTAAGACGTCCAGCCTTGCAAAACATCGAGGCTCCTCGAGACAGCTTTGTCACGGTGAAATGAGATCGCGGAAAGATTAACATAACCTCTAAAATACGAAACTACAGGAGCCCTAAAATTTGACGAAACTTTGCGATTAACATAACTTTAGAGGATGCCGCCCCTTGCCAAAGTTTGTTTTTCCAAATTCTTTGAAAGTTTATTTGTTAAAAGGCAGCGTTTATTTTCGCCCTACCACGCTTTGTTAGGTTACTATTGTTCTTTTAACTATATCACGGGTCGATTGATTGGTTCTGATGTCTTGTTTCCCGGGCCTATTCTCACATTTAGGGGCATAACTGATGGGCATTTCATTTTCTCTTGCCAGCCTTCGATTATATAGCGTTCAATGTGAGCGTCGGTCAATTAATAGAGCTATTGGTAACTTAAAGTGCTTTATTCACATTTGTGCCTCAGCTCTATTTCCTTTTACATTAACTCAAAAAGTTTTTTCTTCTTTTCTACAGAAGACTATGTAATGAATTGCTCTGAGTTCTTATGGAGTTTATTATTATAGTCCATACTAATTGAATGTTATGTTTAGCAATCACCAAAGTGCATGGTTATGTGGTTCAGGGAATTTTCTTCTCTTGTCCAGTCTCATTGCTGGTTACTTTGTGCTGATATTTCCATGACTGAACATTTTTGACTGCCAAATGACACAGCAGTATGATAAGCTCAAGGAATTCCACTATAGTCAGTACAGAGAACCCAATCCACAGTCCCAGTTGACCGCCAATGTCGGACACAAAGGCCACAAGCTGTTAAAGAAAACCAAGCAACTAGTTTAGGAATTTGTATAGAAAATATTTTTATATTTAGTGTTGAACTCCCTGTGTGTGCATCTAAAGTATCTGGCTACAAAACTGCCGGGCAAGCTCGTTTTCCTGAACTTCTCGTCCCAAAAAGTCACTCTCAGTTAGTCGAACTTGAAATCTGTGTGCTCGCCCATCAATATTTTGAGTGTTTTACTGTCTATTGACGTCCAATTCCTTTTTCTAGAGGATAGCGTGTTGTAATCCTATGCTTCTCGAACGTGCTACAGACGATGGTGCTTCACGCTAACTGTCTGTGCCAATTCCGCTAACCGCAGTCATTCATGTTCCTTCCGAGAATTCCTTCTCAAATGGAAACATTACCGCATTACTCGTTATTGCATTTTTAGGCAAAAGTATTATTTGTTGATATTAAGCAGTACTTAATGTTAAATAAAATAACGTTACGTAATACGGGAAATCAGCGACTCATTTTTACTTATTTAACTTTAAAGATTAAATTAAGCATTGAAAAGACGTTTCACTGTATTAAAACATATATACCCTACTGGAGCTCTGCGGTAGACAATGCATGTTTTAAGTACCGGACGCACTCTGGTTAGGCTTACAACAGGCTATCGGTCACATCGACTTTATCATGTTAAATCGTGTTGAGTGTTTTCAGGTATAAGTAAAGCTGCATGGAAACTAATCCTTAATTAACGGCGCTAGCACTCAAAATATTCCTACGCAGTAGTAGACATTCTATATTGCCCCTCCACACTCTAAGAAAACCTCGGAAGAGAGCAGAGAAAGAGAAATATTTGTAACTTCTTACCTACAAATTTTTTCTGTGTTTAATTTGTTAAAATGGAGAAAATCAGAAAATGAATCGGTCTATGAAAACAAAGCAGGCAAAGTTAGCGTAACCGGTACCACGGCCTATGTCTCGTTATTTTTCTTCCTTAGCTCTCGTGCTTAATATATGACGTTGAGTGACTTAGCAGCATAATTTCCGTGAGGATTGATCGGTTGTAGTTACCCGATAAGTTGCGATAATGAAAATAATAATGTCAAAATGGAGACTCACTTGATTATAGTTATGAATTATGGTATATCTCCATGAAGCGCAACTAGATCCCTCAAATATGATTTCTTTAGTATTTCATCTGATTTGATCTCTCAAATTTGATCAATAATATTTTTTTCAATGTGTCCAAGTCAAATTTACAGACTGACAATATTTAAAAAAAAATACTACAACGGAAGTAATTTGTCGAACGATTCTCATTCACATGTTACCATGCAAACATCTTATTTACTTCTCGGCCTATAATAATAATAGTAGTAGCGGGCCTATAATGGCATTTAATCGTTGAGAATAAACAAGGAAACTTAAAAAGCAAAAGGAAAAAAAGACAAAGTTTTTAATGCTGGTCATGGTTAACCGAGCTCATAAAATTCGATTATAATTAATTGTCTTGATATGGTTCTTCTCTAATGTGGCTCAACTGACGTGTACGGTCTAAAACAAAAACAATACCGACCGACCGGGAAACTTTATGTTAACACCATGACATTAGTAATCCCAATTCCCAACAAATATAACTCCACCGAGTTCTCATCTCTTTTCTTTCTTGTTTTTATCTGCGATATGACGCAGATTACTTTTTTTCTAGCAATATATGAGCCCAGTGGCGCACAGATGCCCCACTCGACTGCGGCAGCCGGATATCAGCAGCAACTGAAGCAGCAGACTAGAAGCGATGCTGTTGCCAGGGGTTTGCATGCTTATTTAGCAAACATATAATTCTCCACCCCCCCCCCCCCCTAGCATAATTGCTTCTGCCTGGAAACACAAAAAAATGTCGGTGTTGGCTGGAAAAGACGCTGCATTGCCCGTCAAAAAATCATATGTACAGAACTTACTTCATAAGACCGCTGTTCTGAAATGAATTCAACGTCAAGGTCCTCGAAGAAAACTTGCAGCTTCAAAACATTCCTCCTGAAAAGTCAGGAAAGACTGTGGTCAACAACAATTAAAAAAACAACAAAAATCAGAAACAGCAATAATACAGCTACAAATATTTGAAGTATATTTTGTGTGTAGTACCTTTCAAGTAAGTTAGCTGTTCTAATCTTGTTTTACTGAGACTGGAGGCTAAATGAACCTGTTAGGTTTTCGAGTCAGTCTCTAGCATAGTTATGTCTACAGTTATTATACGTCAGAGTAGATGAAGGAAGATAATTAAAAGTCTACAGCTTAGGTTTAGGAGGGAAAAAACGAAACAAAAATTGACTAGTTTTTTGGTAATGTTTCATGGTTTTTGAAAAACCAAATACGCTAAGCTCTTTGAAACTGGTTGGAAGTTCTTTTCCAAACATCTATTGCCACAAAGAAAGATTCTGTTTTCCTATAATTGTACTTGGTTTGTGTAAATTGTATGCAGTTGCATTGGTTATTCTAAAAAAATTCATTTCAGTAATATTAAACGCTATACTTATTAAAATAGCTTTTAAGCTTTACGAGTTCACGTGAAATTTCACAGCTCAGAAAAATAAAAATGTCTCAGTTGTATACCTGTGGGATCCTGATTTGGTGAACAGATATTTGTTATTCTTCTCGACACTTTCTTGATAAAATGGCTAGTAGCAGGAGGAAAACGAGAAAATGACACTCAATCGACGGTAAAGAGGTCTTGAGCACACTTTTGCTGTCTCTTAGAGATTAAAAAGGGTGTAAGTTAATGAGGAAACCTCAAAATACCTCATATTTTTCAGAAGGCCAGATTGCAAACGAAGAACTTATTTTAAACTCTTCCAGTCTGTAATGAAATAAACTAAGTTAATCACACTAAACTTTAGAGAATCGATTTTAGAGGTCACTTTTCAATGTAACATCCACATAATCTCTACCAACAATTTTCCAAATGACCTTTAGTTAATTTATATAACGTTTCTTCCCACTTTTCCCAATTTTTCAAGCTCACTCTAGAGATTTAATGTGCGCGATTAGACCACTTTCGATATATTAAAATTCAGCTTGGCAGCGAGGCTTAGAGGACACCAACAAAGGAAACTGGATGACCATGTTTATTCATTTCTTTTGTTTTGTCCTCTAAGCCTCACTATCAAGCTGAATTTTAATATATCGAAAGTGGCCTATTGAACACAACCATCGCGACATTTCAAATTGCACAATCGTCAGTGTAACTCGCGCAATCATCAAACGACTCCAGGCATTGTGTTTTTTTACCTGCAAGGTGGTGGACATGACGTGGTGCAGTTTAGCTTGTTGCTCTTATATAGCTCCTGGACCTTACTGAGGCAATTGACTGTGAAGATATGATCGGCAAAAAAGTCAAAACAACACTTTCCTTTTCTAGTGAGATCGGTAATTACACCGTTATCAGGCCCAAAATTACTTCTTTTAAAATTTAAAATGAGAATTACTTGAGTTAATGCTTTTTACACCGCATATCTTTTGCCCAGCTGCTGGGAATCTATACTCCATACAACCGCATCTTTCTAGCTGATTGTACGCCAAGCAGGATTCTTTACAAGCCTGAAATTGGAGAAGAAGAATTAATAATTAAATTGCGGTACATCACGTTCTCCTCAAAAAGGCTCTTTTTTACGGTTAACTCGATTTTTTGGCTGCCACGACCTTGAATTAGCGTCAACTTTGCTGCAAAAGCGATTTCTTAGCGAAGACCGAGGTTTTCCTAAGGAGTAGGTGCCAAAATGTCTTACTTTGGGTATAGTATGCGCGTAAGCCAAAAATTGGACTGTTTTGCTGGCCTGATTCAATCTGTTTTCTTTCCATTTCCTTTCCTTTCTCTCGCCCCTTTTACTCTTAGTAGTTTTGCTCGTCATATCCTTTCTGACAACCGTAAACCGTTTGGTGATGATGATCTTTAAAGTCTGGAAATGGCACTGTGATGATCGATGTAATGGGCCATTTTTGCACCAAAAACTGCTTACTTTTTTCAATCAGCTACGTCAGAATACGGTTGATTTCCAAAACTGACAGGTGTTGGGACAGATCTATCCTACCTCTGTTTTCTGCTTATAAAGAATATCTATTCTCGGTTTTCACCAGTCGTGTGATCAAAACTAATAATTGCAACCATTCAATGAATAAAGTTAAGAACCTGGGATACTATAGATGATTTAACCTCGCCAAGAGTCAGGCCTATGCTGTTTTTCATTCGTGCGTTATTTGCAGACGTGTGTCACCCAAATTTATAGAGCTTTGTATGGAGAAGCCATGTTTGTGCCCTTCGGCACACAAACATGGCGGCCGTAAAGTAACGGAAACATCTGTCACTGAGTTTTTCTATTGAAAGGAAAAATTAATGCTCTAGAGATCCGACACACTGAAATAAATGCTTCTTCTAGAGTAAGCACTGTTTAGTTAGCAAAAACTGAAGCGATAACTCTTCTTTTGACCTACGCGACAGCCTTCTCGGGCCGCCCGGATTTTCATGTCACGCAAGGCAAAATGTTGGAAATTAAAACGCGCTCTATTACAAAAAGAAGAACCCTGTTGAGATAAAACATTGTGGAATGCCAAGTTCCTGTAGTGTCTTTTATCTCATGAAGCTAAAACATCAGAAGGAAAGTTAATATTTAATTTTGGAATTTTAGGTCACATGAAAACCAAGAATTGAGCCTAAATTGATGACGTGACAAGTGATACCAAGTGCATGACCCCACAATCGTACGATTGCCAGTTAACTGAACGAAGAGAAGATCAAGGTAAATGAGTGAATCCCCTATACCTTGTACCCTCTCTAAAGTTTAAATTTTAGACATGGTACCCAGTTTTTCCGAGGATGCTCCTTAAAAGGGATTGGTATAAGGCCTCGATGGGGGATTTTATGCAGTCCCTTACCTTGATCTTCTCTTGAACTGAACAGAATAAGCAAAAACGCTGAAGTCTCTCTCCCCATTTCAGGTTTATAATCTTCGGAGCCAGTTTCAGCAGTTGCTTGTAAAGCAAAAATCGGCCTTTTTTGGTTCTTTGATAATGGCTGCTGATATTTAAACAATTCTTAGATAAACTTTTAAACACTGTAAGCGTAACAAATCCTTCCACTGCTGACAGCAAATGCGGCGTATTAAGCAGTGTAGATGCAAGCCATTGCGATTGAATCATCCAAACTATAAGAATTTACACTTACGTAAGCTGCAAGATGTTTTCTAACAACAGCATCACAATCAACAAAACAAAGTTCTTGAATCATATACATAATTGGATACCTCTTCAAGGTTTTAGATGCTATATCCGTACTGACAGAGACAATCCTTACCGTGGATGAGTAAGACACATTGAACAAGCGTGTGTATAAGTTATTATTATCTCGAAAAATTGTGTCCAGGCAGCGGTTGTTCTCAAAAGGATCTTTTCTTTCTTTGATTATCTGAAATGGAATACACAGAGATAATTATCTTGTATAAAAGAGAATCTCTTCCGGGCAAACATCTTTCAGCCAGACCAAACTATAATGTTGCAAGTGTTAGGAGAGGTACTGCCAAAAAACCGAATACAAGAAACCTCGCCCAGCCTGAAATGAAACCGCGAGCGAGCAGTGAGAAAGATGAAACAAATTCAGGTTTATGATTAATTGGTTAATCGGGAGGGCAAGATAAGCTATCTCAAAACTACCCACTGTTTCAGTCTATAAACAAACCAATAAACATCATCGTGGTTAGAACAAGCTGGCATCAGTCAGTAACCTATGATTATATTGTAAAATATTCAGCTGTATGTTACAATAATCATGCATGTTGCGTTACACAAACCTTCAAGCTGCTGTTGAAGACACACAGACCAGTCAAATAAAAGACAGATTACCTTCCTCAATCCGATCATTGTAGCATACCCTGGAGCCAAACTGACTCCTTTGTCTAGTGGAAATGGCATTGCACCCTGAGGAGAAATGTCCACTCTGATCCCCGCCTCTGGAGTTAGGGCACCCATATATTCGTCTTGCTCAATATTAATTTCCAAATTAAGACCTTAAATCAAGACAAGAAGAAAAGCAGGTACATTTCTATATTTAGAGATGAAAAGAGAAAATAACTTATAATTTACAAACAAACAGTAATTATCAGCATAAATATTATATAACTTATATTTTCGGTATCATTGTTCCTCACAAAGGTAAAAGTGACTGGCCAGCTTTCAATAAAATTCAACTTTTCTTCGTGATTTGGCTACACAACGGTACGTATTTGATTACGGGGAATGATACGCGAGAGATGACTGAAGAGTGAGGGATGACGACTAGGATAGTGATAGATATCTGAAGGGTTATTCAGTTGTGGCTAAGCAATCTTTGAAATGATATATCAGCTGTGCGATGCCTTTATAATCGCCTTCTAACATCGAAAAGGTCATTTCAGTCGGTTAGATTTCAAATCACGCAGCTTGCAATCGCTAATTTCACAGTTGACTTAAGCCTCTCCATCAAAGCGAGGCCTAGTGCAGAACCACTCATTAGCTTAAATTGCATGTGAATGAAATCTCCTTTTCATATGAAAGGACGGACACCAACCTCGCTTTGAGAAAAAGGCTAAAGGTAATTCAGAAATGGCCTGTTGTTTGTGATGTTCACCTTGAGATGGTCCCGGATTCTTGGATTTTAAAATGTCCACTTCGATACCATTAACCTCGCCTCTGTTGAACACAAAACAATTTCCATACTTGTAATGCCAAAACGTAGTCCAATATGATGTTGTGTAGTTTCTGAAAAATAAATAAAAAGGTTTGTGGTATTTTATATATATCTGGATTTATGAAAACGGTACTAAAGATTTCCACCGCTATCACCCTTACTTCACCTTTAGTTAATTTCACTAAACTTTTAGGCCATGTCCAAGCCATGTAAACGAGCAAAAAAATAGAGAGAAGAAGGCAATGAAAGGAAGATAAGCGGGTAAAAGAAGGAAAAAACCGCTTAGGGCGCGATATCCGCAATTGTTCAGTACCGTTTTGATAAATCCAGACATATATTTCCACGGAACATGACTCAGTGACCCGGAAAAGCCGACACGTGATCGTTTCGTTTCGACGTTCGACGTTCGTTTCGTTTCGACGAGTTACTATTGATCTTTCTAAGCCATCTGGAACCAAACTAGCCCATTTCCAGACTATTCTGTGCCAATATATGTCTGGATTTATGAAAACGGTGCTAAAGAACTCCACCACTATCACCCTTATTTCACATTGATTTCACTTCCAAGCCAAGTAAAACGGCAAAAAAATAGAGAAAGGACGGCAATGAAAGGACGATAAACGGGTAAAAGAAGGTAGAAAGGACTGACTTCCCTTTTCATTTTTATATCGTCAACTTTGGAGGTTTCTGGCGAGAAAAAACGCCCGCTCAGGGAGCGATATCAATTGTTCAGCACCGTACTCATAAATCCAGACATATATGTGTGCGAAACAATGAACCTATCTTATTGCTGGATATGGATTTGTTGGAATGGAGCTAAACAACTTAAATTTACAAGGGAAATATATATGGAGTGACTTGCCAAATTCAATCAAATAAAATAATACATCAATAATAAATCATTATCTCCTAAAAACAGAAAGCTTAGGAGCAACATTTTACATTTTCTTAAAGTTAAATACATAAATAATTCCCTGCAGCAACACCGAAAACAATTTCCCATGAAAACGAGAGAAAATAAATTTCAAAGTTCAGAGAACGTGTGCAAACCCACGGAAAATTTCATCATCAGTTTCATTTCACCAGTACTTTCAGGTGTTTCATACGAAGATCAACATTCGTTTTCGACGTTTGGTGTTGCTAGGAATGATTTCTTTTGAGAAGATATTTAAAACAGTCACACCGAAGTTTGCAATACGATGCAAATAATCTTGGTACAAGATTTTTGTCCACTTGTTACTCGAACTTCTGGTGGATTCCGTGTTAATCACTGATTAAGACAAGTGAGTCACGACAGGTGTCATTTTTTCAGTTCGTAAATTAAAATACTTAGGATGCAGAAAATCAGACGTGAAAGCAAGATCTATCTCAAACCGACAAAAACTGCCACAGACAAACAGCAGACCGACTAGCCATTTTTATTTCATATATTTTACATCTGCTGAATAAAATAATGCTGATGTCTCCAATGCCACTATGGACATAAAAATGACCGATATACCATTATGTTCAACAGGAATTTATTGAAAATCGCGGCTTCGTTACCTACCTACACGACACTCCCCTGTAAGTGCAGGACAACACCATTTCATCAAATTGATGACCCAGTAAGGTAAGAATTTGTGCATCTTCTCTTGCTAAATAAACTGCCATTTCCTCGCCTCGCAGAAACTGAGAATCAAGTTGGTCTGGATTTTCAAAGTTATCATCTTGCCAGATCTCGTCTGTAAAGTTGGCTGTTGAGCTTTCAGACCTCGAGTTAGATGTGGAATTGATTTGTGGGTTGTCGATATTAGTTCCATCTGTGAAAATAGCAAAACTTCCTAGTCTTAGTACCTGCACCTGTGGGCGGAAGATATCGCCGATAGCTTTAACTTTAACTTATTTCAACATTGAAGCAAAACTTAACATTCAGAGAGTTTTAGTTCTTTTGAGGACTTTTTAGTATTATTGTATTGATTGTAGCTAAGTTGAGTTGATAATAAAGAAAAAGTCAAGATGGCGAATTCAAGACGAAAGACAGAATGGGAAAACGAGGGATGCAAATGATATGGATACGATTCAGCTAAGGAGTAATGTGGAATATCATCTGAATTTCTTACCGGATAGGTTTTGGGTTAGGATGTTTTTGTTTTATTTTTGCTTTATTTTTTTCCCAGTTGTACAGCCATATTATGGAATGTAAAAATTGTCTTACTCAAATTGTACAAATCTTGAACCAACGCGGTCAAGTTGTTGTTCCCTTGAAGTGAGAAGTTTTTGAGTGCATTGTAGTTGCAAAAAGTAACCATTGGAAAACTCAAACTCTGCAACATTAACAGAAAAGAAGAAATGTAAATTTTTTGCATGAAGTTTTGTGTTAAGTTGAGTGGTGTGTATTTCAATGTGTTTTTAATTAAGCTACCACCTAGTTGACGGTCGACAATGGGTCGTAGCCTGATAAAACAATCAGGAAAAAACAGAGTGTTTCTAAAGACCGATGGCTAATTCGGCATACCGGACTTATTTCTTTCGAGTTTCTTTTGATTGACCGCCTAGCCAAAGGCGAAGTGACTAAATGTTTGCTTTGAACACATTACAACGATTTTGCGTGAATAACAAATCAAAGACGGACAAGATATTGTCTCCAATTCTAGTGTTTAAACCACTCCCTTTACGCAAAAACTATTTGAAAGTTAAACAACAAATCTTCTAACTTCAAAATGTTTGTGTTTGACAATGCAAAATGGTTCTTTTACAAAAGAAGCTAACGCATTTATTACTCTACAAGCTCGGACTCACCGTCTCTTTTTTGACAGTTACTAAAGTTGTTAGCGGTCGACTTTCATACTTGTTCAGCAAAGTATAGACTTGAATACAAAGCATCGTCACAGCTCCAATAAACAATAAACTCCAGAACACTGTCCTTGTCCAATGTTTGACGCCAGATATCCTTCCTAGCCCGTGTGCGGACGTGTAGTCGCAGAAACTCCATGTAAGGGAACAGAAAGTAGTATTTTGTACCTCTGTGTTTTTCTCCTCGTTTTCAACTTCAGGAGTGTCCATGGCAACCTTTACGTACTCGGTCTTAGCCTAAGTGTAAAGGGCTTAACAAGGAAAAAACGTTTCAAATAAAGAAATTTTATAATTAGTATACTCAATTATTTTCAATCGTGGAAAGTTCTGCTGAGCAGAAGTTAATCCCAGTAGATTTTGCAGCCCTTATTGAACTCTAACCAGTCCCTGGGTAACTTTACAAAACTAAGCTAACGTTGTATCATGATCAGAGATCGATTGATATATTTTGTATATCGCAAGTTTATCATGCATTACCATAGGTATTTCCAGGCCAAGTAGAAGGTGTTGATGTAAAAAAGTTTCTTTAACCCGCAGTTTTTTTTTTAAAGAAGCAAAAATTAAATCCCACTATAACGTTTTACTAGTTTGTTTTTTAATGCTGTACTTCTTGAGCAAGGGTCAATGAATAATGTTTGCGTTCAAATATGTCATTTTTAATTACCTTGTGACTGCTTTCTCCCTCGGGAATTGCAAAGAAATCAACTTTTGTGAACAGACCAAAGGAAGCGAGGAATTGTATGTGTTGCATGAGTCATCTTCACCTTTATGTTAAAGATAATCTTGAGCTGAGATTGTCATTGTAAACTTAAACTGGCTCATTAAGTTAAGCGGGAATTGTTTAGGTATGCTGTTGATAATTCAACTACCTCGGTATAAATAAAATATAGGCAAATAGTTAGGAAACTCGACAGTTATTGTCAACCTGATACCCTCAAACATTAAGAATCTACAAAGACCCGCCAATTAATATAGAGTCCGAGGTATGCGACTGTATGCTATATAGATGAAGCTGGGATTTCTTGAGCGTGGTATACGTGTATAACTTTGGAAGTATTGTTTTGACTACCAGACAATAGGTATTTTCTACTTGACTAAAAACAAATCTGTTTCTAGCGATGTGCAGAAATGGCGGGTGTTTGAATCAAACCAAGTGTAATATATTTAGCTTTCTTAAGTTGATGGCATGCTCAGTCAAAATTGAATAAACTAACTTTGATTAAAGTAACTTTGATTAAAATTTCAGCGGGAAATGTACAATCCAAAATGTACCCTTTGGAGAATTAAATTAACTTATGCACGACTTGATAAAAGTCACTGCTGTGTTGTTTTGTACTCCCATGTTTCTTGGCTTATATCCACTTTCATTCGCAGCCGATAAAAATAAAGATGATACCGAACATTTTATACAAAGTATTCCATTATTTTGGATCACAAGTAGATCTCTGGAAAAATTGGATTTCAATGTGAAAAAAGGGTCACATTTGGAAAAATTGGATCTCAATGTGAAAAAAGGGTCACGTTTGCAAATATGGGTTGTGCTGTGTAAAATGGGTCACATTTACAAAAATAGATCACACTGTAAAAACATGGTTTACATTTCAAAAAATAGCTCATACTGCGAAAAATGCGTCGCATCTGAAAAAAAGTTGATCACATTTGGAAAAATGGGCACACTGTGTAAAATGGATCACATTTACAAGAATAGGTCATACTGTAAAAACATGGTTCCCCTTTTGAAAAATAAGTCATACTGCGAAAAATGGGTGGCATCTGAAATATTGATCACACTGTCAAAAAAGGTCTTACTGTGAAAAATAGGTCACAGTGTAAAAGGAGGGGTCACACTGTGCAAAATCGTTTTTATTTGGAAAAATGGGCCACACTGTAAAAGATGGGTCACACTATGAAAAAAATGGTCACTTTGTAAAAATGGGTTACTCAGTGAAAAATAGGTCACATTTGACAAAAAAGTTGTACAAATAAGTCCCTATTTGAAAAAAACGGACCACACTCCAAAATTGGTCAAAGTTGGACGAGTGGATCACACTGTAAACAAGACGAAGGACTTTTCAGAAAGTCTACGCTGTGTTGTGTGTATCAATCGACAACTTGAAAGCATCTGTCAAAGCCATTTATTCGGCCAAGTTGACCCGTACTTAGAAAGCTGTGACATATTGAGACAACACCTTTTGAGAAATTCATGCTCCAACGTCCACAGCGAAACCCAACAGCTACGGAGACAAAACGCATAACGTCCTTCGTTCGCGAAGCGTGGGTTGCCTTCTTTCCCACGTGATCGTTGACGCAGTTGCCGACTCATTTCCTCGAATTCTATTGGTTCCGAAAATTGTCTTGAATTGGTAATTTTCTCGCAACCAATGGTAAGGGTTACAATAATTCACGATTGAGTGACGACATTCATCGTGGTTCACGACTTATGCACGAAAAAATGGTTACACTTTACCTCATACACATACTCGCAAAATGGACTTGTAATGAAAACCTCAGTCAAACCTCTATAAAAAATTTTCGCACTTGAACTATATGAAGCAGTGATCGAAATTTCTATAGCTCTGCATAGTGTCTGCATTTGCATATGCAAATAGCAGACACAAAAAACTGGTCACAGTGTAAGAAATGAGAGAACAATGCATAATTATAGAACAATGCATAATTATAAGACGAGATCGTCCTCAAATGAGTGCTTTATTGTAAAAACTTCAAGAACAGAAAAAATGAAAAAATCTCGATCCCATTATCACTAAAATCATTAAACAAATCAGCATATCAAAATAAAATTAAAAAAACTACTCCTTGATGTTTTAAACTGTGAAGATGACCATATTGAAGTTTCCAAACTGATTAAACACTTTACTACATTAACATAGCCTGTATTACATAGTTATTACCTTCCAGTTTTTTCGCGAGTGTGCCCCCGCCTCGATTAGTCATTTTACTAGTAGCGGGGGCAAGCAATTTTGTAATATGTATATATATTATTATCAATAAAGTTCAAGTTCAAGTTCAAGTTCAAACATGGGTCACATTGTGAAAAATAAGTCACCTTTGGAAAATAAATCGAGGCTGTGAAAATGAGTCTCATTTGGAAAAAGGTGGGCCACACTGTGAAAACTATTGATCACACTCCAGAACTGGTCAAATTTGGAAGAGTGGATGACACAGTGAAAAATGGGTTACATTTGGAAAAGTAGGAAACATTTACAAAAACGGGTTACACTAAAAAATGGGTCACATGATAAGAAATGGGTTACAATGTTAAAAATGGGTTGCACTGTGAAAAATTGGTCACACTACTGTACAAATGGGTAACGTTTGGAAAAGAAGTCACATTTGAAGAAACGGGTAACACTGTAAAAAAAATGAGTCACATTTGGAAAAATGGGTGACATTGTAAAAAAATGGTCACGTTTGGAAAAGGGGTCACACTGTGAAAAATGGGTCACATTTGCCAAAAAATTGGTCTCTTTTGGAAAAATGACACATGGGTCGCATCTGAAAAAATGGATCACACTGTGAAAAACAGGTGTCACTGTGAAAAATGGGTCACAGTGTAAAAAAGGTTCACACTATAAAAAATATGGGTTAAACTGTGAAAATGGGTCACAATTGGACAAATGTGTAACACTGTGAAAATGGGTCACAGCTGTCTAACATGGACCACCTCCAACCACAAAACAGAATAAGTTTAACACTGATAAAAAGCTCGATTTCAGTACAGCACGGGCAGGGTTAGTACAATGTGATAAGTCCGAAAATACACAGCTTTCAATTCTAATAAAATGCATTTTAAACAGCTCAGCTTAGCAGATACAAAGCTTTCTTATCTGCGGCTGTTCGGATCGGTCAATAAAATATGACTGTCGCTTACGATAGGTGTTAAAATCGTTCAAATGTTTTGTACAAATGACAAAGAAACAGTTATCTTCGAATGGATTTTATGATTGAGTACTTTATCTTCGAACTATGCTGTTCAAACAGTGAAAAAACCGTTAAAATGACAAGTAAACAGCAGGCTTATACTCACGTAGTGAAGAGTACGTGAAACTAGGCACTTTCCCGTAGTAGAAAGTAAGGCTACGGCGGAAAAGCCGTAGTGGAACACGCGACATGACGTCACTGGAACTGATCTTCACTATTTGCTGCCGTACTACAGCCTCGCCGTACCATATCCCTAGTAAGGCTCTGTGAGAGAATTTCAATGCACGGTACTGCGATATAATATTTTACAGTTAATTTAGCAAATAAAGATTGTGAAGTGCCTTTTGATATTGTTTGGACAAACAGCAAGGCAGCAGGGTACAGAGGAACTTTATTTTCTTTATGTTCGAAATTATCAGTTAAAATAAGGCAACCGGTTCCTGAATTTGAATAATTCCCGCGCAAAACTAACGTATAGTCAAAGGTCTTTAGTGTAGCGCAACACCACTGTTGTTCAATAGTCACGCACATTTCTATCATGATTCAACGAGTTCTCGTATCGTGAGCTTCTAGAGTCTGACTTTCCTTTAGAACCAAATTTTTATAGATAACCTTCATGTTTGCTAGTTCTTTCATAGGCCAAATTCATAATGTCCAGTTTGTCTTGTACAAAATCGATATATCTTCTTTATTAAACGTTTTCTAAACTTTGTCTTGGCCGTCTAAATTTACTCTTAGGGGGTGACTCTTGTCAAAATATTTAATTTTCCCGCTTAAAAACCGCGAAAAAATACAAAAAATATCTGAAAATATCTATTCTCCCGCTAAATAACACGAGCCCCCTAAATACTCAAAGGCCATTTTTTTGTTTTAATTCTTGTGCCGACCTTGGTTGAAAAGTTGTATTTTCCCATTAAATACGCATGCGCCGTTTTTGTTCTTATGATAGTTTTAATTACTGTATATTCATTTTAACCGTAATTCAATAAAGGTAATCAATACAACATCCACAACTCTTTGTCTTTTTTGTTTCTTTTATTGATCTCAAATAATTTTAATATAATAGTAACAAATCAATAAGTCACAAGGATTCGTTAATTAATCTATTGAAATTAAAATAACTTAATTAGAAAGGTGTTATCAAAAAAATTTCCCTATATATATCAATACTTTTGGCGGGAAAATTGAAGAAATTGCACAGCGTTTTCACTGACAAC
>CM042748.1:3170718-3185718 GCA_022496165.2 Catalaphyllia jardinei
CTTTCCATGATAATATCCCGTTGAGCAATTACGCTGTGAACAACGTACAACTAGAAGGGACCAAAAATAAAACAAGTTTGCAACGCAACGTTTCTGAACATCATCGAAACAGTTTGGAGCTTCCTTCACTATTAACTAAAATGAAAAAGCAAACCCCGATAAATTATAGACCAATTTCAAAAAAATATATATATCCATGGCTTGCTTCGTTATCTTCTACTTCCAGCGAGGTGTTTAAGATGTATGTCTGGTTATCAAGCTTCAAAGTGGATCACTAAATACCCTTTTGCTATTTATTTATCTATTTATTTTTTTATTTTTTACTTCTTTATTTTGAAAACGAAAGCAATAACATTTTACAAGACTCAGACGACTGAACGACAGCTCTGAAAATCAATAGAGCTAAAAGCAAATATTTGGTATATTTGTCCTTGCAAACCATACCGATAAAATTTTAGAAGAATCTGACAACGGAAACCTTTTATTTGCAAAAGAAAGCAATAACATTTTGGAAGAATCAAACAGTTGAAAATACAGCTTGGAAAGCAATGAGCTAATAGCACTTTTTTGGCATATCGTTTGGTATATCAAACGATAGCGACAAAACTTCTAGAAAAATCAGGCAATTGGGTCGAAATGTTGAAAATAAAAGATGTAATAGTGAATACTTTATGTGAAAATGTCGCAGCAACAAATCCATTCGTCACTATTTTTGATGAAAATGTTTATCAGTCCAAATCGTAGCTATAAAATTTTAGAATATTCAGACAATTGAAGCTAAATTTCCAAAACTCCATATATAAACTCCGATCAAATGAGAGGCGAAACAACTTAAAAAATCAGACAACTGGGCCCTTTAGTTTTGGAAAGAGTTGCTTGAAACCAGACATAATTCAATACAGCCTCGCTGGGAGTGAAACAAGAAGATTTATTTTCAGAAAACGAAGATTGATCCAGAATCCAAACATCCTCTTCTATAATTATTTATTTGCAAGGTTGCCATGCATGTCAAGGCACTTTTAAACGTCAAAAAATGAGTGCGCCTTTCACTGCAGCGCATAAAACGACAAGAAAAACGAAGGAAGATTAAAACAACGTAAAAAGCATTAATGTGTTGTGATCATGTCAAGAAATGTTTCAAAATTCACTTGAATAAAATTGACCAAATTCTGATTTACCAACGAATCGATGACGATTCCTGAGATAATGTGAACTGTTTCAAAATTTTAAGTGAAAAATTGTGTGATAATTATACTGAACACTTCAATCACTATCAATCTCAGCTGCAGCATTTTCAGATAATTGAGTAATAAAATAATTAATTTTGAGCAAGGAAATTGCTCTTATGAAATGAACAATTCACATCAAATGAATTAATTTCCTTCATCTTTCTGTCTATTCCACCACAAATCGAAAAATCCCTCAAGGTAATTCTTTAATTGTGCATCTGAAAATGCTAAGAATATGCAAAGTAGAAATAATTGTCTGGCAACATAAAGTCCTGCTGGCTAAACACAATTTTTAAATAGTGTTCTCAGCTTTGTCTTCATCAGCTGTTTGAGTTCCTCTTGATCGATCTTCTCTTCTTCCTGACTTTCCTGTCTTCGGGCGTTTACTCCTTAAAATGTATGAGATAGATAAAACTTAGTGAAGGACAAACCTAGGTGTGGAAACAAAATAGTAATCGAGGAGTATACGAATTAACAGTGAATTTTCAAACACAAATGCGCGTGGACAAGAGTAAAAGAAAACTTTGACAAAGATACGCCACTTTCAAGCTTTTGGCCCAAAAACGTCAACGAAATTAAGCGTAGTCTTACCCCTCTTGAGACAGCTTCTACTGTAAGTTCTATTCCATTATTTAAGCCGATTGAGAGGTCTGAAGTTCGACACTAAACATAAATCAAGTCAGGCAATTAAGCGCACGTCGTAATATTATCTTCGAAGGTAGAATAAAAAGAAATTGATACTAATTGATACTACTGGCATAGATGGGTGTCAACCGACTTCTTTTCCCCAAACATCCAGGCTGTTTCTTCTCCAAAGCAAGGATTCGCTTCCCCTGCAGAAGGGAACAATTCATATCTTAACCCGACAGCAAACATCTAAAAATGACAAACGCGTTGGATCAGCAACAGTCATCATGCAAACTAAGATTTTACCAATCAGATAACAAATACGCCATGAATTTTAGCAATACTGTACCTTGCATGCTTTTTTCTGCAAATTATTTGCATTTTCTTTGTCGTGGTATGAGCCAACGTGAACCCGTGTCAAAAGGCTAAACAAACGCAATACGTATAGGAGGATTCATGCTGACTTCATTGCTTACATTTTGCTCATTTGTATACAGCTTTGCTTACAGAAATAAACATGTTAGATATGAATTGACTCCAGGCAGCTAAAGAGCTAGTAACACTTTGTAGATGCTGAAATATTCTTAGTTCTTTGTGTGTGATATTGAAGGGGAAATTGTCTTTCAAAATCTGCAAAATTTCTGGGTGGCAAAAGCGCTTATGAGCTCATACATTCCTTGTAAAATTTTGAGTTTTTAAACCCGTGTTGCACGAAAAGTACTCAACACATCAGGCTCATATTCATTGGCAGAGTTAATCGTACTATGACCTTTCAATGTTCCGAACTGATTTATTTGTGGCGCCATCAGAAACTGAATTGTTTAGGCTAGTAAGGAAAATAGTGTAAACAAGGATTCCCCCATTTGTTTCCAATATTTTTCCTCAAACACAAAACCGATGATTGTCACGTTTTTAATATTCACCGACGTTGTGTGGGTGGAAAACATTTGGTGCATTTTCAGAGTGAAAAAGCTGTTCACGAATTTTTTTGGCGTTGCGTAGAAGGAATGAGAGGGGCCGAACACGCCGATGGTTTAAATCTTCAAGAGTGCAGTCCAAAATGTTTCCACGTACATATTTTTAAAAATTCATGCAGTAAGATAAAGATCAACTTTTGGCAAAAAGAAAACGAAATTAAAAAATAGAAGGGGGAGGGGTGTCACCGTGCTTGGTTTAAAGTAAAGCACGTTGAAGACTAATAAACGTTTTCGGATATTTCGTGTATTTTCAGACGGCCTTTGCGTGTGACCATCAGCAATAAAAGAAGCTACGTTAGTGAAAGTTATACCCGGTAAATGCACGAAACTTCAAGACAACTTAGTCTATTAAGTACACGTTTGCACGTTCCTTGAGATAGAAGAGCCCTTGAGAAATTATTACACATTAGCCTTGCCCGTCCAAATTCGCAAAAATGCGAAATATTTGTAAGTTCTCATGATCAATAACAGATTTTTCTGTTACGTTTTCCGTTTGTTTGATTGTCTTGTTTTTTTGCTGCTAAAAATAAAAATCAAAGGCTCCTTTGAGCTACCTCATGGTATGTGGCAATTATTCTATGAAGTGCTGTCCTTTGCCTCTTTTTGAACTAAGCTGTGTTCCATTTGTAAGTTTTGTTAGTTGGAAAGTAAGTTAATAAGCAGCCATTAGTGTAGCATGTTTATAGAAATAAGGTCTTCATCTAATAGATATCATGTTTTGACAAGAAACATAAGCCATTAGTGAGGAAAGAGTCTAGATTTAAAAGTTTATGTATTTAACGTTTATGTTCAACCGTTTAACAGAGTACATGAACATGTGGGAGCACATTGTCTGTGACATCTGGCTCCTCCAATGGTGTATCTGTCACTCCTGAAGGATGTTCGTCAACTGTTGTCACACCAACCATCATCATCTTTTTCTCTGTCTGGATTATGAACATTAGCGGTAGAAATACGGTTTTAACAATTTGTGACAATTTCATTAGTTTGCACATCAGCACTGGATGTGTTAGGGTTTTGAACAAATTCACTCTACTCTTCACGGGTGCTTGCTTGTGAAGTTATGCCATCTACCCATGCATTTTGTACCTTTATTCCTTCAGTTTCAAATAATTCACTTGTGTCTATAAGATATTTGGCTCCATCTAATACTTTCTTAGGGCTGTAATTCTGGAACTGATAGTGTTGCTTGTAACCAAGTCGCCTTCTAAGTTTTATCGGAATGGTCTGTGATTCATTTATTGGCCCCAGGCAACAATGAACAGTTGAATTTTCATCTCTTGACAATGTTTCCATAAATAGACAATTGACCGCCTCTAGTCAGTTCACAGTATATGAGGTGATATTAGTTACTCTTTTAGAGATGTCAAATTCAATGCATCAGGCTTATAGTGAAAACCCATCTTATTGGCTTTAGACCAGCTGGGTAACCTGCCTTTTTTAGACTTGATTTGCAAGTTATGCAGATCCATTTAGTGTCATCGACACTTTTAAAACCAGTGAGACTGGATTTAACAATGTCTGGTAAACATGCCTTATATTTGTTTGGATTAAAGTACATTTCACTGCAGAGCACTTCTACCACAATTGGTCACAAGAAGTGCATACATTTACATATTCTGGGCCACATGCAATGTTTTTGCGAAACAAATTTATCCTAGAAATTGTATCATGACTGTTTACTTGTGGTTGCAACCCAGTCATGACTGCTTCTTGTTAGTTGCGTTACACTTGCTAGAGCTACAGCCTTTCGTCTTTTTCTTACGGACTGTTTGTTTATTTGCCTTATGTGCTGAAGATTCTTTGCTTTTCATTTTCTGAAGGAGCTAGTGTCCCTCAATTTGCCTGACATTTTCTTGGTTCAATTTTCTTATTTTAACAGCCTGGTGCTTCTTGTTCCTAGATGTTTGCTATTAATGTTGCTGCCTTGCACTCATTTTTCATTCTCATGTTTTTTAAAGTTATCATCAGCTCTTCTGTCTTTCATAATTATATTCTCTCAATGTATTTTTTTCGGTAATCTTTACCTTTTTCACTGTCATTAACTGGTTTGTTTTCATGAGCAGTTTTTGTTTGTTTGCTGTTGTCTCTTACCTCCATTGTTCTGTTTCTACTATGGAAACATAACAAAATTCATCTAGATGTCCAGTGTAAATGTTCAGGGCATTTGTAACATTCACTGGTTCAACAACAGTACCTTGAGAAAAAGTTGGATTTAATTCAGCAATATGAAATGAAAAACTAAGACAACTGGCAACAGCTTGAATTTCGATTGCTTGACAGCCCATGTTAATGTTCCTCGACATGACATTCTTTCCAAATAACCTTGTCAAGAATGCTCTGTGTTACTCTCTACAAATACACCATTTTGCTAATGCTTATAAGCTCCAGTCCCTTGCGGGGGCAAAGTTTGATCTATTTAATGAATTAATGAGGTCATTTTTGGCAGAGTGATCATTTCTTGCCCCCACAAGGGAACGGGACTAGCAAATATTTGCATTAGCAAAATGGTTTGGGGTGATTCACTAAACAACTAAATACTGAATGCCAACACTGCGCACTAAGAAATAACTATTAGGATTTCCATAGAGTTGACGTAATATTGCCCTAAAAAAGCAATCACCACCTCTTCCAACATCAAAGTGCAGTCCTGCCAAAATGAGACAATCTGAATTCTATTAAACAGAATTAGTGGGTGATATAAAGGGTACTGATTTTCAATACCCATATATAGGACCAGAATTTGACTCCATGTCGCCACTCAATGATATGATTCTGCTCGAAAGCTGATAAGTTTTCATTTGGAGCTGCCTTAATTTTCTTGAAATATTAAAATGTACCTTCAGCAATCATACAAAACAAAGGCAACCGCGGGGCATTTTCCCACGTTGTCAGTTCCGGGGGTGGGGCATTAGCAAATTTTATCGCGGCCTGGGGGCTGGGCTTAAAAATACCCCGGGGTGACCCCCAGGCATTTGACACACTTTTTTTCGAAAGATGGATGAGTTTATCGGGAAAGACGAGGCCTTTGTCTAAGACTGGCTTGTCCGTCAGGGACTAGAGAAACCTGTAGATGTTTTTAAAAGTATGTTTTCTCAATTTTAGATATTTTTTATTATTTGTAAGCATATAAATATAAGCGACAAGGTGAACTATATTCTGTATATCACAAAACAATCACTGACGTGAACACTGCGTGAATGACTATTTCGCATTCAAAACTACCCTAACATTTTTTTTTTAATTCATGAAATTAGAATTAAAATACTGAAGGTTTGCGAATTCAAATGATGCGATCTTCAAAACAGATCTTGCGAGCTTAAAATGGGATACATCATGACTTAAAATTTCTTGATTCTTTACAGCGACAAGGTGAAAAACAAAAGTATAAAAAATGATTAAAATTTTGTTAAAAACAAATATAAAGAAATAAATATAATCAGAATAATCTAGCTCGTACTGTTGTCCTTGAAGTATTTAATACCATGCATTAAAAGACTGAACAGTTGACCCTTTTATTCACTGTTCAAAAAAAAACTGCAGAAGTGTTGGAAGGCGACGATCCCGGGGGCGGGGCATTTGCCCTTATTATTCGTCCCCACTCTGCGGCATTTAGACAGCTTATGTGCCCAATTTTTTAAAAAAATGCTAATGCCCGGGGGTTAGCCCGGGGGTGGGGTGTGGGGGGGGGGGGGGGGGCCCTGCTGGAATTAACTGATGCATTGGTATTCTGAACTTTCAGTTCTTTCCCCGTGAATTTCAGGTGGCATTCAGGTAACGGATCATCTGTCTGGCATTTGTTTGTTGTTTGATATTTGTATTTGTTACGGTATTTGTTTTTTTGTCGTATATTGTATTTAGCATTTGTTTGGCAGTTGTGGTCAATCTCTATGCTGTCTCGCTTTCACCATTTGTGGTATGTCCCAGCGAGAGGAAAACTCAACAAAAGCTGTTCTCCAGTGGAGGGTTGCGATAATGCTTCTGTCCCTGAATATAGACTTGTTATGAGAATTTTCTGTGCAAATTACGTCCATGGCCTTGACACTTGGACACACTGACAGATTGGAGCCCACTCTGCAAAGGCACCATCAGCTCAATACAAAATCTCGAGCGACAGCATTTGAAAACCATGTGACATTTTCCGAACAGCTTCCGAGCGAATTGCAAAATATTAAAAGCGCATTTCATTTTAGATCATACGTTCTGCGAGTTTTTTACAAACCTAATAATGAAATACAGTAGGAGGGTGCCTTACCTTTTTGACCATAAAGAGTTTATTCCGAATAGTTCATATAGAGCATTGTAATTCTTGCAGCTTTGCAGCGGCTGCTCCTCCTCCAAATATATCTTGGAGACATCGTCCCTTTTGAGACTTTAAAACCCACTTCTTTCCAATCGAGAATTCTTGAGCACATTTCCTGTTCGTTCGTGAGGCCTTCAAAAGTGTATTTTGATCCAGGATGGAGCGAAACGAATGAAAACCCGCCTTCACAATTTTCAAATTGCATTGGACTCGACACGACAGACGCCATTTTGTAAACATGTACTACCACCTTTGTCCCAGCCCCTCCCCCCATAAACAGGAACATACGACAATGGCCCGACTTCGTGGACAAAACCAAACCTAGAAGGGGAGACAGGGGAAAACGTGTTTAATTCACGCTTAATGTGGCTTTAATGCATAAATTAATTGTTTACGGGAATGGAGTGACAAATCCCACCATCACTAAAAATGAGTACCAGAAGCGATCTATGAAAAGACAAGAGGGAAAGCAAACAGCAGGCGAAGTTACTGCACCTGGTACCAAACCGTTTCCTTGCTTTTATAATCCATTCAATAGTTTCGCTCGCGCATGATTGGTCTAAACAAGTCACCTGACTGAATCCGCCCTAGCTAAAACTGAGAACTATCTAAGTGATATTCGCCAATTTTCAAAACTCCGCGTGCTGCGAAATAACTATTTGAAGGATAACAAACACAATAACCTCCAAAAACGCGAAAATAAGCTCTGATTTTTGTCCTTGGACATTACCTGTTGCTCAAAGCTCACAGTTCACAGAATAGATAATGTCTGCAAACAAATATACGAGCATATGTTCGCGCCAAGTAGAGGGTAGGGTTTATATATTTCCTCTTTAGAGCGCGCGCTTGTTGCATGACTAGGAATGATATTGCGAGATGAATTACGTGCGTAGTAGGCAATAAAAAGAAAATTGTTCTGCCCCTCGGCTTATATTTAAACTTAGCTGGCTATGCTGAGTTAGGTATCTTAATAGGAGGTGCAACATTTAGGTGATCTATCCATCCCATGAGGTTTTGAGCTCCTACTTTGTTTTCCCCACTCCCCCACACTTATCCTTTCCTGAAATGCCTTTGAATTTTGGATGCGGGGTTTTGTCTTTTCACCTTTACTGGGTAGGACTTCTTTCTATTAATTTATTTATAACAACTTTATTTGCATACACTAGAGGAACAAAAGTACAAATGCAAATAGGGTGCCAACAGGGAAGAACTTAATCTTCATATGAAGCTGACCCCCAGAAGAGATATATATATATATATACATATATACTATATGTACTTGTATGTAGATATATATAAATATGTAAATATCTATATAATAAATAAATAAATATATGTACAAACTATATATACTACAAAGCCTATGACATAGATAAATCTCCAGCAATCTAAAATCTGTATATATAACCAACTAATTAATTTAAACCCATAATGTACACGTACAAAATACAGCCAAAATAAAACATCCATAAGAAAACATAAACATCCTAGTGCGATACAGAATCCTTAATGAGCATCTTATACAGACGCCTCTTGAAATTACTAACACTGACTGCTTCAACGATATCTTTCGGTAAGGAATTCCACTCATCAATATACCTATGCCAAAAAGAATACTTAAGAATATTTGTACGAGCATAGGGTTTCCAAATCTTATATCTATTGGTACATCTTGTGCGGCAAGAAGAGAACTTCACATAATCATCTAGATTTTATCTGTAATTGACACTGAATTTAATTGATTAATAATGCACCAGCCACATAGCCAAAGTTTATCCAAAAAATTACATTGTTTGTTGATTCTTGTCAAACACCCTAGCTTCTCAACCAACAGAGCAAACCTAAACAATATAGTGTTTCTTTTCAGTGTGCTATATATTCTAAAGATGGACAGGATAAATAAAAAAGTACTTATTATACAGACGTGAAAAAGCGTTTGTCGTGCCAGATGCTGTTTCCCAGAGTCTAGCAAGTAAATCGTTTTGGGAAGGAATCAACGATGTTAAACTCACAACGGTTTAATTGCAATATACACATCACTCCTAAAATGTATCCTTCTCTGACCCGACTAAAACTGAAACAAAAACTGTTAAAAACTGACATTACCAGATCATGCACCTTTGATATCAAGCAGGAGAGAAGTTCAAAGGGAGTTAACGGGATTGTTGCTTAATTTCTGTTATGCTGTAAATAATTAATGAGCATCGTGCATGTGGTATTGATACACATTGACGATTCGTTTTTACTATTACATGGAACACTTTACCAGACATTAAGATTTGAAACATAAATCACTTATGTAGATGTTTCCAAACTGGCATTTGGCATGTTTTGACCATATCATCCTAACCAACGAAAATGATTAATTGCTGGAGGTAATCAACTGAGTTCAGATTTACCGATAGAAAATGACTCTCCAAAAATAGATCAAATCCAAGAAAATTGGCTTTTTTTTGTCTCCGTCAGCGGGGATTTCGACCTCACCGAATTAGCGTTAGCGGGGTTCCACTGTAATAAAATTATTCTTAGCTAAACCAAGAAAAAAATAAATTCATATTTTCGTCCGGTGATGCGATTCATGAAGGCTTAGCACCTTTTTTTTTTACTACACTTGCGCACATTTTGGCGATAGAAACCTACGCCTTGAAGGCAACTAAGTTATCTTCGATTTGGCATCAAAGATGATCGATTTCGCAATAAAAATATAGTCATATTGGTTTTCACGATTTTCGTGTCAGTTCAAGTTCGATAGTTATGTGGATGAGAAATTAATATTACATTTCTTTTATTATTATTTTGTTTTGTTTTTTTCAATGAGAAAAACATTTTCAAAGAAACTTATTGAAACAAAATATCATTGGACTCATGTGTACTTTAGCCAGTGACGTCTCCTCTCTTTGCATTATCTGAATTAATAGTGTTTTAAAATCCATGCATTCATCTGAAAACATCAGCAGCACTGAAGAATTAAGGAACTGAAGACAATATAATGATGACGAGAGCCGGTTGAGGGAAAAAAGTTACTTGAAAGGTACGTTTGGGCATCATAGTTTTCTAAACTTCAAATTTCGATCGACTAAAACTCCTGTAGACTGCGGCCAAGAAAAACAAGACAATACCGTTGTAACAATTCGACATGAATGAAATGCAAAACTGGTCCAATGTGTATGCCGTTTTTATCCTCTCCATCTTTGGCCTTTCTCAATTTGGTATTTCCTGAGTCCTTTAAACTTATTGCCGAACACTGTTCAACAAAATTAAGCTGCTTGATAAATGCTTTACCCTAATGCAGCCACACGCATAGAGCCTGTTTCAGGAAAAATGGTATCAAATGTATAACTTAGTAGACAGAATGTTGGTGAAAAAATGAGACTTTGAAGTTTCACTTAGCATAAATCAATTTCTCATTTTCTAATAAATCTTTGCATCAGATAAATAAGTGAGTAAAATAAAATGATCCTCAATAAAACTAGAATTCTATCTTATTTTGTTCGTTTTCCGTTGGTTTCTTTTTTGTATTGATTTTCAAAGAATTGTTTGCTAATGATATTTCACACACTGAAAGGAGTTAGGCTTGCAATGACATGAGGGTCATATGATACCGGTGACATCAATAGTCTTGAATATTTTCTCGTGGCTTACTGACTTTTGTGATAAAACACAGCTTCAAGTCTATTAAAAGTGATCAAATTTATTCGTTTCCATGGTGATCAACGCAATATTTTTAAAACAATTAAAAATACATCATGAAAATGATTGAAAAAACTATTCCTAATGCAAATCAAAACTATATAGTTTGTATAATTTTCAACACACCGAACGATCTACGGTGATGTTAGAAGACTTCAAGCTACATCCCTCAATAATTATAATGAAGATCAAAGGGACAAATAAATCAATAAATCCCACGCAAACCGGAATTGTAATATTAAAATGCCCATGAAAACTTTAAATTAAAAATAAGATCAGATGAAGATTAAACTCACTGTAATCATAAATAAGTCCACATCATCACGGATGTTAGGAGGATAGTCGTAAATTGAATATAGTTAATGCTCAGATCAGGATATCGGAGTGTGTGAAACGTCATTTTTAAATTAGATTTTGATTTGTTCCATCACTGTTGACCTTAGTGTCACGACCAAATGATGTAAACAGAACCTCGCTTAAAGATTGTCTTCAGCTTAATTACCAATGGACAAGCAAGAAATGGAAACTGTTGAACGAGACAAGCACCGTTCTCTAGCCCTGCTGCTGCAAGATTTCTTAGGATACACTTCAATGCATGGAGCGGGAAGGATTGTAGCTTCTCGTTATTGGATCAGGAAAACCTTCTGGGTTATTTCTATACTAGCTTGCCTAGCTTTTGTCTCGTGGCAGGTTCATGATATTCACGTGATTTACCGGAAACGTCCTCTGGCTACACATGTACACATAGCTCATAACACGGTAATGAATAATATTCCATGTTTTGCCTGTAGTTCTACTTGATTATTTGGTTTTTGTTTAATAATTTTATATCGTCACTCGACTGGTATGTTAAGCAACCAAACCTGCTGTTGAATTCGAATGTAAAAATCATTTTGTAAAGTATTTTTTTCCTTCTATCTTGTAGGCTTTTGTTCCTTACTAATTACATCTACGCCCTTCCTCAAGGGTGTTTTCAAAATCAACGCCAATTTATTAAATTGTCATCAATGCAGAAATTGGCTCTTAACTATGATGAGTGCTGCCCAAGTATCATCAATAATTCTCAGTCTTTTTAAGCAAACAAGGAACTCATACCCCCACCGCGGTACAAGACAGGGGGTGGGGGTGGGGGTGTTGGATGGACTTTTCTTTTTCTGTTTTCTTTTTAATCAAAAATGATCAAAACTGTCTAAAAGATAGCTCTCATTTTGCACTGCGAGATAATTTTTTAACTGGTCGTAACGTATGCTGACCTCGCATGACATCATTAATCATATGCATTGATCCGCCATATTGGATATATGTGTTATTACCAAGTCAGAAAATAACCTAAACGGACGAAAAATCGATTCCATAAAATGACAATGGAATGTAAAAGGTACTGATCTTGCCGTGCTGATGTAGGAAAAAATATGAACTAGTTTATTTTGACCTGTATACCAGAATGGGATTGTCTTGGCATAGTCAAATTATTTAGGGAAACAGCTGACAATCAAAATTTTTGGGGGAAATCAATGAACAGCTTTTGTAATAACAGCATTACAGAGAAAGTTCTCTTTTTCAATTTGTTTTTTTAAAAAACCTTCAAAACTGTATTAGTTATAAGGTTAAGCCTATTGCTGTATGATAAGTACAGGTTAACGTAAAGTATCTTCAATATTTTATTTCAGAGCTTGCATTTTCCTGCCATAACAATCTGTGGTATGAATGCTTTGAGACTCGATTTGTTGAATAGAATAGAATCTCTAAGAAGTGAATTTGGTGAAAGATCTCCGTTGAACAGTAAGTTTCAATTTATTCTGAGATTTGACATAATAGAAATGACTCTGTGTTGTTTTTACCTCAAATTACTTCCAGGAGAGCTTTTGCAATTTACACTGTATATGTAACATGGCCAATTATAACATAACTAAAGCAAAGCGCGCGCTCTGATTGGCTAATTCAGCATCTACTATTTGCCTATGGGTGTATGCTGCTGACGTACTCAATAGCTAAAGTAGAGCGCGCGCTTTGTGATGTAGCTCAAATTGTTGCGGACTCACTATGTGCCTCGTGAGTCCACAACATTTTGACCACTGTGATGACGCGTATCGTTGTCGATAAGAGTACAGATCACGCTAAATCCCATTCGATTTGTTTTTCACCACAATATCAAAGATACGAAATAAATATTTGTCTTGAGAACTGAGAACACCGACTTGGACTTGAAAGTGCACGCGCTGCATTATGGAAATTAATATTCAGAAACAATACGAAAAAAATGTTTGAGAAACGAGTAATGACCCGTAATCGTTGTCGGTAAGAGTACAGACCACAATAAACCACATTTCGATTTCTTTTTTACCACAATATCAACGTCAAAGAAAATGAGCGCGAGCTGAAAAAGGCATTGCATGACACATTGACGCGAGCAACGTGGCATGGACTCTAAAAGACTTCTGTTGTTACAATGCCTCAACGTTATGTTATAAAACAAATGGTAAACGCCATAGCGTGTACTATTGAGTTATGGATGCACTTGAGAGGTTTGCTAAGCACTCAAGAAGCTAGAGTCGCACTCGGCTATCGCCTCGTGCGACTCTTACGCTTCTTTCGTGCTTAGCAATCTCCCGCGTGCAACCATAACCCAATAGTACACGCTGAAGTACATAGGGATGAAGGAGAAGGCGAAAGGGACGGAGAAGATGACGATGTTGAACATGACGAGGGTGACGAAGGAGACGCTCTTGACGGGGAAGATGAGGGTGATGATAATGATGACGAAGATGGTGACGGAGGCGATGAGCGTGATGAAGGGGATGAAGAAGATGGCATAGGGGGAGAAATGGAAGCAGAGTTTCTAGACAGGGAGCACCTGAAGACCATAATGGCGCAGCAAGATCCTGACTTGCTGAGATCAGTGGGTCACCAATTTGAAGACTTTGTGGTCTATTGCACTTATCGCGGAGTATATTGTGCGTAAGTAAATTAATTTTGCTGTTTTTTTCCCAATGATGTTTTCGTTCCAAATGCGCAAAATTTCAAAGAGTATCCTTTTTATAACTTTTCAACGTTTATCCGCGATGCAAACCTATAAAAGGATCCATTTATAAATATTACGTATTTCAAGTTTCGAAATATATAAGGCTATTAAAGGTTATAAAAAGGGAAACGAAGTTTGGTCAGGTCATTAGTAGGGTAAGGAAAATTGCAGATTCATAAATAGGGTTAGGGTTTTGGGAAGCGGGCCACACATAACCCCCAATTTTTCTTGGAGTGCACCCTCCTACCAGGCAACTTGTAACTGCAGCAGGGATATTGGTCCTCATATACCTTTACTCACAAGTCACATTTATGATCCATTCCATTGCATTTCCTTAGGAATTACTCCAGTGAATTCTGGAGCCACTTTTGGCACTTTGCTTATGGGAACTGCTATGTTTTTAATGGAGGAACTACAGAGAGTGGATTGGGCACTAAGGTTTTGAAATCAAGTGAGCCTGGTCCTTCATATGGTTAGTTCTTTCTTAATTTAATCCCAACGCAGTCAAAAAATACTAAACGATCTCTTCAACTAAAGTAACACTCAGGATTTGATATTTTTGGCTGGCTTTAATGCAACTAAGGTATCCTCCCTCTTACCATAAATCAAATTAACCATGTTAAGTAGCTGCAACTCACCTCAGCACATTTTCCAACTTTTTTCTCGTAGCCGCAATCCAACTGTTCTGCACCTCAGGTTATTATATATATCCAAATATGCTTCTTTGTGAAATACTGCATGAGATGATTTGTTGGCAAAGCCATAGTGGATTGTCCCAGTAAGGCCAAATTGCTGTCCGTAGCTCATTAAAGAGTTTAAAAGACAGCTTACGGTACTTTCTTCGTTGTTTTCCTCTCCCTTTTCATTATTTTGCAACTGCAAATCAACTGCAAATTCAAACGTATTAATTGTTGTGGCAAATGCGTTCGTGGTCTAATATTCAGCAACGCAGTTACTGAAATCAAAGCCCACAAAAAGCGGTACATCAACGGGCAAAGTGGTCAAAATCTCCTATAGTTTATTATCTTACACATTCTGACCTCCCTGACTATTACCAGGTACATTTTTTCTACTTCAAAATGTTTGTCTTGTTTGTTTAATTGCATATAATTTTTAGGATTGAGTTTGGAACTGAACATAGAACAAGAGCAA
>CM042748.1:3199052-3236552 GCA_022496165.2 Catalaphyllia jardinei
CGAAAGTCGTGAATTCTCGACTTCAGGAGGGCCAGGATTCCTCTCCACGTCCATAAAGACAACAAGACACGTAAGTCCACGTTTAATGAATTTCAGCTGCGGTTGAGGGAAGCGAGTGCATCCAAGATGGCGTGACGAGGCACTTCCAATTCGAATCTTGTAAAACAGGGCCCACAAAAGTCTCTCTGGTGAAAATGAGCTTTGGGAAAGGCGACTAAGACGCTTAAAAATTCATAACACACTCTAAAGTCGTTTCTTGAGAAGTAATTAACGGCCTAAAAAGAAAAAGATATCTTTTGAAAGCTCTTTCAAAGCGCTAGACGGTTAGAATTATTCTTCCTCTGATCTTACGAAATGCGCTTCGAAAATCCCGGCGCAAGTTTCTTTTTTGGCATATTTGATTAACTGTTGAAATTAAACCTCAGTGTTATCACATCATTTAAATTGACCAATCAGGTGTTTTTCCTAAATTAGCCTGGCAGCTTGACGACGCGCTAAAATTACCATGGGAAGAGGCCCATGGATGGGGGATGTGTTCTCTTAGATCATGGTCTCTTGTGTTCGCATTATAACCGAAATCCGTTTGGTCTGAGCTGATATGTTTTCACCAAGAACTAGTGGGATGCAACCAACTAATACTACTTAGATGCTTTAGTTCATTAAAACAAGCGGTTATTAAACACATTAAAATCGGTTACAACGTTATACCTTAATTTACTGCCGCTATAAATTTCTTTGAAGCCGCGGAAAGTTTGAGTGCCTCATTTATGAGATGCTTTTAATAAGGAAAAGAAGACCGAATCGGAACACTCAAAAAGCCTCCATTCAACGAAAGTGTTCATTTAATTAAGACATCCTTTTGTTTTTGTTAATTATGTACATTCTTGCGTTTTCCTCCACCTCACATTGTTGTAATGCAGTTTCACGCTGTCCTTTCTATTTATAACGTTACTGAACTTAAAATAATTTACATATGATGGTGAAACGCCGTCACTGGAAACGTCATGTTTAATATCGCTATTTTTTGGTCCTGAAATGTTTTTCCAAATCTTTCGTTATCAGTAATAGTAACCAATTTGTTGTCAATAAATCTATTTTAACTGCTAGGAGGTTTATAAAGCGGAGCTGAAAAAACGGACTAAAGAAGTCGATGGTAGCAAGAATTTCAGGTAATCTGTTGTTGTTGTTGTTTAACCAACTATACCCAAACTCAACTCTACAAAGCAGGGTCTAAGATCTTGGTGGTACCAAACCCAGAAGCTATAGAATGCATTATCGGAAGCATTGAGACATAAGACTTAACTGAGACACTTAAAAATTCGACATCACACAGCTGTAATGATCTGCGATGGTCTCAATATTTTTGTTGACATGTACATTGATTTTTTATTTCATTGAGTGGCTGTACGTATTTTCAGATTTTTATATTGTATTAATGTTTTTGTTTTTGTTTCTGTTTTATCTCTGTTTGTGGCAATAGCTTGAAAATAGTGATACAATACTGTAATGAGCTTCGTGTATTATACTTCATTAACAAGTGGTACTCACTCACTCACTCACTCGCTTACTTGCTATCTCACTCAGTCACTCACTCACTCTTTCACTTGCTTACTCTTTCACTCACGCACTCACTCACTCACTCTCTCACTTACTCACTTACTCACTCACACACTCTGACTGACCGACTGACTGACTGACTTACTTATTTACTTACTTACATATTTTATATATAAAAAAAGAACTGGTAGATTTCCCATTTTAAAATCAGAGAACAATTATGTAGCCCGATAACTATTTGCCGTCCCATTTGAAAAAAATTTTAAGAGACTACATTTCAGAAGTTCCAAAAACATACAAGAGTATTGAGTATATAACCTGGTATAAGACTATGTATATGTTTCAAATCTATTACATGTGGATACCTTCTTCATGAAGGGATAGCATCATATCTCATATTGTATCCTAAAGTTGTGACAAGACCTTGAACTTTCTCAACTCAAGGAAAATCTACTGTTAACTTAAATTTGTCTTCTTGTAGGGACAATGTTCTCAAGGTGGACATATTTTTTGAAGAACTAAATTATGAAGTTATTTCGGAAGAACCATCCTATGAGGCAAGTGGCATCTTTGTTCTTTTTCCTCAACAGATCCGATCCGATTTGCATTCGATCGATTGTGCCTCCGATCTACCTCGAATCCCCGAGTGACATGAGCTAATCAAAAAAGCTTTTTATAAATACACTTGTGATAAATGTATGGTAAGCTACGGTAATCTTTAGTTGATATTTATGCATTCCAACTAGACTACCGAGCGGTCTTTCTTCCCTTTAGGTATTCTAAGTAAACGTTACCTTAAGTTTTTTGTATTAACATATAATTGTTAATTAATTTTAACTTTTTAATTTGGTAATAAAGCTTGCTGTTATTCTTGATGTTTTGAGGTGTTTTTTGAGTGGCCCAAGAATCGGAATTAACTTTACCCCACTCATTATCCGGCAATCATTTTGTTCTTCTAATATGTAGCAAAGTATTATTAAACTTAAACTTATACATAAACTTAAAGACACTTAATCAACTTATATTTGAGCAATTTCGCTCAGCCCGACTTGAGTTTTCAGTAGAAAATAATGTTGTTTTTCTCCGTGTGGCTGGGCATTTTGCTCAATTGTTTAACATTGCTTGAGGGTTATATAGGGACATGAGACCCTCCTGGAGAGGTACAGGTCTGGTGGATGCTAGACGCGTATGTCTCCTAGCCAGATGGGTGGTCAGATACTTGGGGTCCCTGGGACTGTCTTTGAATCCGTTGCGACCACGATTTTATGAATATGGTCAAGTATATCGACCCATAAATAACTGGCTTTGTCATTTCTGATCTTTTTTTATCTTTTATACATTTTACAGCTGGCAAATTTTGTTTCTGATCTTGGGGGATCGCTGGGTCTCTGGATAGGAATGTCTGTGCTGTCATTTGCAGAGATTTTTGAGTTGCTGGTACTCATATGTCTCAGTCTGGGAAAGAAACTGAAGAAGGGAAAGAACACAAAGTCATCCACTATCCATGTTGAAGAGTTTAAACACCGCTCGTGAATATAAGTTCCTCAAATGTTCGCAAATAGCCATTCGCTAAGGCTATCAAGCAGAATTGCCCAAAAGACGAAGCCCTAAATATAAATGACCTTTATGACGTTTTAACTTTCGTAGCAAAAAAAAGACACCATCCTGTACGTCATGCTACTTACACAAAAAGTATCACATGCTACCTTAATATGAGATTTTTGTCCCTTTGTTGATTATAGTATCAATAACACGAATCAGCTTGTAATTTACTTCACCAGTTCTTAGTTATGATATGTTTAATTCTATTCACCATGATGACTGATGATTTGACCATACCCCTAGGTGGGTATAGGACCATTGGAGACCTGAAAAGGTTATTTGCAGCTGGGAAATGTTCAGTTGGAGAGCAAGCCATTACTCTCCAACAACTTTCTCCATACAAATCTTTTTTTTTTAATCTCGTTCTTCAATGCCAGGAGCCTCAAACTTTTTTCAATTTTTGGCATTCTTTAAGTTATAGTCAAGAATTCTATGAAAAAGGGTCACATGATAAACCAGCTGCAAAGGGCCTATTTGAATAAGCTGATGATCCACCCTTGCAGGCAAGTTGCATTATCTCTTAATAGGTAAATATTGGTTGACGATGCAGTCGACTGCATTTTCTGGGCCATCATTCCGTTACATAAACGTGACAGGTTGTAGTTCTGTTGCCAGTACACAGCGATTAAAATTAAGTCAAGTCCGGATTATTTAGCGCTAACAAGTGTACATGATGATGATGATGATGATGATGGTACAAAAAATTAGGCACAATTAGAGTAAGGCGTATAGCCTTAAACACATGAAAGGAGTTGCCTTTTATTGATTTAAGTAGTTTCAAAACGCTCCTCGATAAAATTAGGAATTCATTGCAACTTAGTCATATAGCACCCATTATCAAAAACAGCACTGTAAACTACAAAATGTGTATAAAATAAACATGTGTCTACGACTTTATATAATTACATTTTGCACTAGTTCAACTAATATTGCTTCGTTTAATAAAGTGTAAACCCAGATAAAGCCCATTTGGGACAGAAGCGGCTTTGGTACGATATTGTCAGCACTTTATTTGGGAAGTAAGACGTTTCTTTTCGATCATCGAATGCTTAAAATTATATTTTACTGAGAAAGAAATGCATCTAAGATGTACAAAGATTTCTGACCACAAATCTCATTCTCAAGAAATCTCAGGCAAACCACTTGGGTCGTCGCTGAAAATAGCATACTATTTGTGACAGTCCCTTTCACGCTCGGTAATAAGAGACGGAGATATTTCCCGCACTTTGTGAGTTGGACGTGAAAAAGGAAGGGGTAAAAAGGGGGGGTGGAGGGAAGCGAAAAGTGCGGAGGCGAAAATAGGAGAGCGTGGACGAGACGAGACACGCCAAGGTTGCTGATATCCAAAGGATTCTAACGCGAACTGGCCCGAAATGATAAGTACAGCTCTTATTTATACTCGCGCTGCAAGGGACTGCCGCGAATAGCATACTATTTGCGACAGTCCCTTTCAAGCTCGGTAATAAGAGACAGAGATATGCTCCCGCACTAAGCAGCCCAACGTTTAAGACCCTAGAGAACATACGCATAAGATCCCACACTAAAACTAAAAAAACTCCCAACCACCCAAAACTCAAACTAAGGCGAAATGCCGTTGGGAAAGGCGACAGTGGAATGAAGGAGGCTGTTCAAGTCAGTGTAAGGGTCTGCCAGGACTTGGACAGAAGAGTCGTGACGAGATAATAACTCTGAAGGACCCCTGGGACTTAAAACCTGCGTGTCCGTGACTGATCAGCAGAATAAAATGCAACTTTTTCCAAAGTTTAAAAAAGATCATCGAAGGGAGTTCAGAGCCACCTAAATTTTCGAAAAGTTAAGGTGGCTCTGCAACTCCTTCGGATAGTTTTTTTAAACTTTGCAAAAAGTTGCATTTTATCATGCTGATTACGATTCGATAGCACAAAATGGGGGTCACCGAGCTCCTTTTCGAGTTATAAGTGCTTAAAGCTAAAATTAAGGGTGTTTTTAGCAGGTCATATTGTTGCTATGGTAACTTATAATGCCACACAATAAATAGAAACTTGTTCCCTGATGATTGAGCAGTTTGTTGATACCATGATTTTTGCATCAACCGACACAGAGTGGTTATAATGACCCATCAAACTGTAAGTCTTGGAAACTACTGGAAACTGTTTTCAGCCACCTTAAATTAATTTTACCAGATACATTCTTTTTCTTTGGGTTTTTGCTTTTTGTTTTTGTTTTGTTTGTTTGTTTGTTTGTTTGTTTTTTTTTGCTTTTTGAAACCATCCCACGGACCGTAAAAAGAGAATAGCTGGTTGATCTAAGGACTAAGAGAGTCTGGGTTCCATACGCGAAGTTTCGAAATGTTGTTATGCGAAATCATGTTTACCAGCGTGTAAAAACGCTTAGGATTTTCTAACAGTTGGAATTGGTTGCGGTTGGAACTTACCATACCGTAAGCATTGACACTCGTGGATATTCGCTCTCAGACAGAAAAGAGGCGACAAGTCCTTTCTGGACCAACGTAATATCTTTAATTGGCCATTCTAGTCCACTTGCAGGACAATTTGGTTCTTACTAGTGGAATGCTTTAAGACTGTATTTGGTTTGTTTCATCTTAATCAATTCCACCAGGGCCGATCACTAATGTAAAATTTTCTTTAAAACAACCTGAATCAAACGTACAGTTTTAAACATGTTTTATTTTTCATTCAAGTATCTGGTGATTGGAAGTGTCTACTTAAGAACAACGTTTGAAGACGTTCTACGACTGCAATATTTCCAAACTTTTCTTATTTTTCACTTCAAATTTCTTAAAAATGATCATTTTTAAACTTGCAGCTAAGTGCCTCCATAAAGTCAAAAGCAAGTTTAAAGCAGGGAACTTAAGCTGTTCCAATTCATGTCCACCGCTCTGTAGGTAGGGATATTTATATTCCTTCAAAATTTCTTCGTTCAGTAAGCCACATTTTTGCTTTTAGTAAGCAATCAATATCAATATCAGATGTATTTGTATCTAGAATACCCTTTCCTTGGGTATCAGTTCTGGCAAGAAAAATTATCCTTTTGCCCCATAATTTCCATAGTTTTGTCCATTATTTTATGCATTTTTTATAACATAGATCTAGGTAGGAGCCTGCGCTAGCTCTGATTGGTCAAAAACCAATGCTTTATCACAGTATAAAACATAGAAAAAGCGTATTTTATTGTATTACACTGTGATAAAACACTCCGCGCATTTTAGAACACTCGAGAAATGTAGAAAAACACTCTTCATCTCCCTCGTGTTCTCAAATGCCCGTTGTGTTTTATCACAGTGTAATACACGGATTAGGCTTCTTTATTTGTTAAATATACACATTGTGGTTTCAATATAACGACAGAAATTAATGTAAATGAAACGCACTAAGCGATTATCAGACTGGCTATTTATGCGAAAACTATGTCAGTTATAATCTTTGAATTTTGAAATCAATAACGGTTAGAACGGCGCTTCTTCTGATTGGATGCTATGGAAAACTTGTTTTCATGGTAACATTTGGTAATGAAAGGCGGAAGGCGGAGAGCGGTCATGATGCCGAGGTTTTTACTTAGTTTGTTTTTGCCATCTTGATGATTCGCCATAAAACATGATTTCTAGGCTTTCATCCCCTTTTAAACATTGGCATATCATAGCCACAGATACCATGATCATCATTTCTACTCATAAATTACCTAGAGTTCAGGTATATTTTTAGTTTGACTCTCTCATGGATTTTCTTGCAGGGAAACAACTTTTAAGCTTTCTACTTCTTATTCCCTTTGGCCAACCAAAGCTTCCGAGATTTACATAAGGAAGTCATACATTATCATATTAAAACGTTGACTGAAACTCATACACAATATCGAAGAAGCTAAATACACAATTTATCACGAGATATATTGCAATTCCACAAGCCATTGCGAGTTTAGGATCGGCGCTGATTTCTTCTTGTGTCGTTACGTGCAGTTTGAGGAGGGCAAATGGAATTTCTGCTTCCTATATCAAGTAAATTCAACAAACTATCTTTTTCTGTCGTTTCAAAAAGGGAATTTTGTTATAGATTGATTGATTGATTGATCGATCGATCGATCGATTGATTGCCGGATTGATTGGTTGATTGTTTGATTGATTGATTGATTGATTGATTGATTGATTGATTGATTGATTGATCGATTGATTGGTTGATTGATTGGTTGGTTTCTTGTCGGTTGTACGAGTAGCTAGGCGCTAGCACTACTTAGATTCTTTAGTTCATTACGACAAGTGAAATTAAAAATTAAGACTTTATACCTTAATTTACTGTCACTAAGAATTTCTTTGAAGCTGCGGAAAGTTTGAAAGCCTTCCTTATGAGATGATTTTAATAAGAGAAAAGGAACCCACTGTGAACACATATACATTCTAGCGTTTTTCTCCATCTCACTTTATTCTATTGTAGTTTCACACCGGCCTTTCTTTCTATGGCGCCAGTGAATTTACATTAATTTACATTTGTCTGATAATAATGACATGTCATCTCGGAAACGTTTTGTTTTAACATCGCTACTTTTTATCCTGAAATGTTTTTCCAAATCTAATTTCCGTTACCAGTAAGAGTAACCAGCTAATTATTAAATCTCATAAACATAAATCTCATTAACTGCTAGGCAGTTTACATAGCAGAGCTGAGAAAACGGAGTAAAGAAGTGGATGGTAGCAACAATTTCAGGTAATCTGTTGTTGTTGTTGTTGTTTTAAACAACTACACAAAAGCTTAACTATACAAAGCAAGGTCTAAGATCTTGGTGGTACCTAACCCCGAAGATATGGAATGCATTACCGGCTCAAAAATATCGACGTCACACAGCTGTAATAATCTGTGGTAGTCTCATTATTTTAATTGACATGTACGTAGTTTTTCTTTTATTAATTTGAGTGACTGGACGTATTCTCATAATTTTACATTATCTATGGGTTTGTGGCAATAGCTTGAAAATAGCGATACCTACAATACTGTGATAAGCTTCACTAACAAATGTCACGTACTTCAAGACTCACTCACTCACTCACTGACTCACTTACTAACAGGGCCTTGATCTTTCGCAATTCAAGGGCGATCCACCGCTAACATAAATTTGTCTTCTTGTAGGGACAATGTTCTCAAAGCGGACATATTTTATGAAGAGCTGAATTATGAAGTTATTTCAGAAGAACCGTCTTATGAGGCAAGTGGCATTTTTGACCATGGGTCTGTAACAGATCCGGTCTGATTCGCATTCGATCGGTTTTGCCTCAAATCTGCCTCGAGTGACATGTGCTTATCAAAAAAAGTTTTATATCAGTAAACTTGAAATATACGGTAAGCTATTGTAATTTGTAGCTGTTATTTATGCGTGCCACTTTATAACTAGACTTCACAGTGCCCTCTCTTCACAACGTTGCGTTACATTCTGAAAGGCGTTTTAAGGTGATTTTTAAAAGGAGTGTGGTCCCAGGATGGGAAATAGTTTTCCCCTGTCATTATCCCGCCATCTTTTTGTTTTTGTACTATGTGGCAAAGTATTAATAAACTTATGAATAAAGGGATACGGGAGTATTGCAAGATAATTTGGTTTTATCAACTGGGTTGATAATTTGAATTGGCCAGCAAACAGAGTTTTGTAAGCTGACGTTTCGAGCGTTAGTCCTTAGTCGGCGCGAATCGAGGATCGAAGAACTGTGGATTGTGAGTGGTTTACACGAGCACGACGTCATCCACTATCCATGTTGAAGAGTTTGAACACCGCTCGTGAATCTAAGTTCCGCAAACGTTCGTAAACAGCGATTCACTAAGGTTACCATTTATGCTGGACAAAAACCGTAATGAGAGCAGAGTCGTCCAAAGATGAAGAACTCAATAGAAATGACTTTTATAACGTCACTTTTGTAGCAAAAAAAGATGAAAAGATACCATCCTGTACGTCATGCTACGTACATGAAAAGTATCACTCGCTACCTTGTATGGATTTTAGTTTCTTTGTTGATTGTAGAGTGCCAACAAACACTAATCAGCTTGTAATTTACTTCACCAGTTCTTATTTGTGATAAGCAGAATTCAGTTCACCATGGGGTACCTGAATAGGCTCTTTGCAGATAAGAAATGTTCAGTTGGAGGGCAAGGTATTGCTCTCCAACAACTTTTTCTTTACAAATATCAATTGTTTGATCTCATTCTTTAATGCCAGGGGCTTCAAACTGGACCAATTGGATATTTTCGATGTACCTTTTCAATTTTTCGCATCTTTTAAGTTATAGTCCATTATTTTGTAAAGAAATGGGCCACATGATAACCCAGCTGCAAAAGGCCTATTTGAATAAGCTGATGATGCATGCTTTACAGTCAAGTTATATTATCTTTTGATAGGTAGATATTGGTTGACCATGCAGTCGACTGCATTTTCTGGGTCATCATTTCAATACATAGAGGTGACAGGTTGTAGTTCTGTTGTCGGTAGCGATAAAAATTAAGTCAAGTCCGGTTTTTCCAGCGCGAACAAGTGTATATGGGCATGTACTAAAACATAGACAAAATGAGAGTAAGGCGTATAGCCTTTAAAACAAAGGAGTTGGCTTTTTATTGATTTAAGTAGTTTCAAAACGCTCCTCGATAAAATTAGAAATTTAATGTAATTTAGTCATATAGCACCCATTATCATAAACAGCACTGTAAACTATAAATGTATATAAAATAAACATGTCTCTACGACTTTATATAATTACATTTCGCACCAATTAATTAAATATTGATTTGTTAAATCAAGTTTAAACCCAGTTGAAAGCCCATTTGGGACAAAAGTGGCTTTGTTACGATATTGTCGATGCTTTATTTGAGAACTAAAAAATTTCTTTTCGATCATCGAATGCTTAGAATTATATTTTACTGAGGAAGAAAAGCATTCAATAGGTGCCAGGATTGCTAACCACAGATCTAATTCTCGGGAACTCTGACAGACCACTTGCATCATCACTGCCAATACCCGTTTAATTTTCTTGTCCCTCTCTCTTCATGTCATCTGTCTCTTGTCCCCGTAAGTTGCTGAGGACTCCTACCTTCTCTGTAAAAGGTAATGTCAGCTAGGGTAATCGAGGCGCAATGACAAAAGCAACGTTCGTGTCAAAGTTCTCCGGTGCCGGCCCAGTGCGTCTTTTTTGTTGGATTGAAGGAATTGAGCATGAGCAGTTCTGCCTAAAGAGTGGCTGAAGGGACATCACTATTAAACGAGACTACTTGAAAGGTACCATTCCGATTTAGTTTGAACGCGATGCCGAGAATTTAATGTGTCGTGCCGATTCTTTGTGACGTGTAAATAAGCTTGGCCACATTCGATATTGATATCTTTTTTTCTACCAATACACGCCGTGACAATCCTAGCTCCCTATTACCCTGAGCAAAGTCTTAAGCGAATGTTAACACTTATCCCAGAGCCTGCCGTAAAATTACTAATCGTTGGTTGGCCAAATTGGTATATATTCCGCTATTGTTTATCGCACGTTCATCGCGTGATTGGTGTGGGAGTCTGTTCCCTTCATTTCCATTTTGATTGAAGAGACTTTGCTTTCAGATGAGCACTTTTTGAGAACAAGAAAACAGAATAACGCGAAAAACTCCAAGAACTCAGCTATTGTTAACACAGAGAAGCCAATCCATAAGCCTAGCTGGCCACCAATGTCTGAAGCGAAATCTGCGAGCTGTAAAAAAAGGAAAAGAAGTTCTACTAAAATAATTGTATCTAGTTATAGCGTATAAGATCACGGGGACGTCAAAAAAAAATTGCTCGTTTAGATAAGCAAAAATTTCTGCGGGATATTTGTTGGTGTAGGGTAAGATCTGTCAGTTTTGTATTCTCCTGATCATGAGCTGACTTTGAAAGGCTACTTAACATGGTATATGCCATCTCCTGATACAAGATTCCTCTTTAAGGGCACATATGAGTCTAGAATTGTTTATTATGGGCTCCCTCGCTATAGAAAAGATGACTTTTAACAGGAACTGCTTGGAAATCAGTTTTGGCAACAAATTGATTATTCCCTGTAAATGGACGGAGATTTAACCTCTTGACTTTTCATTTAACACTAATTAGCCGTGCGATTACTTCAAAAAGAAGCAGTTCAAAGCCGAGAAACCAAATTCAGTCACTCTTAACGGAACTGTCGATTACGCCAGACAGCAATTGACAATTAAGACCTGAACTAATGGATGAAGTTTAGCTGCGATAATGTACTGTTGTCTAGATTTAAGATTCTCGCGTTTGTAACAGGCTTGTTAACTATCGACAGCAAAGAAATTCAAAGCTATACTTACTTCATAGGATCTTTCTTCTGTTATCAGTTCGACGTTAAGTTCCTCATAGAAAACTTGGACCTTTAAAACATTTTGCCTAAAGAAAATGATACAAAGTTTTGGGATGCTGGCCGGCAGTGATTAAAAGGCTAGCTATGTACTGCACTGTTTGTGCTTCTGGTATGTACTGTCCTGTTTCTGGTATGAAATTCAAAATTTCTGAAAAGAATCGAAATTTCTGCGATTATAAACTTTCACTGTTATCCTGTATCATGTTTGCAAGGCCCTTGAAGCGATAGTGCAGCAACTGGCCATTCATTACACTTAGTAAGACATAATAACATACAGTAAGTAACATGATAATAAACAATTATTGGATGAGGTTGAGCATGATATCATGAATGTCAAACCAAGGTCTGTGTTAACTGCAGAAGCCGAAGGCTGAGGCAGATAATACGGACACGAGGTTTTGATAATTCATGATATCATGCGAAAACCGAATTCAATAATTGTTTTATTATACATTTTTTAAACAATAGGCATTCATTAGGCGTACATCAGGCGTTCAGCCATTTTGTTTCTGAAGAGAACACGCCAAGGGTCTTGGTAACCAGGCAGACGTTGAACTTGACATGACAAATGCAATATCTGCAGCAGATATTGCATTTATCATGTCAAGTTCACAAGCTATTGTGAATTGATTGAATGCTCTCGACCAATCAGGTTTTTCATTGTGAGTCTGATGTATAATAACATATAATAGCGACCCCGAGGGCAACAAGATGGCGGAACAAAGATCTAGAATGCTGTCTTGTTCACGTTAACGTCTTTCGTTTTATCTGGTCCTTTCATTGCGACTAGATTAATAAATACTTTTAAATTTTATTCATGATATCGTTACCTACCGGTAAGAACCAACGTCTGGCCAAACAAATTTCCCGCGCTTTTCCAGTTCAGCTTGGTAATAATCCTAAATTTTGAAAAGGTATTAACGTTCAATAACAATCGATATTTCATTTATCACCAAACCTCCTTCACGGTTGTGATATTCTTTGTTTTAACTTGACGAATTATTAATGAGTTTAAGGAGCCTTTTTCCAAACCTATCTGGTATTTTTTCCCTTTTCTACCACAGGTTTATCCTTTACCAGGGGCAACGTAATAAAGTTCAGTTATCAAAGTAACTCGCGCTCGATAACCCCTATTGACATAACCCAATTGATATCTTTCTAAATACCTCGTATTTTTCCGATGGCCAGACTGCATACGAAGTGCTTACTTTAAATTCTTCTTGCCTAAAAATACAGCAAGTTGGTAATTAATTCAATAGCTAAAACAAATAACGCCCTTCTAAGCTAAGACGATCGTCTGGATGACGATAAAGAGAAACTCTGTATTCAGTAAAGTTGAAAACAAACCTCGAAACTGCTATGCTCCAGTTTTATTGTTAGCTATTAAAACGATGGATATTAGTATCTAAACTGAAGTATTTTCCAATTCAAAGGATTGACTTTTAAAATTGTCGGCGATTCAAAGAAACCTAACAATCATTTTTCAGTCGTATGATTAATCGCGTTAGTATTTAAATTTTTACCTTTGGGAGAAATTGTATGTAATGTTTATGATTAATCGGTCACAGGACATTGTGTCGTTCAATTCTGTAATCATACTTATGATTAAAAAATCGGACTCCCGCTGTGTAGTCGTCCGATTTTGTTAATCACTCGTATGATTACGGCCGGACCATATACGAATTGGTCTGTAATCAATTATTATCATTATAAAGTTACAAATTATCTCACCGTGAATCAAGTGGGTGCATGCTATTCAATAGCGTTTGTTCATAGGCAATAGGTCTTATATTTGGTTTATGGCTTGAAGGCTCAGTTGTAATGACCTGTAATTACCTTAAATTCCCCGATGCTTATTATACTTCAGGTTCTACAATTTGACAAATCACGGTCTCCCTAAGTCTTAACATATTGTGATTTCACTAGTTAACCAGCTTTCACATGAAGTTTGATCATGATAATTCAGTGGATCGTTAAGTAGTACCTGCAGGGTGGTGGACAGGAGCTACTGCAGTTTAGTTCGTTGTTTCTATACATCTTTTGCAGCTTGTTGAGACAGCTAACTACAAAGATTAAAAACAAGCCAATAAAACATTTTATAACGTAGCTACATGCTAGCGCGAGCTCTGATTCATAGAGATTCGTAGATGGTTCAGGCTGACGTAATAGTCGGTGAAATTTCGACTTTTCAGCGTGATAATTGTCTTGCTATGTTATAAAAGCAATGGACAATGTCTAGCGTGCGTTTATCAAATTCGGGATGCACTTGGGTAGTTGAGAGAGCACTTAGGTAGCTAGAGATGCTCTCGACTGCGCCTCGAGCTCTTACGCTACCTTTGTCCTCTCCCAACTATCCGCGTGCATCCTGAATTGGATGGACACAAGCTAGACATTGTCCATTCCTTAAATGAAATCAAAGATGTTGCATTAAACGATTGAAACGGGGATGTACCTAAAAGGAGTATTTTACAAGAAAATACATGAAGATCAATTTAAATGAACTATAGTTTCTTCGCACTATTTTAAAAAGCGCAAATATGTTTTCCTTGACATGTAGCAGGTACTATTACCAAAAAAGAGCGGTTGAATAGCTATAGCGTCGTGTTTTATGGAATGTGTAATGAAAGATGTGTTCTAGTTCGATTTTTGGGAAACGCAGAGTAACACAGAGTTAAAGTGCTTAGAAGAGCCAACCCCCTGAACTGTAAAATAACCCTGATATAATTAAACAAGTATATTTCAAGCATGGTTTCATTTAAACAACTACATTTAAAATATTTTCCTTTTTTCGGTAGGGGATCAGTTTGTATTGCAATTGTAGGCAAAGATGGATGCGATTCCAGTTATGTAAGTTGGAATGGTCCACTTTTTTTTCGTTCTGAGCTCTGGAATGATTTTATAACTATCAAAGCAACATGAAATTGCTTGGCGAAATACTTTTTACATAGACTAAAACACTTGAAATGGTTTGGTGAAAAAAAACCAATTAACTCATTGTTGACTTACTAACAGTTTTCTTTGTTATGTCACAAACGGGCTCTTTATCCACAGGGAATCTGTACTCCATACAGCCACACTGTGAAAACTGATGTTTGGCGAGACAAGACTCCTTGCAGGCCTAAAAGTTAAAGAAAGCAGATTCGATACCACATTAGCAGGCAGAATGTCGAGTTTAGCCTTGTATGCAAAAGGAAATGACAGGTATTGTCTGCTAAATATATTTCTGAACATTAAATGATTCCTGGTATAGGAAAAGTCGGTTGTCACGAAGTTCTCTAGAATCTCTAATTTCATTGGATCTTGTTGGCACGAAGCTCTATTGTTTTAGGGCTAGGGTCCATTGTTACTATTGTTTGTATATCATTTTCTCAGCCAATCCTGTGAAACGTTCAGAAGAGCTTCACGTTGACCCAGTAAGGTGTGTAAACGAGTCGGGCCGGAGCTTATCCCGGTTTCTGTTGCTTGAAGCGACTGGGAGTATTTCTGGAATGCTAGTACATCGTAGGGCAACTGCCCAGCGTTTCATTCCCTAGTACCCATTGATACACGTGCGTGGAGAGAGGCACTGTGAGAGTTAAGTGTCTTGCCCAGTAATACAGCACAGTGACTCCGGCCAGGGCTCGAACCAAGACCGCTCGATCCGGAGATGAGCACACTAACCATGGGTATGAGACCACCGCACCTCCTTTTCCTGTGGTAAATATGCCTTAAAACCACTTGAGATTTTTCTTTCAAATTTTTAAAATATCGGGCGACATAATCATTATCAAGAGAAAATGAGGGGACAGAGAGGGAGGCTCCCGGTCCAGTCCTTGGGATATGTCATGTCCACGAAAGTTATTTTTAGACGAGCGAAAGTCTTTATTCTAGCGGAAGTATGTCTTCCGAGACGTCCGTATGCAGGCCAACCTCGGTCTAATGTTTGAAAGAAAAGCGAAGATTTCATGTAATGGGGGATAAAGTGTCACTAAGAACCTGAGAGCGACGCAAGACTGCACGTGGACGTCTCGGAAAACAGACTTCCGCCAGAAAAACGAGAATTCCGCTGGGTTAAAAATAACTTTCGTGGACACGACATATCCTGGCCAACGCCCTGAGCCTCCCTCTCTGTCCCGTCATTTTCTCTTGTCATTATACACGATCATGCTGAATCAAAACAAGTCAAAAGAACTCTCAATGAAAATAAGAATATTACCCTTTTCCTTACCGTAGACGAATAATTGACATTGAAAATTTTAGTGTATAAGTTCGATTTGTCTGGAGCAGTGTTTTTGTGACATCGGTGGTTATTGAATGGATCCTGCCGTTTTATATTGACCTACGACGAATCAAAACAGAGCATGAGACTAATTGAAGTAAGGTTGATTGCTTCCCTACGGTAGAAAATAAGATTATCATTTACACTGTAAGTGGCTCGTTTCACGTTAACGTGATCACAACATCAGCGTTTAATACCGAGTACCGACGAGTTTTCCCCGAGTAGGTGAAACCGAGAACAGTTATAGCACTAATGATTTTTTGGGCAAATAAAATAATTCGCTGTATAAGGGTCGATAAGCTAGTATGGCTACTAACTTCAATTTAAAGTTCATGTTACCCAAAAGTGTTCGCTTTTAAAGCCATTTAACTTATAGTGTGCTTGAAGCTTGCACATGCGTTTTACTTTAGTGATAATCCAATATCAATCATGATGTCACAAAACGCTACAATGACGTCACGCATTTTAAAATGTCCCTTTCCTGGGATCTGTCATTTTGGATTAAAAAAAGATATATTCAAATTTGTCAGGACAGCTAACAGATTATTTTTTTATAAAAACAAGAAAAATAGAAAAATAAAAGAGATGTAAATAATTTACACTAAAATGTTACAAAAATGTCATAAAATTAAAAACAATCTACGTTTTATTACTAAGGAAATTTCCTAAGAAAATTTTGAGCCTTAAAGCTTGAATTTTTTTTTTTTGGTCTCTTCTTCTCTATGTTCTTGTTTCAATGGTAAAATTTTATTTACCTTTCTGAGACCTATTGTCGATGCAAAGCCCACAGGCAAGCTTAAGCCTTTTTCCAAAGGAAATGGCATATATCCCTGGTTTGAAATATCAAGCTTAATACCCGCTTCTGGGGTAAAGTGATCGAGGTAGTCATCTTGTTCAATGTTTATCTCAAGGTTCAACCCTATCAAAGTGAAAAACGTTAATTAAAAGTAAGTGTTACTCATCACTGTTGCTGCTTATGTATCAATGAAACTCCAATTATAAAAGCCCAGTGACTGGTCGTTGGCTGCATAAAGCACATACTTAGCTGCCACTAAAGAGAACAAAATATAGACATCTAATATTGAACAGCCAGCTCTAAACTATGCATTTATCCTTCCCTGGCAGGAGGCATTCCTTCAAAGCTGGCACTGGACTGAGCTCTCGTCCTTCGGTATGCCAGTCCGACTGATTGACAGACTTAGGTAAAGACTGACAGACCTTTGACAGACGGGCAGTCAGGCACTCGGTCGACCGACAGACCTACAGCGAGACAGGGATAAAGATAGACGAGACCGCAGAACGACATACGGAGATACACGCAGACTAATAGATACACTGAGGGACTGGGCGACAGGGAGATGGGGAGACAGGTAGAATGACAGACAAGTATATATTGACTGACTGACTAACTTACTGACTCACTGACTATCGGATCGACTGACTAACTGAATGACAGAAAGAAGGATAGACAGACTTACTGACTATCCGACTATCTGACTGATTGGCTGTCAGACTGAATCACGGTCTGATTGACTGACCGACTGACCGACCCACCGACCCACCGACCCACCGACCCACCGACCCACCGACCCACCGACCCACCGACTGACTGACTGACTTGATAATGGGCACGAAAGGAACGTGAGGACTGACCGAATGACAGAGTACAATCTGTAGACTAAAAGCAATATTTACCATGCGAGGGACCTGCTTTGTTTGACTTCAATATGGAGCTTTTTGATCCAGAACTTGTTAAACCCATATTAAATACGTAGCAATTTCCATACTTGTAGTGCCAAAACTTGCTCCAGAATGTTTCCGTAAAGTTGCTAAAGTAAAAAAAAAACAGAAAGCAGAGAGGGAAAGAAAAAGGTAATTGATCTTAGTCAGATGATACAGAACTGATAGCTTAGGAAACAATTGATATCCGTTTTTTATTAAAGGGCTTAAACATTACAGTAAATGCTTTCAGAATAATGTTATGAAGTTTCCCACAGTATTAAACAGACGATCGACTTATCTTCTCAAAAAATTGGTATACAATTGCTATAGGTTTTGTAAGGGATTTAATGGTAATTTAAGTTTCTTGATGCTGAATGTTATATATTTCAATCCAAATGGGCATTTTAAACCGGATTGGCTAATAGAATTGACAAACAATATTCCAAATCTTCTCGTAAAGTCTTTTAGCGTTCACCTAATTAGCGTTGTTCACTGAGGAGCTGGTTTAAAAGTCTACTGTAAGATGCAGGTATGATTAATGGTTGATCGTGTTAGGACTAATACCTGCATGAAATGCCTCGGTAGGTACAAGACAGCACCATGTCCTCAAACTGATGTCCTAGAGATGAAAGATAACTATCGTCTTGTTTTGCCAACAAAAGGGATACTTTCTCACTGGCAAAGAATTCTGGGTCAAGATAGTCCGGGTCGTCCACTTCTTCATCTCCCCACAGATCATAATCGTCATTGTCCCACCATAAGTCGTCTCCATAATCATCAGTGGTAGGGTAATCATCAGTGGAATAATCAGTGGGTGTCGGGGCATAGGTAGTCTGCAATCCTCCATTGTTGTCATCGCTCGAACGACGTTTCCTTGACGATGTTGAGTTCGATGATGAATCTAATAATGATAAGTAAAATTAACTGTCTGAGTAGCGAAAATCACTGGAATACGCTTGCCTCCCATTGATGATGCTTGGGTTCTAAGCCTAAGATAAACTTGTTGTCAGTTCCCGCCTTGCTTCGAGGGTATTCTTTCCTCCTCAAAAACCAATTTGAACTTCAAAGAGCGGACGAAGAGCCTCTCCCTGACTTGTACGGCTGCAAATTCCTATCATTTTTAATTATACATTTCTTAATCCTTTATATGCTCCACCCCACGGAGTTTTCGTTACCAAGTGAATATGTTATACTCAATCGCATCTACTAATTGTTAATACTTGTCAACTTCGTTTTTTCAATCTTACTTTGCTTTTGAATGGTATGTATCAAGTCTGTGAAGTTACTGTTTAAAAGTGCATCATATCTGATTGCATTGAAGTTGCAGAGTGTCACAGCTGGAAATGGAAGGCTCTGAAAAAAAAAGGAAAATCCGTGAAAGTTCACTAGCTACGCTATCCAAACAGAGAAACCTAAAATGCTACAAAGATAATTTTAACAGTAGAGATATTTAGCTTAAAAAGAAATGTTTTCTCTGATAAAGCCTTAAGGTATCTATTATCACTCGTTCATTTCTTTCAAACTGACCCTAAGTAACTGGACAGTTGTGAGCAAACATAGGCTCGCTTAACAGCCGCTGTTCGATTTAGACCGGACACGAGAAAGGGGCGAACCAAGGGCAAACATTGAGCTATCAATCAGCCCATGGTTATTTTTCTGGTTGTTCCTGTTATCGCCACCCATAACAAGCTGCTTAGGAGGAACGCTCCGCTGAAGTAATATATGTTTGTCACAAAAACCTTGAGAGTATTATCAAAAACGATAGCGCCCATCTCCCGTTACTTAAACAAATGGAGTTAAAATTACTGTGTTAATGGTAAAACATATCATGCTGAAATCTATTATCACAAAATATAGCTAACGACTCATATATTTCACTAAGCTTCTTCAGGTCAAGGCTCACATCACTCCCGGGTTATTCGCCGGAAAGGTGGACAACGATATTGAACGGATAAATCACTACCCAATGGATAGAGTGGTTTGTTTTGTTAACACTTATCTACTGAACTGCGAATTATCCGGTGGATAGCTTATCTAGCCTTCGACTGAACAACTGGGAGCTGTATCATGACTCGCATTTTTGTTTCATGGCTTTTGCTGTTGTTGTTGTTGTTTGTTTGTTTTCAAACTTACCGTGTCAGATTTCAAGGTAATAAGAGTGTTCAGTGGTCGACGTTGATATTTCTCGAACAGAGTGTAAACCTGAAGCCCAAGCACGACGACTGCTCCAATAAAAAGTAAACTCCAGAAAGCTTTTCGTATCCACTCTTTTGAAGACATTATCCTCTCCAGGCCATGCGCGGACGTGTATCCACAAAAGTCCTTTGTCAGTGACGTCCATGTCTCAGCACCTTCAGTCTCGTACTCATCTTTCTTTTTGGACTGTTCTTGTTCCATGCTTAGTTGCAATTGTTTCATTACTTTACTGTAAGGCAACATTGAAAACTGTCATTCACGCATCTAAGTCGGTACATGTATATTATCGTGTTTGCCCTTTCGTATATACATACATTCAACCTTCATTCAAACATGATTTCATGCAAACGCTTTCAGCTTGGTGAGTCGCATAAAAAGTCTACATACGAGCTCAGTGGCGCTCTCAGGCGGGATCTTATCCCGGTTTCTGTAGCGCGAAGCAACCAAAACTGTTTTTAGTTCTGGATACTATGGACTCAATGGCAGGGTTACCCCAAAGCATTACATATCTGTTCGAGAGAGGACTGCAATAGAAAAAGGTCACATCCAAGAACAAAACATAATGTCCCCAGCCAGGGCTCGAACCCGGAACGCTTGATCCGGAGTCGAGCGCTCTAACCGTGAGGCGATCACACCTCCACACGTGGAATCGTATACCAACTGTAACTAAAACAAAATGAGTGCAAAAGTTCAACATTGTTACCTTCAGAAAAATGGAAAGATCTTCATTTAACTAAAAGTTTTACGGGGTTTTTAGAGAGATGTGTTGTGAGGTGTTTTACATTGCATACATGCTGAACAAAACATTTCTCCTCACTTTGCATAGTCTAACTACTAGTTCAAACGATATATCAAGACCTCTCGGCTTCTGAGCTTTTTTAGTTTATTAAGTAATTACCTTTCGTTGCTTAATTAAACAGAAGCTCATTTTATTTCTTAATTTATCGTTCCGGATCACATTATTTCGCAAGCGCAATTTTTAAATGTTTTAATTTTTTGGGAGTTAAAAGCCGATGCTATTTAACAAGTCAGTTCTAGCTAAATTTTACATTTGAAGGTGATACTGATTTGCATGAAAGTAAAAATTCGCACGGAGACTGACTTTCACCCAAAAGTGAAAGGACAACTCGGAAGTAGTCTGTTAAGTTTATATCAGCTGTATATCTTATATTGTTAAGTATGAACAGTATTGCCGACACTTTATTATTGTTCGTGAGGCTATGAATGGCGGCATGGGATAACGGATTAGCATACCCGATTATTCATCATCATTAGTCGCCCTTTTGTTAAAATTCAGTTTGCAATTTAGAAGACAATTTGTGCAAGATGGAGCGACCCTCAACAACAACAACAACAAAATAGTAATTTCAGACATTGGCATCAGCTTTTCTGTAAAAGATCTGGCTCGTACCAAATTCATGCTTTACTGATTTCCAGTTTTTTGGTATATCGTTTCCATGGAATTATCGATTACCTTGAAAATCACATTCAACTAAACTTCAATCTTTTTCCAAAAACTGGTGTAAATTTCACATCGATCATGTCGAGGAAAGGTTGGTAAAACACCATGCCAATTGAAAATGCTAGGTATGGTCCACAAAAAAACTGTATCGAACCATCTTAAAGCCTTCTCCAGGCATTCACTGAGTAACCTGGGACGTAGCCTCCTTCGCAGCCGTTTTTGGGATGTCACGCAACGCTTTCCCAGGGTCCTCTCCTACTAAGAGAGGACCCTGGGAACGAGGTTGCTCACATCCGAATAACAGTCCTTTCATGATATAAGCCAATCACGGCTTCCGTTCCATTTTCAAGAACGTTTTCGTGCCAAATTCGCCCTTGGAGACTTGCCTAATCAGAAAATGTTTTTTATCTTTGTATCCCGTCATCGGAGATGTCACAAATGAACATGCGTATTTTCGGCATTTGTTTAAGGACGCCGAAAAATACTGGCGACGCTTGAATGAGCTTTGTTTGCAGCTGAAGACTCTTCAAAGTTCAAGGTAATTACTAGAAGCTTTCAACTCCAAAAACCATAGTGAAGAAGGAAGATATTTATTTTAACTTACCTAATTAAGGGACTGAGAAATCAAGTAGCTTCGCTCGATTTGTTGACAGTGAGTTCTGAATGCCGCTCTTTTCTCCTGTTTTCAATCTGTAGGAAGCTTTAAGCTCTTGATTAATTGACGCTTACAATTAGACATATCCAGAAAATATATATTCTCTCATTAGCTGAACATAACGATGAGCACATGAACCACCTGTACTTGGGGCTTTCATTTCGTGACATTATTTTTTTCGTCCCTCATGATCGTCGCCCGCGAACACAGCCCATATTTTGGTGGGGTGCGTGAGACGGGAAACAAAAGCCAGAGATCCCTCATTGTTCGCACCGGACGCCCTTTCGCGCGAAATCTTACGTCATTCGCAGACTGGTCTCTTCAACAGAGTACAAACAAACCACAAACACAAAAAAAAGGAATGTGGTTCGGTTGTGAGCAGCCGTTTCTTTGGGGGAGCGTTGCATGACATCGCGGAAAACGGCTGCGAGGAGACTAGCTGGGACGTAGCGTAGAGAAACGGCTAGCGAAGAAATGAGAAAGAGGCTTGGTGCTAGAACTATTTCTATTTTTGCTCAGAGCTTATCTCGAAGCTCCTAACTAACTGGACGGCTGGAACAGGCTGTAGGTTGCTTGTAATTAGTCATTATCGGAAATCCAGGGGCGGTTACTAGAGGCAAAAGAAATTCGCAGCGGGAGAGGCGCCACGCACCTCTCGTAAGGTCTAACAGGATTGGCCGAGAAAACAATAGAATAAACAACAGAAACAATGGCCCTAGTCCTGAAAACAATAGAGGTGGATGATTCCGGGAGCAAATAAAATTAGAGGTTCCGAAGAGGTGCATGACTACTGCAGCGGGAGGCTTTAGTGGAAATATTGGCGAAAAAAAATGGAGAGAGAGAGGGTGAAGAGCCAAACAGCTGTGTGAACACTGGCTTCTGATTTGACAGAAAATAAATCTTTGTGTTAGTTTTCGTAGTCTGCCGTACTGAACAGCGAGTCATTGTTATTCTTAACGTTCGATGCCATTTTTAAAATTGTGAATTTTGCATTCGAAACGTTCAAATACTGTACATTTAGATTGCACTGCCTGTATATAGTAACTGTTGTATGATTTAAAGAAAAAAAGCTATTATGTCATTTTTCAAATCCACTGTCCAAATTCCCTAACACAAATCATGTTTTATTCTTAATGGCGAGGTGATCATTTCCAATGAGTCAAGGAATCACTTGCGGTCCGATCATTTGCAGTTTTAGGGTCACTTGCGGGCCTACACAATGCTATTAAGAAGGACTGTTCTTGCAAACCCGCTGGTGACCAGCCATGCTCTTTACAGCTCACTTCTCTTGTAGCATTAAAACGGCTTACTGGAGAATTCTTCCACTTTCGTTTCCCAAAGAAAAATGTAACCACTACTTCATCACAGTTGAACTGACAAAGAAGCGGTACTTTATGCATCCCAGGTAAAAATAGCGCTCTGTCACTATTAAAAGAAAACCGAGTACAATGGTTGAAATCCATTCATCTGCATGGTTGCCTGTTCCAAGCTCGCTTTCAGTGAGGACGAACGAAAAAAGGGGCGACCGAAGGAAAAAATGAGCGGCTATTTTGTAGGAACAACTTGTTTTAATATCAATCCAATGCAATTTAACTAGAAACCTTCAGATAGCTTGCAATCTGCTTGCCCCCAAAACCCATGTCCCAGGGGATTTCTGTGTATTCTCCGTTAGAAATGTTAAACAAAGGTCACAATTCATAAAATATTTAAAAATCGCTAGAGCTATTTGAACCATCAGGTGATAATAAAAATAATGACCAGTTTACAATAGTATGGCTTTAACCTTTGAGCTCGCACACATAAGTTTTTCGGCACTATACTTAACATTATCATACGTACAGTTTAAAAAAGTTTAATTAATTCTTCTTGTATTCTTTCAGCCTTTTATTGCTCTGGAAATAACTGGTTGCCTAGAAATTAGAAAGTTCCCGTTAAAATGTTTTCTTGAAATAGGTTTTTTAGGGATCTATACGAGTTCAGAAAAAAACCGAAAGTTCTCCGACGTTAAATATTTAATGAAAGGTGTTATGAACAATTATAACGGCTAAAGACATCATTCAGTTAATCCCCTGAGAACACGATGTATTAAAGTTTTAGATCAATATCCAGTATGAAGGCGGCATTTGTCAAACTTTTCAGCATTAAAAATTCAACTTATGTACTTTTCATTTCTTTTAAGGCTTAGTCTTTACATAAACACGGCAAATAAACGCAGGTGAACCCAAATAAAGGTGAAGACCTACCATTTTCTCAAAAATTGATTTGTATATTCGACGTTCAGTGTTAAAACCAAACATGTCACATAACAACTGTGCAATCGTATTTATTGGAAGAGCTTTGATGGAGTAACAGCATTGTTGAACTGAATTTTGAAGAGTGTAAGGCGTTTTAGTTAGAAATTTCAATATACCTTCAAATTGTCGGCAATAACTGTCGAAAAGAGTTCATTTCACAAACCATGAATAGAAACTAATCATAAAAATCAAGGAACATCTCATAACGGGTCATTTATCTTACCTTTTATAGCATAAGTTTAAGTAATAAAGTCCCTGCATCTTCGTTATGGAAACTTGAATCAATATCGCTATAAATGTTGGTGGCTCTCTAGTTTGGTCGACCAGTGTAAAATGATCGGATGTCCCTTTTAAGGTCTTTATTCCATTACTGACTTTTAATATTGAATTTTAATAATGCACCGCTTTAACTCGCGAGGCATATGAATATTTTAGGACGAGAACAACTTTAGCAAGTGTATACACGAAACATTCATCTACCTTGTAAAACGTTGCTCAAGTAGTTAGTTTGCCTTGGCCATATGTAAGCCAGCTATCTTAGTATTCAACCAGCTGAGCACCATAAGCTCTCGAGTCAAGCGAACTGTTGAATCATCGGTACATCTGCAAAGTAAATCCAAATCAGTAATGACTCACACTTGTGCGAAGGCGTTATTTTGAAACCTCACAATGCATTGAAGATCAGTCCATCCTTCGAGGCAATCGCTGTACTGTACTATTGCTCCCAGATTGTCTTTGGGTTTTATTTATACGTTCTATTTATTTGGCACGACAATAGCAACCCATAGCGCTTAACACAAAAGCATACTAAATAGAAACAGAATGTTTGACAGTTGCACAATAAGAAATGTCAGAGCACTAATGAATTCTTTTTATCCTAGTTTTTCCTTCCAATTCTGTTTACGTTCTTTGCTTCCATTCTAAGTACGGTATCTCAGTTTCATAGATGATTTTTTTTGTTTGCCGCTGTTATATTCAGAAGTTTCCAGATGACGTTATTCAGGTTAATTTAGTTGAAGCCAAATTTTTGGACTGATTTGATTTTAGATCCCTTTTGTTAGCACTGAGACCCTTTCGATCTGATCGCCCTTCGATTCAATGAAAAACGTTACTCGTTTATTAAACATAGGTTTATATTAAACAGATTTCGCATATTGATGTGTTTGTTTGCTTGACTCTGTTCTGTCAACGTTTAGATATGGTTGAAGCCGATGGTTACCCGATGGTTACTCAAGTGGGCCTTACTTGAACAAGTCAAGCACTTAAATTCTCTGAGAGAATGCAAGCTTAGGGACGAGAATTTCAGTAAATAAATAAAAGCGAAATAATCAGTATATTTTATATTTTGGGGGGTTGTTATCAAAATTCTATAATTCAAACACGCCAGTAGACACTTGCGTGCTCTGGTGGAGACAAAATACGAATAGTCAAAGCATTACGCTTTGCCTCTCGAGTGACTATATTTAACACTTTTTATATTTAGAAGTTTTACCATCCTTGAGTAGTGTCCAGATATCACGTTCTTTTCCATTTGCTACTGCACTTAGTGAGGTCGTTGAATTCAATGAATAAACACTGTTGCTCTATTATTAAACAAGAGGTTAATTTTAACGCGCTCAATAACTATAATTTATGGTTGTTTTCAATGACAGCTATACAATTAAACCTGAAAGACCTAGAAATTGGCAAAGTTGCAGGCCCAGAGAGAATCGGCAAAACACAGTTTGTGAGACTCAATTCAGCTACTTAATGCAATATTCAATAGATTTTTTGTTAGTAGTCACTATGACATCTTAGTTGTTGTTGAAACAAGCAGACTGACCAATTATTGAGAAGCTCAAGCTAAGAGAAGGAAACCAGACGTAAAAAAGAAAAATAAGAGTTAAATGAATACCGAAGATGAGAGAGTCGAATCCAACAAAAGGCGAATATGACAAGATTTAACAGAAGTTATCGTATTTATGTTCCCCCGATTAATCGCCAACTGTGGATGGTTTAGACAAGCATAAGGTGTTTTCTAAGTATTGCACTGCGCATCCCTACTGCGCACGATTTTCGCGTCGTTATCGCGCGCAAAATATGAGCGTGCACGTACACAACGAAAGAAATTTCCTTCAAGTTGAGCTCCTTTTCTTTTAAACGAGCATGGTGACCTATCTTTTTTATTGCATAATAATAGTGTACATATTATCCTCTTTAATTTAAGAAAATTAAAAAATTCTATCGAACAGAAAAAAAGATATAGGTGAAAGCGTGCAAAAAAAAGAACTCACTGGAATGCCAATTTTTGACGGCTTAAATGTTATTTTTATCACGTTTGAAGATTTTGTTATAATTCTCGTTGGGCAATACATATGATAAATACTATTCATGAAAACGAAACAAGTAATTTGAATGTAAATACTGCCATCTCAATACCACAAGTTGCGTAATCAGCGTTGAGGCTACTACGTTGTTGAGGATTAACATCCTGACTCTCTAACATCTTAGCTTTCTGAAGCATTTCTTGACTGGGAGAATTAAAGAAAAAAGCAAATTTACGAGAAATGCCAAAAAAAAAAATAACAATCAGGTTAGAAAGTGACAAACAGAAACGATACCTAATGTATGTAAGAATTGCTACAATTGCGGTAGCGGGTGTTGATAGCAAATATCATTAGTTCTGTCTCAGAGATGTTCTGATGCTTGACTGAAGCGTTCGGAGATGTTTTGTAAAACAGCAGTAATTAATTTGGAAGAGGAAAGTTTAAAAAGTTTAATTTCACACATTTAGGAATTGCTCCAGTTAAAAGCTATGATCCGTTAATGATTGCAATCATTTTAGGTGCGTGTATGATGGAAATTGCGTTTATTACCTGCTGTGTTTTCATTTAAAAAGAGAACAGATCTTTTGTCCTCAGCTGTAGCTCATTATGAAACATTTCTGAGCACGGTAGCTGGTTTGACGATTAATAAAAAATAAAAACAAAATATAGGTTTTTGAATCATGCCTCAGCTCTGGCTCTTAACTAAGAAAGCTTTTTGCATGAAACCTAAAGAAATTCATTTCGCTGGTGGTAATTGCTTACTGCTATGAAAAACATAATTATGGGTTCAGCTAAATATTTTTACGGGCAACTTTCGAACTATAGGATTTTGACATGCAACGTCGGTGTACGCTCTGGAAAAATGAAATGTCCAAAAATTATCTTGATGCAAATGTAGCTGTAGATTCAGATCAGTTTATGCTAAAACCAAAGCTCTCTTATACTATTGTAATAAATTTCCTGTGAGTTATTTCCCTTAAAAGACTACAGGTCTAGCGGTTATTGTTCAGCCCTAATTTATCTCCAGTGTCAATTACTTTAATATAAAACCTAGCCAAAGCAATAAACTGAATAACCACTGGAGCCTCTAATAACTACTTACCCAACGGGTGAGAATAGGACAAGCTAAACGTGACACAATTTTAAAAACAATTTTACCCATTAAACACGCTCTTTACAGTAACCTGAATAGTAATTACCAGAAAGGTAAAAAGTCTTTTAAAGTTGTAAATCTATTGCAAATATCACGAGAAGGATAAAATAATTATATTACCTCGCAGAAAGAAATAAAATTTACCACCACCTGATGATAAGAGTTCCAAAACTTTTGCGATCCCACAGCGCGAATCCGTTGTCTCGAATAAACTGCTATCAGTTTAATTGCGAATCCTGTGTCACGTGATATCACTAGGGGTCGAATGTAGCATCATCATAATCACTGCTAGTTCCTAATTAAGTCAATAATTATGCCACAGCAGATACGTTTTTAATTCAAAATGTAACTGCTCCAGATGAAACTTAACTGTCAATTGATGGAAATTACTGGCAACAATTGAGATACGCAAAGAGCTCAAGGACGTTTTTGGTTAATTGATAGTAGGTAAGAATACAAAACGCCAACGTAGAAAAAGACAAACCAAGATATGTAACTGTTGCGTAACATGACTGTACTGTCATCTAGTTGTTAAGATTCAGAATCCTTTCGCAAAGTGGATCCAATTTTGGTAACGTCTTACGATGTCACCTCAAAAAAGTTGAATGGAGTTTCATTACATTACAAGGGATCTTCATAACAGGAAACAAATGCCTTATTGAGCTGCGTACAGACGGCCAAATATATAAGGTTAAATGTTATCACAACTGATAGAGAATTTATTTAAGTTAAGCATTGATTTTCGTGTATCATTATCAGTCATTAAAAATGAATGCTTTGTTGCATTGCATTGCAATAGCCCTTTTCATGGCTAACCTTTCTCATCTGCATTATGATATAATCCAACGTGGATTCGAGGCAATTTTGGGCTAAAACTACAAATAGCCCGAAATTGCCTCACATACACGCTAGATTTTATTGTAATGCAAATGAGGAAAGCTAACCGTGAAAAAGCTATTGCACTGCATTGCATTGTATTATATTCATAAAAGACGGTTGAGAGTAATTTATGGAGACGAGCAGATCTTAAGGCTAAATTCTTGTTAAATGTTGTTGATGTTTTGTTTCATAAAATGCCCCTGCAATGTCACCGTTTTTTCTTGAAATTATTCCTTTCGGTCACCGTTTTACGTGCACAAATAATCACAGTTCGCAGATCACTACATTTTCTTTGCTTCTACTTACCTTTCCAATTTTTCTCTCTTTCTTTGCTAAGGAAGCAACCCTACAGTCTTTGCTTTATTTTTGGGACATTTTTGTTTTGATCTAGATAAGTAATCACAAAAATACAAGATGAATAATTAGGACTACGTATAATAATTTTGGTTCGACGGACGAGTGTCAGGTTATTTATCGCAGGAATCCAATTATTAAAGTAAAACTTTTAATTGGAGGCAACTCCATAAATAACGTTTGCTACTCCAGAAAAATCATTTAGATGCTGATTTGGCTTGAGAAATGTAAATAAACAGCATTGTTTCTTGAATCAAAACCCCTACGTATAGATTTTTCGGGAAGGAAATGATTCTTAGTCAAACTCAACATTATATTTTTAAGTTCAGTTCCGTCTTGATTCCTTCATAGAATTATAAAATTAATTTTTTTATCGCCTTGTCTCTTGAAGCAGCTTGGTAAACCCGCTCTGATTCTTTTCATATGCCAACATGTCTGTCCGTTTAATGTAATTGCTCACTGTGTGGTGCAGAAATGCAATTACAGCTTGCAAAACATAGTTACTGTCAAAAAATAGAAGACGTATCGTAACTACTTATTACTTATTGATGTTTTTGTTTTTGGTGGCCGTGAAAGCCATAAATCTTCGCCAGACAGTTGTAATGAAATTGGAGACGGTCTTTTAGCTTTCAAGGTAAGAAACTGGTTTTAGTTAATTAACATAAAAATGAAGGACTGGAAAGGTAGCTATGAAATGCAGTTTTGTTTATTTGTGTATTTGTTGCTGTGATGTCTTGCTTGTTTTTACTTTCTTTTTCACTATATCACCGACACCACTACGAATTTCACTCCCAAAGCGATGCATCCCATACATTTAAATTGCGATAGATGTCAAATTTTCAGACAAATCGAAACTTGTATACAGCATGGAGGGAGAAAATGGTGATAGCAATTACTAGCCTATTCCATTCTTAAATAGGTCAAAAAGGGTTCTTTCTTTGACTTGTGTCACTTTATTGACTGTTAATACTTAACATTCACTGTTTCATAAGGCCTTCTATGTATCATTGATTGATGTTACACAGAGTTTCTTCTTGGCTTTAGAGAGGAGAAATGTGTACTTGGCATGGACAAAAGAATATTAATTCAAAAATTAATTCAAAACAAGTATAGTAAGAGAAGAAATTAAAAATGCTAAATGTCTACAGTCATTAAGTATTAGCCATATAGTCGTGACGGTTAGATGAAAAAACTTTATCAGCGACTTGCCTGAAAGTAAATATCAAAAATATAATTTAGACCCTTCAGAAAATTCAGTTTGTAAGAGAGCATTACTGAGGTAAAAGCAATTGTTAAACCAACTGATTATGACACGTAACTGAACTGAAAACATTTCAAAAAGGAAACTGTTTGTACGACTATATTTCGTGGTTTCTCATCAATCAAAAGCGCCCTGTGAGATATTTAGTAAGTATACTCTACGAGCTAAGTTTATATCTTTACAGAGGGCATAGAAGGCCTTAGGCACGAATTATTTTACAATCAGAAACTAATTTATACAGAGTATGATTCTTGTCAAAAAAAATATCAAATTATGAAATCAACGTAGCAGTAACATATGCCGGAAAAGTAAAATATATTAATATTCTAATACATCAAACTACATATGGGATGCATGCTAAATAATTAGTGCTGCCAAATCGCCACATGCCATAAAATCCTCAATACAGTCATGCCAGGCCAATTACTTCATTCACAGTTACAAGAATTTTCACCTCTGTCAAGTTTGAAATTGTTTCCACCGATTACCAACGAAGAGAAAGTGGTAAATATCACACTAGGCAGATATTAATAATTCAGATGTATTAAAATTTTCACATGTTAGTCCTTGTAATGTGAAATTATTGAAGCAATTGTGCCAGGCACGTCGGATTCTTTCTTGGGTACAATTTTCTGCCTTTTTTGTTTGTTTTGCTTTGCTTCTTTTTCTTCATTTTCGTCTTTGTTGCTGCTGTTGGGATTTTTTCATTTATGCAGCATTTTTGTCGTAATTTTAAAACCGACAAACAGTAAAATTTCATGAGTCGTAGAATAACAGTATTAGACGAGTAGAATAGCATCCCTAAAGGACTGTCAATACCTAAAGGAACCTTTGAGAAGAAAACTTCATTCTTGAAATATTGTATTTCTATTTTATATTTGTTATTTTCAAAAAAAACATGATTTGTTCTCTCTATAAGCATTTGCCACGAACAATGCAAATTACGTTACCTAACCAGAAAAAAACAAAATGACAAACAAACAAAAGAAAGAATTGAAGAACCACGTTGCTCTGTCATGCCGAGTCTCTCCAGGAGCACAAAATTACTTCACCAAGTGTTATTAGTAACTCACCATTGGTTTGAGCTCGACAAGGCGTTATTGACTTATCTGGGTCGCGAAATGTTCGCCTGCTAGCATCAAATGTCGAAAATTTTGTATAAAATAAGTCTGGAAAAACGGCTAACGGATAGTGTACTTGCATTCATGCCTTTACTAACGGATTCAGACTGACACGCGCTGGCATCATCCAATTCTCTTTGCAACCTTCATATTCTATTACCGTGCGCGAGTTTATAAGTCTGTTAAATGTTACAACCCTGAATAAGACTGCTTTCAGCGTAAGTATAACTCCGATCAGTATGAAAGTGGTAAGGTTTCATCTGATCATTACGCTGATAAAGTATAACTTTTTACTCGGGTATTACGCAACAATTCGCAATCGGTTGAGAGTAAATATGCCTTGCCATTCATTCTTGGCTTTTATCAACTTGAAATTAAACGCCGGCACAAGCTTATAAATCAAAGTGACCATGAGCCACTCAACTTGGAAAATGGATCGTTTCTAAACAGTGACAATTTTGATTACACCGACTTGAGGTCGGTTAAAGCCCACTGGCACTGTTAAGAAATACTACAAAAGATTTAACGCATCTAAAATTTCACCTAAGTTTAGTAGCGAAAATTTCGGACATTTGCGAATGTAAACGTGAATAGGTTTTATTCTGCGTACGTTTTGTCTAAACCAATTCTCAAACTTCCCAAAGCTAGAATTTGAAATTATGCTTTCCAATTACATTGTTTACTCGTAACAAAACTTTTGCCGCTCCAAATGGCGGATTTGAGCGATTTGGTGGGTTTTGCGATGACTCTTACTGCACGTTTAATATGAGAAGGAGTCAAGGGTGGAAAGACTCCTCCAGCGCCAAGCAGATTTTCACCCAGAAATTTGAATCGCCCGTCTTCCAAATCGTACACAAGATAAACTGAAGGGTTGATGCTTCTTCTGGTGGTATTCTGTCATCGTATCATAGGGGTCAGCGGTATTCCGCATGGGTCGTATCGTGTGTGTAGAAAGAACATGGCTGCATGTGAGTTGAGAATAAAGTGTTGTGTTCTCGAAAGCTGTCGTTCCTTCGATGGAAGCTTTCCCAGCCGGTCAACATGGTGTCAGAAGTAGACGAACACTCGCCTAAAGTCAGGAAGTTTCGTCCGTAGTACGGTTTGTTTCTGTTTGAGAACGAACTGTGGGAGCTGTTGTCCGAATCGTTCCCGCCATTTTCGGATGTTGTCAATCTGGTGCCCGTACAAGCTGTTTGTATTTGCTGTTATCATGGCGAGCGCTCCAGTCGCTTTTCTTGTCCCTCAAATGCAAGAAGGGCTAGATGAGCGAGAAGCTCTAGACTGTTTCATTTTGGATTATATTGATTATTGCACGGTGATGGGATGGTTCGAGCGGACAGATGGATGTCAATATGACCATCAAAGCGAGGATGGAAAAAAACAATAGAAGAAACAGAACCTTTGCATGTCAACAATGCGAGCAACTCTGCCGTCGAAGATTAAGAGATTGATTAATCCAAACAACAAAACGCTAGGACTGTCCGAAGAAAATAAGAGTGACCCGGTGAAAGTTATTGAAGCCCTCGTTAAGCGCTTTGGAGGAAGTGTCAGTGTTCAAGCTGAGCGAACGAAAATGGGACGCATGTTTCAGTCCGAAGTGGAATCAATTGGTGCGTGGGAATGTCGAGTGGTGGAGCGAGCTAAATATTGTGAATATGGGAATTTTGAAGATCAAGCATGCCGCGACCGTTTTATTGGTGGCTTGGTAGACGAAACTTTACAAGGAAAGTTGAACATTAATGGTCATCGTGACAAGGATGGTAAAATTGTAGAGTTCCGCACTGTGGTTGAAATAGCAAAGAATTATGAATCCTCCACTGACGCTCGTAGGCTTATGAGGCAAGTTCGTGGAGATCAAGAGCAGGTCAATTGGACCGAAAAGGCATCCCAGTCAAAGCAAAACAGCACTCACTCTCAGAGTCAAAGAAATGGCAAAGAGTCATCTAGAAAACAGTCTGAGTGTAACTACTGTGGGGCGATACCCAGTCACCCAAAAGAAAAGTGTCGCGCATTTCTCTTTAAGTATAAGTGCAGAAAATGTGGCAAAGAAGGGCATGTAGCTCGGAAATGTTTGAGCAAACCTCAGAACGTGAATGCATTGGATGATTCAGATTCTGTTGATGGACAGGAAACATATCATTAGTTTACTTTCGACACTCACTCTGTGAGCTCTGTATCTGCACAAAAGGGGAAAAAGTTTTTCGCGACAATCAAATTATCAGCAGCAAAAAATTTTTTTGCTTTGAAAACTTTGCAATTAGATACTGCATCAACAACCAACACACTTGCTGTGGATGATCTCCAGACCATGTGCCCAGCAGGGTTCCACATCCATAGCCTAATCAAACCCCCCTCTGCCATCCTGCGTACCTATGGAGGTGCTGTAATAAAGCCAGTGGGGCAAGTAGAATTGGTCTGCGAAACTCAAGGAAAATCTCACACCCTTCAGTTTCAGCTCTTAACTAAGGATGTCATGACTACTATACGGCGCTCATATGACCCGTAACCAATCAGGAGCCGAGAAAGACAACAGGCTATTGTTTCGAGAACAATAGACTCTATTGTTTTCCAAATCCAAGATGGCCGCCACAAATTTCAGCCAATCAGGAGGTGAATTAAGAATTCAAGATGGCGGCGCCCATGAAAGTCGGCCATGTTGGATTTGGAAAACAATAGAGTCTATTGTTCTCGAAACAATAGCCTATTGTCTTTCTCGGCTCCTGATTGGTTACGGGTCATATGAGCGCCGTATAGTAGTGTCATGGGTTCACAGCCACCTCTTCTAAGTGGATCTGATTGTGTTAGATTAGGTCTGATTGAGATAGGACGAAACACCTGCTGCTCCTTGGATCGCACCAACCCAAAAGGGGGGCCTCAGAAGTGTGCCAACCTTACTCGGGACCTCAGCGAGGAAGAGTGGAGGAAAGTGGAACTCCTGATCAGGAAGTCAGGCCTGCCTCACTGACTGGTAGTACAACAGAAGAGCTTAATCTTACTGAGGAAACCACCAGCACCTCTTCAGAACATGGTACGTGTGAGGATATTAGTGTAGTTCATAGTACTGTAACCAATGAAGGAAACGTTAGCCCAGAGGGGAGCATGGCTAGTGAGGTGGGTGTGTCCCATGTGCCTGTCCCTTGGGGAAAACTGACTAAAGCCATTGTCATGGATGCCTTTAAAGATGTCCATACAAGGTTAGGAACGTTGGGGCCGCCCCTACACATTAGCACGAATCCTAATGTGACTCCAGTCCAAGCTCATCCACATCGGTGCCCTGTAGCAAAAGAAGCAAAAGCATCTGACGCAATACGTGACCTTGGAAAACAAGGTATCCTAAAAGAGGTTACTGAACCGACGGCATGGATCTCCAACAGCATCTATAGAGAGAAACCAGACGGAAGCATCCGTGTGTGCATTGATGCTAGCCAAACGATCCATAAAGCCTTAATGTTGCGGTGCCGAGAAGTGAATCTCAAGTTAAACCCCAAGAAATTTCAGTTCAAAGTAAAGCAAGTTACCTGGATGGGTCATCTCCTTAGCAGCACTGGCATCACCCCACACCCAGATTGAGTCCAGGCCATTGTGGACATGACTCCACCAGAAGATATGAAAGGGGTTCAGCGGTTCCTGGGCATGTGCAATTATTTGTCACGCTTCACCCCAAACCTTGCAGAAATTGTGAAGCCGCTCACTGAGCTGACACATGGGAATGCAGTATGGTCATGGTCCTCCCAGCATGACAGGGCTTTTAAGACAGCCAAAAGCTTAATTGCAAATGCAGAGACGTTGAAGTTCTTTGATGTGAACAAGCCGTGTGTGTTACAACCAGTCACAGCTACTGGTGGTGATGTCGGAAATTCTGCAGAAACGATAGTGTCTAACCCCGAATCAGGGTCTCCGAATGAGAATTCACTTCCACCAGTGCAAACGTCCCGTTATGGCCGGCCAATCAGACCACCAAACAGACTGGACCTTTGAAACTGGAGGCTAGAGTGCCGTATGGTACTCGGTGTTGACTATTATCTGACATTGCCTGTTCATACTTGTTTGTGTTAATGACTTTAATTTTTTTTTTGTCATACACAACATATTAACATGTTAATAGTTTTCTTTTAAAGGGAGGATGTTGATAGGAGATAATTCCGTCATCGTATCATAGGGGTCAGCGGTATTCCGCATGGGCCGCATTGCGTGTGTAGAAAGAACATGGCTGCATGTGAGTTGAGAATAAAGTGTTGTGTTCTCGAAAGCTGTTGTTCCTTCGATGGAAGCTTTCCCAGCCGGTCAACAGTGGCATTCAATCGAAATCCAAGTGCTAACCGCCGAATAATTTAAGAGAAATGCAGCTTTCGAAGCGACCAGCATCTCCGGCCGGGATTTGTGTGCCAAGGAGCAACAGTCACAACAGTCAACAGCTTTTTGCTCCATCCCGATTGGATGCATTCTTTAGCATTGTAAACACAAAATGGCCGTAGCATTTATCAATCCTTCTGTGGATCCCCTGATCAACGTTTACTGTTAATACTTGTATGCGTGCCGAGAGTTGTCCAAAAGATTACTTCTACAAACCTTTTAAGAGGACTCTACATGATTAAACAGACTTCGAGGAAAACAATGGTCAGTAATACAAAGAACATGCAAGTTTGTTACCGTCACGCTCGACACAGATCGATCAGGAACGTATAAATGTATCTTGTATACAAACCTACAGCTGGAAGGAAAAGCTGGCAGTTTTAATGCTACCTAGGATTCAAGGATCGCTACAAAGGACCAAAACTTTAATCTTGAAGCCAGGTAAGAGATTTACGTGAAGGCGAGTTTTGCAAACTTAGTGAGCAGACAAATTTTATTATTGTTTTGAATTAAGTGTCATTTATGCTTTCTATTCATGTAGTTCAGCACTTTCAAACAGGTGCCACATTTTTAAAACGTGCCTTTAAAGGAGCGCTATGTTTGTGTTTGGTTCAAAACTCGATTTAGTGAGTAGAAAATCTGCTTTTAACCGTTGTAGGAATAACATTGAATTATAATTGCAACATGGCTAAACAAACTGCTGTGATATATCTATAGTTGAAAAAAAGAATTGAGACTTTTGAGCGAATATTAATCTTTTTAGAGCGCCAGCAAAAGTGCTATTTTTCCAGTTTCGGCAGGCACTTAACTTGAGTCGGGCGGACCGAACTTCAACTAAGCCTAGGAAAATTCAATTACAATTTTTAATCAAATGAAGCTCATTTTAGTGATTGACTAGGTAAGGGCTTTAAAATCCCTGCCTATGAGAACAATCGAGTTTTCGAAGTAAAATCAATGGTCGGTTTTTAGAGAGACAGCCTCTTAAGTGGTATCTTTTAGGGGTATAATGAAGCTCAGGCAACGTCCACTAAGTCTCTCGTAGGAGTTAAATTCAAATTTTCCGAAGAGCATTCCTTGCAGCTTTTTCATATGGAAGCTTCCGCTCGGGTCTAATGGGAAGTGATGGAGTGAAGGAATGATGAAGTGATGAAGTGATGGAGTGATGGGGTGATGGAGTGAAATCGGACCCACCACTACAACTTGGAAAATAACAAATATTTTCCAAGTTAAAAATGATGTTTCGAGCGATAGCTCTTCTTGGGACAAAGTGCATCCTTGCTGTCGACCTGATGAAGGGACCGAATCGTCAGCTTTACAAATACGCTACGACGGTTAATTTACCTTTATCCGATTGTCAAAATTTTATTTATTTAAGATGTATACATATACTTTAATTGTGAATCGCACTACTTACAATTTACAACAATCCAATTTACGAAAAAAAAGACAACTACTAATTACAACAGTGATAAGTATTTACAACACTACAACAGCTACTTACACTACTTAATCATACAATTACACTACAGTTTGCATGACTTATTTCACAAAGTAATACAGTTACGTATTTTAACTTACGATACTATTACTTACACTACTTACTTAAACTGATGCTTCTTACATTAACTCACGTTACAGCAATATTAGTCGAACACAATTGACTGATTTTGCCACTTACCGAGACTGATTAACTTTCGCATTTTTCAGCTTTCCATTGTAAAGATAACGCTGACTTCAATTCGAGAAGATTGATAGTTTTTTCCAACATTTTGCAAGATTAATAATATTTTTGAGTTTGCACAACTAAAATCTCAAACTTCCGGGTTAGATTTGGACTTGTAATTTGGGGAATATCATAGTCCTTTAATAATAGCTGTATTTTACAATTAGATGGTGTAAAGGTAACACTGTGCTCATTATTGAACCATGTAAGTACTTCTTTAAATAAGTTTAGGCCAGCAGGACACTCCA
>CM042748.1:3241552-3264478 GCA_022496165.2 Catalaphyllia jardinei
CTTAGAAGAGAGCACCCGTATTTTATTTTTGTCATTTTCAAATAGGTTATTTTTTCTCCCTATCAGCATTTGTTCCTAAGTGCAAAATGTTTCGTAATAAAAAAAATTGTAAATAAAAGAATAAAAGAAGCAAATTATCGGTGCGTCATGCTGAGTTTCTGTGGGGGCAAGAAATATGTAATAATTTATTAGTTAATATAAATTCCTAGATTGACCTAGTTGTAGATATTGGATATTGATAATTTTCATAGAAATTGGACTAAATCGGTCTATCTTTAAACTCTAACTCAAACCGTTGAGAACACGAACTTCTCAAATATACACCCTCATGCAAGCTACGGATAGAACTAGCAATCCTCTTCATTGCGCTTGTCACTTATAACTTTCAACGCTTTTCTTTTCCAATGTTTTCATCACTTAAGAAGCAAGGCTGATATGCTACCGTTAAACAAGCAGGATTCTTCTAGTCAAGATCTCCCATCTAAATTTAAGAATAGGCTGTTAGAGTGCTTTGGCTACACGACGGCGCATGGTTATGGAAGAGTAGCCGCTGCAACTGAATCCCAACTAAGACGATGGTTCTGGTTGTTGGCCTGCGCTGCAGCATTTGGAGTATTCAGCTATCAGCTCCATGATTTAACAGTTCAATTTTTGTCACGACCACTGAAGACAAGGACTAAAATCCAACATGAGCAGGTGAGATAGCTCTAAACATCGCGTCATCCTTGAAAAGTTATACTGGAGGTGGAAACTTTAAAAGGCTAGGTCGAGACATTTCATGTAATTCTGTCTATTTTTATCAGCTGTTGACTCTCAACTTCAAAAGATAAAGGCAAAAGGTCTTCCACTGGCAGTTTTTTACAACCCACATATATCAAACAATGTGATGCTGAAGTATTTTAAACAACACTTTCGTACAAACGGAGATTAACTTGGTCAAAAAAACAATGAGTCGCCAAAGTTTTTTTAAGATTACCGGAATTCAATGCAGTTGAATCCAGCCTTGAGCTTTTATTCTCTCTTTCGCTTTTCTATCTGTTCTGAGTTTTTCTTCTGTTTAAAGCTGGCATTGAGATATTTAAGTTAATTCTATAACCGTTTGAAGGTAGCTAAACTACCTAAAACTGCGTAGCCCTGCTCTTTGCAAATTCATCAGAGCATTTCCGTAAATTAATTAATAACAAAATTCATTACTCATTTACATGTTACACCGTAGACATTTACATTCTCTCTCTCTAGAGACTTCCGTTTCCGCAAGTTACCATCTGCAATCTAAATAAGATCCGCCAGTCCAGACTCCCGGAAAAAATTAAAGAAGATTTTCCAGAGGTCATTAGTGGTATTAGAGGTACTAAGATAATTTTTTTCCAAGTTTGACACTGATCGAAGCTAGTGATCAATTACCTGAATTACAGTTACAACCCGTAGATACCTTTTTAGCAACTACTACAATTTGCAGTATGTTCACTTTGAATAGTAATTCTACCCTCAATAGAAGGAAGCACAAAAAATTCTTTTGGTAGAAAAACGTGAAGGCAGTGTTCTCTTAATGTAACATATTCTCTTGATCTGACATGTAACAAGAAAATAATGATTAAATTCGATTTATAAATATGCAGACTTTCACGAACTTTGGTCAAAATGGGACATTCATGACCACATCCTTAAACGAAAATCTACGTCCGGTTTCGACTGCCTGCTGAGCCCGCTAAGACCAACTATTGCTTTTCTTAAAAAGATTTTTATTCACACCTGAGAACCACTGAACCACTTAGATTCTAATCGTTTTTTGTGTGTTTGTTGTTGCTTTTGTTGTTGTTGTTGTCGTTAATTGTTTTTATCTTATACAATAACATCATCTTTACTTCTCAACACAAATCCCATTACAGTTGGAGCGTATTGAAGCTCAGGATAGGTTGCTAAAAATAGCTCAAAAGCAGTTTCCAGCACTTAGCCACTCGTTATTACTTGATGCTACAGTCACCATTAGTGAACACGTTGTTATCATTTTCGCAACACAATAGGCTACCATAGCAACAGTACAACCTCCTAAAAACACCCTTAATTACAGCTGTAAAGGCTTATAATTCAAAAACGGTAAGGTAAATTTCTTTTATAGTATCAACAATTGATTGGCACAATAAGGCGCAATTTTTGGCAAATTTAAAAAAAAAGTATGTGTGTGGGGTTCAGAGCCACCTTAATTTTTCCAAAATTTAAGGATGTTTTCAGCGGGTCATACTGTTGCTATGATAACTTAATGTGTTGCGAAAAAGATAACAACGTGCTTACTAATGGTTGGGCAGGTTTTTGATACCATGATTGTAGGCTTAAGTTAAACAGCATGGTTATAACGACCCATCAAAATCTAAGTGCTACAAACTGTTTTGAGCCACCTTAAAGTAACCCGTTGCAATCGTAAGCTATGCTGTTAGAAAAGGTAAATGGCCAAGGGCTGCTTAACGAGTCTTGCTAACGATGCTCGAATGTAACAGTGAAAGATGTAATACTTTTTTTCGTTTTGTTTGCTTTTTTTTTTGTTTTTGTTTGTTTCTCTCTGTATTTAAATCAAGCTGGGACAAACAACAGTGTGACAAGTGCCAACAGCCTTTTTTCTCCAACTCAAATGGTAGAGATGGTTCATGAACAACTGTCTGAGTACCCAGTGGATGTTTTGCAGGCGGCAGGACATCAATTAGACAACTTGATATTATCTTGCACATACGATACTGGTGAATGTCTGTAAGTATGAGGATGGTTAAACTTTAAGGTTGTACATAGTCCAGTGTGTTTAAAGCCATTATTGTCAACAAATCCGATTTCAGCCCCGATCTGTGAATTGTGAACACTAAAACAGCAACTACACTAATATGACTTCAAAAATAAAAAAAAATAAAAAAAGACATTTTCTAAGATAGAAACAACCAACATAGATGCAATGCTCAAGTGCATCAAACTCCAGAAAGGAGACTCCAGAATTATCACTGTCAACATAGAGTCATTTTTCATTTGGAACTGCCAGTCGCTGGTGTTATGACCAAAAGTAGACTCCTCTAGTGAGCGGTACAGCATGTGAGGAGAAGAAAAATAACGAATTAATTTTGTCTAAATAATTGAATAAATGCAACCTGCAAGAGTGGCCATTTTTTCGCAGGGTATCTGAAGAAACAAGAAAGTTCACGAAACTAAATGTGATTTAACAAAACAATGAAACGCCTTATGTTTCCTGTGCTCGTGCTGTATACTGAGGAGAATCTTTAATGAAGCCATTGCTTACATCTTTCTTCAGTTAGCATAGTTTGTGTAGAGAAGTCACCGCGCTAGAAATGAATTGACAACAAACATTTAAAAGGCTTGTGAAGGTTAATAATTGGTAGAATGTTTAGCTCTTTGGGTGTAAGATTCGAGGAGAAAACGGCTTTTAAAACTGCAAAATGCCTTGGACGCAAAAGCGCTGATGAGCTCAAACATTCTTTGTAAAATTTTGAATTTTTTTAAACCAGCGTTGCATAAAGAATATTCAATGCATCGGGCTCAAATTTCTTAGAACAGTAATCGTGCTGTGCCCCTTCAATATTCAGATCTAATGCTTTTGTAGCTCCATCAGAAACTGCATCGCTTTTGCTAGAAAGAAAAATATTGTAAACAAAGTTTCTCCGACACCAGCAGGTTACATGTAGCTAATTACCATACATTTCAGTGACAGCACACCACAATTTTGGACACAGTTCTGGGATCACAAGTATGGTAACTGCTACGTGTTTAACCGTGGAAGGGACGGTCACAATCGCGAAACCAAAGTAAAGACGTCATCCATTCCCGGTCATGAGGGAGGTAAGACCCGCGATATTTCTGACAGACGTTTGTCAAACTGGGGCATAGTTAAAGACGTAAATTCATTGCTTATAACGATTACAAATCACGTAAATAAAGCACAAAAATACACAATATATTCCAAAGACTAGGTTCAAGAAAATGTGTTTGTCAAATGCCGTAATATAATGAGTAGTTATGAGTCAGTAATACAACACCTTAAGTTGCCGACGTGGACTGCTATGGCACGCATTTCAAAAGAAACACTCTTCATCAAGTTGAGTTTTGAGCTATTGATTCTTCGTTTTTGATAAAGCTTAAGCAAGCCTTAGGAGACAATAATCAGTTTAACTTATTACATATTTTGTATGTTAAATTCTCTACAGGTCTCACCTTAGAGTTAAACACTGAACAATATGAATATGTAAGTCTGTTATCTCAAGAGGCGGGTGTTCGAGTGTTCCTGTCAACGCAAAATGAGATGCCCTTCCCTTACGAACTGGGAATCAGCGCAGCGCCCGGGTATTCTACATCCATTCAACTTCAAAAGGTACATGTACTCATGAATTCCCAATTAGTTTCTTAATTACGAAGTCTTCTTCATCTTTTTTTTTTTCTTTTTCTTTAACACAGCTTTTTTTTTGTCGCAACAATTACAATTACACTATACTTACAAAACACAACTACACATTTACGTATCTACACATTACAATCTACATACTGTGATACAATCTAAGCATTACATAGAACTAATTTATAACGCCTCGCATGACGGCATTAAGATGTCCGACCTTTAATTAAAATGACGATTGGCCAATGAAAAGGTGAGAAATTTAATAGTTCTTCTAACTATTTTGCAGGTGGTAATTGGTAGGTTGGATCCTTTTAAGAACGGGAGTTGTGAAAAGAAAGATAATCTCAGGCACGACAACATATTCAGAGGATTCAACATTTCCTACAGTGACATGGTAAGATATTAATAGTAGAGAATCCATAATTAAAGAAAAAGAAACGTGAGTATTTTTACAAGGCTAAAATGTTTCGAGAAGAACGAAAAGAAGACATTGGGTCTTCTATCAACCTCCGACGCACTTTAAATCACTTCTAAAATAAAATGTAAATATAATATATAGATTTATGTTACCCTAAAACCGGAGCTCCTGTAGCCCGATTAGGCTAACCTAGGATAAGATTGAATTTTGATTTGAGTTTTGTAACTGCGGTGAGGTTTTCTGAATATTGTTTGACCTTCCATTTTGAGTTAAATAACCACAAAACCGATGCACAAAAGAAAAGCTGTAAAAAACATTTGTATAGAAGAAACAGTTATAATTTGGTTTACTTATAAAGCTGGATTAGAGTTAACAGGTTTCCGAACAACCAGGCTCTGTTTTCAACTAGACGCGTTGCTGCGTGTACCCAGGCAGGCGTTATACTGAGAAGCACTAGCTATATTGCAATTGAGTTTAAATGTTCTGCATTTGAAATCGTGCAAAACTCAATCGAATCGATGAGCTCAAGCTATTCTGAGTTCGATTGCATTTCTTGGAATCGATTAATAGCTTATTACTCGTACACAAACCTTTAGCACGTAAAATAAGTCAAGATCGTCTCGTCAGCCTATGAACGTTTCAGTCTATTTTCTTTAGCCTTTGCCGTTGTTGTTGTTTGTTTGTTTGTTTGTTTTTTCATTTCTCAAACGAGAGAGACATTTTGAATTTCAGAGATATGGCGGTGCGTGACATAGAGCCACCCTGGGCTCTGTAAATTTGTTCAAAATAATTCGAGGAATATCTCAGGTTTGGGAAAAGGCAGATTTAAAAATTTGAGAAGTGTAATCTTTATTAATCTCCTATAACATCACAATTTCTTGACGTTATCCACTAAATGGTTTTAGAATAATTTTTTTGTCGCTTCAGGATTGCGTGACAGTACAATCAAAGAGTTGTTTTGCTGGGGTCAACTCATACATTAGTTTCTTTTATCTTAAATGTACAATAATTCACTACATGGGTTTCATTCCTGAGAAGACACATACCTCTGTAACAAGAAAAAAACGAGAGAATATCCTTTAGTTCGAAATTTTAACTTTATTACACGTTACGAAGTTTTTCAGAGCGTTTTACTTAGGTGAACTCGAACAGATACATTCGTAAACAACAGAGACACATTCTCTAACCTTTCTGCTCTTGTTGCTCAGACTTTATGAGTTCGTGCTGGGATCCTACTTGGTTCACGATCAGGCCTAAAAATATGATGACGCTTCTGAAGATGCTTTTTATCAAGGTGAAGAGTCGATAGCCCCGGTTGATAGCTAGCTCCTTTGGCATATTAAACATGATTCTTGACGAATTCACTCCAAAAGTTCGCTCCTAAATTGTTGATCTCTCGTAAGCTTTGCAGACCCACCCTTTCCGAAAACGTTTAACGACCTTTAGTGTTGTTGGTCTACCGCGAACGGTCTGTTCGTTTGTATGTGATTTCATCGCCCTAGAAATCATGGAATCCGACCTAGTATTTTTCACGACGGCAACTGCTGTAAATTCCATGTGTCGTACGCTGCATTGGTGACGCATGCGCTGTAGAGGCCAGACGGCGATTTGTGACTGAACGAGGAAAAAAAAAGAAAAAAGAAAGCCAAAATTTAAACCCAGGCCTCACTGCCTGGGTAATAATTTTACCTGACATGACCCCGCGATCCAATTGAAAACCAGCACCTAGTCAGCGGTCAACTTTAATAAAATACCTGACCCCAACGAGCTTAAGTTTGAGCCCGCAATATGGTCATGTGATACTGGTCAGCGGATATCTTGATGGGACAGGTGTCAATTATAACATGATGTCATATATCAAAAAAGTAGACGTTAACCCAAGGCTGCATATCTCTGTCAATCTATAATTGGTAGGAAGGCCGCCATCTTGCGCGACTCCGTCGCCATCGTGCGTACGTGCCCACGAGCAATACCGCTAGCCATGATAACCATGAGAAAATCAATTCATGGGTTTCCTTTAGGTACCTATATGGGTATGGGGCTCCGCTAAGCGGCCCTTCAAGCCGCCGGAGCTCCGCTATAAATCTTTAAAAATTGTAAACCGCAACCGTAAGTCAAATAAATTTCACTCCTCGAGCCTCGTTAGACGTCCGCTTTATTGAAGATATTAATTTGTTGATGCAAACGTTTCAAAAATAAAACGCAATCGTAAATACTTTTGTTCTTGGGCCATCGTAACGTTTCGTATGACGTTTCGTATTTAGTGCGATTCCTTCAGTCCACGAAAGTACAAAATAAGTCTCATCCGCTCACTCACTTATCGCTACTACCGTCTTTGTTCATCTGGCTCCTTGCTACAATCTGCCCTTAATGATCTTCGAAAACTCCTTCCCAAGAACGGCTACCCACAAGGCATAATCAACTATCATATCAACGATGTTTTGAACAAAAACAGACATCAGTATAGCAACCCTGTGTCTTCAGTTCCTAAGAAAGATATCGTTATCCTACTCCCCTACTTGGGTTTGCAAAGCAACCAAGTCGCTAAACGCCTGAAATCTTGTGTGTATAAATTCTACTCTTGTGTTAACCTGAAGATCGTTTTTCAGAGCACTCGGTACATGAAATATTTCTTTCCTTACAAGGACCGTATTAATCGTTCACAACAATCCAGAGTTATTTACAGAGCAAATTGCTGGGATTGTAATGCTTTTTACATTGGTAAACCTAACCCCTTCACGACAGAAAAACCGAACATTTTAAGGCCCTCGCTAAAAACGGCAATACTTCAGCCATTGCTGACCACGTCAAGGCCACTGCACATAACATCAAGTGGGATCATTTTGATATTTTAGCGAATGGCAAAACAGACTATCATTGTAAAATAAAAGAGACCTTATTTATTCAAGAACTTGAGCCAGCTTTCAACGTCAACGTCGGAAGTGAAAAGCTGATGCTTTATTAATCTGTACTAGTTTTATATTTTACTGTTAAGTATTTGCTTAATCTAGGTTCCAGTCCTCTCACCTTTATGATATCTAAATAGCTGTTTTAAATTCTAACGGTTACTTCTGAAAATGTATGCAGAGTACATACGAAACGTCAAGTCATAAAATGTACAAATTCAACATGTTTATCACTGTTGTTTGTGTCTTATTTTTGATCAAAACCCAATCGATTTTTCAACTTTTTTAGTCTTAAAAAAGTATTTACAAACCTCAAGCGAATGTTCTGGACGATTACAAATGCATAATATTATATTGGTCAGTTTTTTTTTTTTTTTTGGGGGGGGGGGGGACGATGCTATTAGCTATCATGACCTCTTGCTCTGTCAGAGTTTCTATTGCATCTAACTCTACTTTTTTAGCTTCTACAGTCACACTCCCACTAGCCGGTGAACGCAGAGGTACTCATTCTGGCTGTCGCTTGTCTCCGCCGAAAATAACGTTTCATTTGATTACTTTTCATGTCAAATAATCTATGTTATAATTTTGCTTCCAGGTCTGCAAGTTTTCATGCTTAGCAAGGCTAATGAATGATCGCTGTGGCTGTGTTGTATACACATTGAAGTATGGCGACATGACAACTGCATGCAATGCCACAGACACGCTAACAGGTGTGCTTTACGTAGACGCAGCCGCGGAATATTCAGTATTCAATTTAAAGTCATAACCGAAACATTTTGTGAGGTTGGGAGGGGGTACTACAACTTCCCCTCAAGGGTTGTTTGCAATTGAAACCTTATTTTTATAGGGCAATCAAGACAATTTTGCATTTTTTGGCTTAACTTCCTTGTTTTTATTGCTGTTGGTTTTTTTTCACTTTTCTTGAGCAACATTGCAGGACCATTTTATTTTTTTTACATTCTAATAAAATTTCTAGGTAGTTTCCCAGTACTTTTTTAAGTTTCGTTTATCGGTTTATTTTCCTTTTGGATGGGGGAAAGGGAATATAACTAAAAATCACTTAGTTGTTTACATTTTCATCATACTTTAGGAGGCAGGTAAAAATTCATAAAACTGGGCGGCTGGAGGGATTTAATCAGATGATGGTGTAATCAGTACCAATCCCCTTTATTATAAGATGGACCTGTGCCAGATATAAATTTCTAAACGAACATTCTTAACATAGCTTCCTTGCGCCGAGGGAATTACAAGGAAACTGCGGTAGAGTTTTCAAGACCGATATACCCAAGGGCTCCTCTTCCTCAGCAAAAATAAAAGAAAGAAAAAAAAGTCATTTTATCCGGATTTAATCCAGGGGTCCCAGGACGGTAAAGCAATTCTGCACTTCTGAGTCCTACCAACTTATCTATCATAGCACGGCCCAAAAGCATGATGCAGTCATTTAGACTTTCACAAAATTGACAATTACCCGGGTATAAAAAATCAAATCTAAAAACAAAAGAGACAGTTTTAAGATCAATGATGCGGACATGAAGTCTGCTAAATGTCAGATCTATATATCTCTAAAAGCGATACTCACTGATTACAAACAAGTCTTTTCATATTTAAATTTTGCCAGCCACAGAACAAAAGAATCATTTGTTTCGACAGCCAATAAACCTCTGGCTGGCACATTAATGACAATAGGTGACGTAACGGTGAGTATCGCTATACTCAAGCTAGAAAAAAAGTATTTGTTTAAATTACACAGCATGTATCGGAACTCTATTACAGAGAATATGTGGGCACGTTCAGATAATTCAAAATTTCTCGGCTATAAAAAATTCAATCCAAAACCAAAATAGACAGTTTTAAGGTTGAGGTTAAGGTGTCTGCTAAATTCTGATCTATAGCTTTAATATTCAAGCTAGAAAAAAGGATCAATTAAATCACATAGCATGTATGGGAACACTATTCCAGAAAATGCGTGGGCACGCTGATATAATTGCGAATTTTTACGGCTATAATGAATTTAAACCAAAAAATAACAGTTTTAATACCAGTCAAATAGGCATTCTTTTCACCAAATATATTAGAGCTATATGAATTATTTATAATGGTAACTGAACTAAGTGGAGTACAATAGACGAATTTCGATGTTAAAATTCAGACTAAAACAATAGACCTCAGAACGAGGCTTTGGGGATTAACTACAGAGTTTGTGGGGTTTATTGTCCAGAGCCTCGTGCTAAGGTCTGTTGTTTAAGGCTGAATTTTAATATCTCGAAATTGGTCTATTTGGCCTGAAATCATACGCGTGATTTCAAAATTAAACGAGCGCGCAGCGCGAGTTCGATTTGAAATCACAAGTATGATTTCAGACCAAAATTTCACCCGGAGTTCAATTGCCAAACAAAAAGCACTTAATGACCGGCTACAAGGGAAACAGTGAGTTTTGTTTCCCCGAGATCCTCAATGTTCCCCGAGGCGAAGCCGAGGCTAAGCCGAGCCGAAGCCGAGGTCGAGGGGCAGTCATTAAGTGTTTTGTTATACCTCTCGACTCAAAAATAGAAAAATCTCCGAAAAAAATTATTTGCTTGAGGCCACTGCATACACTGGCTTCGCTCGCAAAATTGAGCGGCTGCAAAAACCAACCTGTTCTATTGAAAAATCACGATAACAGTCTTTTTCTTCGCAGCTAACAAAAAATAGAGACAGTACTAAAGTTGCTTTAGCCTCTTCTAACGCTTAACTCAAGCATTTTGAGTTTGATTTGATCAGGAACAGCATATTTTGTTGTAAATTACAAAAACACTTTCCTACCTGGCGACCACGATCGACGAGCGAGTTGACGAACGTGGCCAACCCATTTTTGGCGCCAAACCACAAGCTTGGAGACACAAAACGTTCATATTTTTTCTTTTGTTAATCTGGATGATATGTTTTTGCGACTATAAATTCCTATTCTTGAATAGTGAATGCCGTCTCTAATGAGAAACGTCCTACTTCAATGGCTTTTTACATGAGGGCGACCGGACACAAATTTCCTGCGGTTTCAAGTTGCACAACGTGATCACGTGCGAGTCCAAAGTTCAAGGTGTTGTTTCCCTATGGCGTCATTGAATTTTGTTCGCCCTAGGGCGTAATTGAGTTTTGACCAAAGGCACGTGACACGTTCTCCTCCAATCAGGAAACGTATTTGAGTTGGGAGGTATAACAATAGCTTTTCTGTCTTTCACTTTCCTGCAATGAGGTTGGTTAGTTTAAGAAAGCCTTGAAATCTGATTGGTTGTTTTGTTTTACTGTCCCATTCCCATTGACTGAGAAAAAGATGCGATTTGGAGCAAAAGATAGTGCGATTCGTGAATAAATCGTAACGCTGAGAGCCAATCACATTGCAAGGATAACCGGCAATTTCAAAATGGATTTAATAAAGCTTGTAGAGAAATAAAAATAAATCAATTAATTAATTAGGTAAACAAATAAATAAATAAATAAATAAATAAAAAAATACACAAACAGGATATGAAACAAATGTAATTAAATAATTTTCGTAAATATGTGCTGTCTCCAGTGACAAACTTTGTCCGGCTATTATTGCCTTTCGTACAAATACAACTTACATTATATGTAAGTAATTATGGCGTCAGGATAGATAAATTCCAATCTCCGGCGCACTCCAGTATGTAAGATGGGCTTTTCACAATGTTAAAAGATAGCTATTTTTCTTTCAGTTGCTTGTATTGATAGTGCATTTGATGAATTTTATGACGGAGCATGTAACAAACAATGTCGACAAAAGTGCAGGTAGACAATAGCTCATCTTCCATAATGATAAATATTTATGATTCTCAGACTCATTCATAACTCATCAAGTTTAAACAAAGGGAATTATGCCCTTGGGAGAGTTTGGATATCTGATCTTAATTAGTAGAGACTTTCAATATCTTTTAGTCCCTTTTCTCCTTAGTTTTAATTTTCATTGAGAAGATATAACAAGCACTAAAGCCTTGTTTGAGATATTACATTTAAAAATAACTAATCTATCAATTGATGTATCTACATGGAGCTGTTAACACAATTTTCGACATTCGCATTTAACATTTTTTTAATTTTGCGATTAACTACAACTTTATAACAAGACATCGCAACGAAGTAATCTCTAAAACCAGAATACGCCTACTTGACTAAGCGAGAAATTTTTACTTTTGCAGTTATATAGGTTCCACAAGAGCTGCTGACCAAAATACATGTCAGCATCCTTTCAAGCAGCAGTAGTAGCTATCACCACAACAAAAATTTGTTTAAATTTTGTTTGTCACTAAAATTACCCTTTCTTTCTAAGGGAGAGTACTTTCAAGATGACAATTTCTGTCGCAAGTTGGCCCTCTCAACATTATAGGGTAATGTATACTTTGGATAACATGTACAATGCAGTCCAACCTCGATAAAAGATAAAGTATGGTTTTTACTAACAAGCAAGCACAAGAGCAGGCATGAGCGCACGCAATAGGGATTACCAAAGAGAAAACGAAATTCGACGCAAATACAAGCTCAAGCCCATCCGAACCTTTTCGTTTTAGAAAAGGGTTTAAGCTTGAGGTGATCTGGATCCAGTGTTTTCATTGGTAAAAAACGACTTGTGGTAAGTATCCTTGTGCTTGTGTGATGCCTGAGTGGTATTTCGTATTCACTCGTTGCAGCAAAGTGCAAGCATTAGCGCAAGCACAAGAAAAAAGAAAAATTTTGATCCTTGTGCTCTTCCTTTCGCTTGTGCTTATGTTTGCGTCAAGGCCGTTTTCATGGTGAAAATAAAATATGTTGTGATTGCGCTTGTGTTTGCTATCGCCTCGTGGATCCACAGATATTTTGACAATGCTATGACGAAATCTATGATAAATAACAAAACCGACGCATAAAAGTCTTTTTTTAAGTTTAATATACGTGTGTCAACAGCTCTACAGGGAGTGGCACTGGTTTCATAAGCGAAAGCTAGAACAAAGATGACCAACAGTTTGATATGAATGACTAAAAAGGTGAAAATTATATTAGATAGAAAACCATGTTAAAATACAAGAACTGAAAAGTAGATCGGAAATTCCTTTACAGTGCCAAAATAAATGCTTAAAAGGTCATGGCTATAAAGGAAACGATCACTTACTAAAGACAGCAGCATATTTGAATGAGCACGTACTATTTGCTGATTTTTCAGTTAACGATCGTGACAGCCCCCAGCTTGTTGGGCAAAAGGAAATACAATAAAAATGTGCTCTGATTGCAGCTTGTCGATGAGTTTGTTTGTTTGTTTGTGTTTTCATTAATGCTGAACACGACTGCAGAATGAACAATAATACAATAAAGATATGAATGACATGTGACATATTTCTTCAATTTCAAAAATTTACAGAGTACATTCGAGGACGAAATAGATGAACAAAAACTTGGGAATCACTCCGATGATCTGAGGTGTGTAAAATTAAAGTGGCTCACGAGTGATTAACAATTTAAAGACAACCCTGGACTTAAATACTGTGCACTTGCTTTGCGGCCCCCTAAATTTCAGTCATGTGTAAGCGTCAACATTTAGCCGTACCTTCCTGTGAACATTAATCAGTCCTTATTCTGGTTTTCCAGTGAAAACTTTTTGAAGTTGAAGGTGTATTACGGAGAACTCAATTTTGAAGTGATAGAGGAAGAACTTGCTTACACGGTAGGAAAACAAAATAATTTCAATTACCAATACTAACAATAACCTTAATATAAAGTTAAGGAGACAAAGCAGTCACTACGTCGTAGAGAACCATTGCGAGATAGGGATATTTTTATGAACCTCTATAAATCATCTATTTTTCTCACCTAGGAGTGAAATGATCTGGCTTGAGATAGAAGTCTAAACCAGGAGCCGATTACTAGGAGCCTGCAACTCCCATATAAGCCAATGCAGCGGCATTTTTACAGACCAATCTATTTGTAGATGTTTTTCCCGCGAAATAGCCACTTCCAGTCTGCGTGAGCACGCTTCGGTGAGGATAAAACAATGCGGCCTCACGCGTGAACATGTCTAAATCATTTCGACATGCTGAGATTAGTCCGTGCTTGTGATTGCAGTTGGTTACTGAGGTTCCCGTGGGGATCTGAATTCAAGATAAATTCAAACCAAAATAGATCGGTGTGTGAAAACGCCGTGACAGAAATATGGGGTGGTTTCAGGCTCCAAGTGATGGGCTCCTGTCTAAACTAAGCATGATTTTGCGACAATGGCTAGTGGAAAATATATTTTAATCCAATTCCTCATACTTTGCCCACAAGTGATGTTTGTAACAAAAGATCTTTTCCATTTTGTAAAAGAAAACTGGACGGCCCCGTTTGACTAAATGTGATTTTCACTAGTAACGTTTCATAAATTTGATTTTTTTTACCAACAGTTTGCAAGATTTTTGTCGGATATTGGAGGAATCATGGGCATGTGGATTGGCATTTCAGCGCTGACGTGTGTGGAAGTTCTAGAGCTGTTGGCGTCGTTGTGTTACACAACTTTAAAGAGAATTAAACAACCACGGGCTAATGTAATTGAAATACGAGCAAATGACAACCCTGCCTAGGATTCTCGATGGTGCATTATTTCAAATCAGGCTTTTTCTATCGCCAGGACAAAAGATGAAGGTCATGGTAGCTACAATAATCAGAATTTGTTGCAGCGAATTAAATACTTTATCAAGACTAACTTTCTATTCTCCTGAGTAGTAAGCAGTAACTCAAGCTTGATTAATGTAGAGAGAGATAAAGCCATAATGAAAAAAATCCTTAAAGGAGCGCAGGCATTTTGAGTTATTTTTGTCACGGACGTAAGTAAATAGCAGTTTGCTAAGTTAAAAAAGTACCAGAGATAATAATGAACCATAACGCCTAAGGACCAAGGAAGTTTAAGGATGGAGAAGATTAAGACGGATTACAAACAACGGACTTGAGAAATTTAGGCTAAACTTTTCGAATTTTCAAGATGCGCAGACTGTGACATGGCTTCTTTGACTTCGTTAATCTTTTGTATTTCCGATCCAAAAGTGGATTCCAATAATTGAGAGGTAAACTTATATCCACGCAGAATAGCTTTTCGTTTCAAAATCAGTTAATGACACAGCTATTTTATTAACGTCTATTCCTTAGGAATTTATGGAATACAAGGCTGCTTCCGGGGGCACAGTTGCAATCTGTACCTGAACATTCTATGCTTGACCATATCCCGGTCAAAAATTCTAACTTTCTTGTACAATTTTGGAGCAAAATAAAGTAGATATCATTGAGTTTTGATGTTTTTAATGCCTATATTGACCTTAAACCCTATTCCGACAGTGTTGTTTTTTTGCCTGGGACGGAGATTGTGGAGCTCACTTAGTTATTCTTAGAGCATTAAAGTTGTGACAATGAAGCTAAGAGAATGACAAATAAAAGAACCTATGTTTTTTGAAGTCAATGACATGAAAAGATGTCATCGTAAGACATAGCGATAAGAGAAACAGAAAGTGAAGAACGATCATCGCAGTAAATTTTCCAATGTAAGCAATTGGAAAGAAGCCTGAAAAAATATCAGGGCTTCAACGGGATTCGATCCCGTGACATCCGCGATACCGGTGCGATGCTCTACCAACTGAGCTATGAAGTCACACATTCTTTCCAATTGTAAATAGTCAGAACTGACAAGGAAAGGTAAAAATATCTGAAAAATAAAAGTCACTGTCATAAAATTATAAAAGAAAAATTCAAATTTGTAAAACATGCTTTCAAAATGTAGTTGTCGTGGAAACATAAAAATCCTTGACAAGTGAAATTGTGCACCAAATTGTTCCCAGATAAACTCAGGGAAACGTCGCCAAATTTTAAGATTAAAGTTTCCATGCTTTACAAACCTTCAAATTTGTCGAGGGCCTACGTCGGTGTTATATACTTTCAAGAGAAAATTTCTCTTGATACCTTCCAAACAATTCGGTTTTTGAGTCATGAGTCATATACCGACGATATTGGAAAATTAATGCCCGTATCTTGCAAAAATCCCTGCATAAGTGATAGTGATGCCATTCTTTTTTTCTCAGTTTTTCCATACATTCGTATAATAGAGAATTTATATCATAATAACAAAACACAGGGATGATAACAGTACAGCCGCAAAGGAAGTGAATACAGAAAACGACTTTTTCGTTTTGGGGGGCGACTTTGTAATTTTTATTGAAATCGTCAAGTTGAAAATGGCGCATTGAGAGCATTCTAGCCCACTGTTGTGGGTTGGTGAAAACGTCATAAAAGCAAGGAATAAACTGCTGCTTGACGTCCACGGTTCAGTACATATTCAAATATGTGCTGAAAAAGGGCTGCCAAAACAAATCGCATTTAGCACAGTATGGCATCGCTAGCGTTTAGACATATCTAATACAGTTAAGGACGTTCGCGCTACTTGTTTCTGCGCATCCTTAGTGCGCACGCAAATTCACATGACACGTCGTGCATAAGCGCGCGATAAGTCATAAAATAAACAAATGATAGGGCAGATGGCCATTGCTAGAGCTTTGCTTGGATTTAACGATCTTGGACGTTCGGTGACCCCAATTTTTCTTCCCATGGATTATTTTCTCTACTGATTTTCTACTTTTAGGGAAAAAATGAAGAAAATCTATCCACTAGAAGTTTGAATTTTTTGGCAAAATGCACCATCGAATTCCGTTCTTATTAGCTCTTCATGTATCCGTGCGGCGGTTTCAAGTTAAATTTTGTGAAAACGTTACTGACATTTGGAATTATTAACGCAACAGACCCACTTCTACAAAATATGACTAAGATCGTTTGCTTCCGTTAACTCACCTTTGATATTTTTAACTATAAGCCCCTGTAGACCGTGCTCAATTATATGGGACAATTGAAATCGAAATCAGTTTAGTTTACCACACGCTTTATCTCTGAAACGAAGACGGTGACCCCCAATATTTTTTGCGTTTCTGGCGCAAGTAACTCATTATCTGCCTGCAGTACAAATTTAAAAAAATTCTATTGAATGGAAATTTTCGCGCGAACGTCCTTAAAAGAGAAATCAATGCTTGCACATGGATATGCATTATTTATTTCCTTTAATTCGTCGCATATAGCATACTGTGGCATTGGCATTTAGCTTTCCTCCTTCTTCATTACCACGGTAAGAACCTTGCTTTTTATCTCTTTAACTGTTGAACCAAAAGAAAGAAAGAAATTTATTTCCTTGGTTGTTTTTTAGACAGGAAAGAACTCAGAGAGTAAAATATCTATAAATAGCCTTTGTGTCCGTTGTAAAACCCTTTAGTTTACAAAAAGGATAAAAGAGAGGGAGATAGAAATCCAATCAATCAATCAATCACTAAACTTTTTTAAAGGGTTTAAAACTTCTAGTCAGCTCGGAGGTCGACTAATCAGGGACACTCCCAATAAAATTCATAAAATATGTTATATCTTTTACATGCCTCTCGTGACAACTAATTAAACTTCAGGCAGGTGAAAGCATCAAAACAAAGTTGTCGGGAGTATATCAACGAATAACTAAAAAAAATAACAATGTTAATTCCAAGCATTATCAACGATTGAACTTAATGCGCGTTCATAAAAACACTTATTGGGATTTTGAGTCATTTAATACCCAGTATCGAGCATTACGCTTTTTGCAAGTCTCTTACTGTTTTGGTTCACATGATCGCAAGGTTTCTATTGTTTTTCAGTGCTACACAGCGTGCAATACATCCTGACCAAAATTGGGTCCTTATATATCTTCATAAAGCGTCCCATTTTCATTATTGATACAAATAATTGATACAAATAAACTTATTTCTTTGTCATAAAACCGTCTGAATGACATCAAAGTTCGCAAGATTCACCTTCATCTTCACCTATTTCAGTCTTCTGTGACTGGATGTCACGCAATTTTTTTACAGCATTGAATTTTTTGCCAGAATCACTCACCGCTTTAAGAGACTATTTCTTAGTTGCTCAACTGCTAAAAATGCATTGAAAAGTTGAAGAAACATTAGTGTAGTTCCCTTACATCGTAATATTACCTAGGATTGCGCCTCAAAGGTGGGGATTTTCTGTGTCCATCACTGAGGAGTGTATCGAGATGTTCCACTAAGTAGAATTTTTCGTCCAACATAGCCTCGATCAAAATTCTTATCACAAATGTCACACTGTGCGTAATCAAAGCGGATACTTTGGAAACATGAGCCACCTAGTCAATTATAAGAATGTCATAACGGTTACACCTCACCCAATTAATCCTTGCTAATAGCAACGAAAGAAATTTATCAAAGATAATGTTGAGTACAGGTGTTGGTTTTCTGAAATCCCATTGTACGCTGCGCTTGGGCAAATCATCTTTGCATAAGAATCGATACGAGCGAAAATACAAGGGTTGAATGGGAACTCGACTAATACTCAGAAAAAGTAGAGTTACACGCATGTCCCAAGTTCTTTTTTGTTAATACACCATTTGCCTCAGACATCATTTAAGTAATGCCAATATTCTACACTCTACATGTTTCCAGCTCAACGAATCAAAGAACTGAATTCGGAACTTGCTGATTATGATTACGTGAGGAAAAGGTGAACAGAAAATAAGGGTATTGTGTTTGTGATTTATGGAGCGCAGTATGAATTTTTGACGTCTACTCATTGCAAAAACAATTATATTGGAGATTTAGGACTGATCTATACTGTATGAATTATTGATTTCCTTCAACCCAATACCGTCTATGTTATAGATTTTCCTGAAACCGCTCTCGTCGATGAAAAGGTGAGAGTCTTTTAAATTTCTTCTGCTGTATCATTTAACACGACCAAGTTGAAGTATACTAAAATTTTATTGTCAGTTGTATCAATTTTTAGCAAAGAAAGTCAAAGCAAGAATTTTAACACGTCTTTTATTTTATAGATTTTGTGATCTTCGATTAAGAAACTAAACTTGCTCATGATGCACTGAAATCATTATAGCTGTATATGTATAGTCTGAGCTATACGACGTTTAAGCATATAAAAGGAAAATAGATTTATCGTCTAAAGGTTTATGATCATGTTGGCAACGTGATGTTATTAATTATCTATCTTTTTTCCCCTTATTCTCGTTTTTGTCTTCGTTTTCGTGTGTATAAAAAGCGTTCTCTCTAGACGTCTGTTTGTAGTGATAACAACAAGCACGTATGAGTGTTAACATCATTAAGCGTTCTTTCCAAGTCTGGTAAAAGCATTTATGGTGCAATTTTTCGTCTAAATATTCATTATGGCCACGATTTCTGGACTACATATGGTTAATTGAGTAATGGTTACTAGTGTGACCACACCATCATACGTTTTGGGGACATTTTTGTCGTTTTTCGGAATTTACTGAGGAGGAGAGGGAGCGACGAATTTTAAAAGCACGTGTACACTGAGAAAATTGTTTGAGAAAAATGCGAGTTACTTGGATACAGAAACTAACTTACAGAGAAGAGAACTGTTGACTAACGCTAGCCTTGAAGGGCTCCAAGATCTCGAGGATAGCTCAATCATTTCTGAGATTCACTCATTCTTAGCCTTGGTTCCAGTCTCAACCAGGCTTCTTTAAAAAAATCCAAGATTAGATTCTTAAATCCGAAAGAATCCGAAGAGAGATTTTGCGTTTTTTTACTAAACAGATCAATCCAAGATCACTCGTATCATGGTGCCTCAAAGAATCCACTTGCAGGGTAGATTCTCCGTTTTCGGATTCTTTTGGATTTAAGAATCTAATCTTTGATTTTCTTAAAGAAACGCAACCTTAATCAACCCAAAAACAATTTGTTTACTGGACCACATCAAGGAAACTGTAAATGTTACATTGAAAATATCAATCTAAAATACAGTTATAGCCATGCAGGGGGGACTGCAGCTGTAGTGAGAGCTATGGTCATCTAATGTTTTAATTCTGAAGATAGCTTTTTTTTTCACTAGTTAGCACTTGCACAAGACAAAAGAGAAAGAGGGGTCAAGTCTTTTTACTCCTATTTTTGTCTTCGTGTGGATGAACGTAACTAATTTTCATTGCTTCACACTGAAGTCTCTGTTCTGTGAGTTTTATATTTCGTCATATTTCGTGAATTATTGAAAGTGATCGCAGAGGAACAAAATTTTCCATTTCGATCAAATTTTCAAAAAGATTCATAGATGGCCTAGTTGCTATACAGGTTTTCGTAACCTCACACCATGTACGTTATAATCTATTCTCTGGGTTATCTTTTTTCCTTGTTTGCTTTTGTTTTGTTTTTGTTTTTAGTTAGTACATGCTTTCTTTAAGAATATTGTTTCTCTTTTATTTCCATCTTTTTTATAAGAATTTTGTTTCCTTTGTTTTAGTGGCATGCCTGTAAACTAGTTAGGCCTAGTGTTTGCATAGCTGGTAAGTACTTGGTGTATCCCTTATCATAGTGTATTTAGAACGAAGCATAGTATATTTATCCCTATTATAGTGTATTAGATACATATATGTTATTTACCGGGCGGGAGGTCCGTATGGGAAAAAAAACTGTGCCCGAGGTCTTGAGTACGGCCCGACCTAGCCCGATAAATAACATGTTTATTTTTTTCCTGCAGTAAATTGGTTTTACACAGTACTAATGGGTTTGTTTACGCAACTCTTGTCATTGAATCGGCTTGTGTGACGTCTACTAACGATTTGTAAAAAAATAGTGGCAACGAGCGAATAATTCAGATAGTAGGCAAAGAAAGATGTATTAAAGAACATATAGTTTACGAACTACTTTATGTTAGTTGCATTTTTTTAACCAGTTAAGTTTTCCAAAACAGTTTTCCGGTGTGAAATTTCGTGCGAAGTTTGAGGTTTTACTACAAAAACAATGTCTGTCAGTCGTCACTTTTATAATCACTTGAAATCAGACTTTTCTACCGTAAAAGCGAGGAAATTCGTTAAGTGTATTCTACAGAAATTCTCCTAAATACAGCAACGATCAGAGACGTAAATTTGACTGAAATTGACTCAAATTCTACGGCGAGGGAAACACAGGATTAAACGCCATTACAGCGACAAGCTAAAAACAACCAAGCAAACTCTCAAACTCTCTCAGCTTCAAAACACTCAACTGAATTTACTTACAGTAACTCTTCTTGCCATTTTAAAGAGAACAGATAAACTCTTGCGGTGACTAATCGTCGATGGACGTGTAAGAAAGGCAAAAGATTGACGATTGACGATTACCGCTAACTTTTAGGAGCGAAATTTAAGCAGCGGGGCCGGCAGCGGGAAAAAATCTGGCCCGTGGGCCGTTTCGTAAAAAGCTGGACCGGTCACGTGTGTAAGATTAGCCAATCAATTTGGAGGATTTAAGCATCCGGCCCGCTCAGATGCTTGAGAAAAAATAAACTATAATATCTGGAAGGGATACATGAAGTACTTAGGGTACCCAAGTGCACGACCGCTATAAATTAGATCTACAGTATTCTTTATTTTTCTGCCCATTTTAGGCTGAAAAAATTCTTGTGAATAGTCTTAGATAATAGCGTCTGGGATTTTTGTTTTCGAATGTATCTGGTGTCTGCATGGTGTTAAAGTAATTTTGAAGCCAGCGTGCAGACATCAAGGCCTGATGACGCACATAATTACTTGCAGAAATTTTGTTAGCATCGAACATACGACTATTTCTGCTTTTGTTATTTCTAGTTTTGCCGTTTAGAGAAAGGAAGATATTTTTGCGGTTTAGTAAAAACCAAATGGTTGTGTAACCTTTACAAATTTTGAAAAAAAGATATCTTCTTTTCAAAATCTCTGTCTCGGGTTTATTCCTAAAATATTTTTAAACTTTCAAAAATTTCAACCACGAGCTCTGATAAAACATATTATTATTAATTTAAAAAGAAAGAGTGTCTTATTATTCGCGAATTTGCCGTAGGTGGGTCATGCTAGGTCTCATCAATGGCAGTCAGTCTGGCTGATGTAATTACTTAGTTTTAACCTCGACTCAAAACACATTTTTAATGTTCGTTAAGAGCAAACTCCAGGAGAGCCGAAGGTTTATCTTTAATCTCAGTCAAATATACCTTATGATGGCGCTAAGATAGTCACGCTATCTGATTCCAAAAGACAAGCCTGCATTCATAACTCAAGAGCAATCCTAAAACGTGGATTGCCCTGCATAGCAATGTATGTTAGAGTTAATAACGATGTACACGTATTGCAATTCCACGTGCTTGAAAAAGAAAATATAAGCCGAATACGTACGTGGGAAAATTGATTAGTCGTTATCATAAGGAGTGATGTTCTGCCGCGAAGCAGGAAAATCCTTTTATAATGACAAAAGTTCTATTGATAACTTCTTTTCAATTATATTTTTGTTAGTTGGTTGGGATTTTTTTTTATCATTTTGTTATTGTATTTAGGCTTTTAATCTGTATAACTTTTAGATACAGGGCCCTTATGAGGACCAGCCTTAGAGCTGAATGGGCGACCTTTTCTAGTCTAGATAAAGTTTACTTACTTAAAGTTTACTAATACAAGTAATAATTAAATTCTAAGCAGCCATTATACCTGCGTTTGACCTTATACGGAAATTAATGCAGCAAATGTGCCGCTTGGCATAACATTTTCTGTGGGAAGCCAAGTTTCGTCAACAACAAAAAATTATGAAAAAAAACAAATTTGGTAGTGAGCTGTCTTCGGAAGAAATAGAAGAAATTACGGACAACGCCATTCCAGTAACAACAAAAAAGCCATAAAGTTCGGAATGAGAATATACAACGGTACCAGTGCGGGTCCCAAACCTTGAGCTATTTATGAAGATTACGTAACAGCAACAATTTTTACCTTAACGTTACTGAATGGCTTGCTAGTCCTGGCACCATCGAATTTTCGAAACCGATAGAAGAACTGTCAAAAGAGGAATTGAATGGGTTTTTTTTTTTCTGAAGAGGTTTTGCATGTCTGCGAGGAAGACAGATGGCACACTGTCAGTTTACAAAAGTTCATCAATGAAATCCATCTGAGAGCCACCATTGATCGATTCCTTCGCTCGCCGCCGCTCAGTAAAAGGTTTTCCACAATCTCTGACCTTTTCCACAATCTCCGCTTTTACTGAGGCAAATAAGGTATTAGAGCATTTGCAAAAAACCCCAGAAAAACGGGTAACATTGCCGGCCTAATAGAGGCCATAAGAAACGGTAAGAAGACATTATGGACTTACTGAACCTTTGCCTTACATCAACTTACT
>CM042748.1:3269478-3285232 GCA_022496165.2 Catalaphyllia jardinei
GCAGCCAGACTCCCTATATCTATCTCTATCTATTTGAATAATTTATCTGCATGTAAGTTTATGGGGTAAATAAATTGTTGTTGTTGTTGTTGTTGTTTTGTTGATGGTGTCGTATTCCGTTTAAACTAATTTACATAGCCCGACTCCTCGGGATAAATCCGTCAATTATTTAGTTCCTCTGAAATAAGTGCTTACATTGAAAATTGAACTATCTAAATGCGGGTGATGCTATAGCTAGGCAGTGCTGATAAATTCCTAGCTGAATACTATAAATACCTCGCCTTCTTGGTCCGTACTGTTAGTTACGGATCCTTGATTTTTCATTCCCCTTTTGACTTATGACCCCAAGACCAAGATGAAGAAGTTAGTAAGATATTTATGAAATCGCTACGGTGTATCTGAGGGGTTCGGGAATGATTTGTATTCACGCGGAACGGCTTTAAATTTATGACGCACGTCGAAAGTAAATTAGCGAGTCAATTTGAAATCGTTGTAAAGTCGTTACTAAAACTAAAAGAACGTTCTACACTTTTATTCGCATTAAATGTTAACAAAACTTGGCAATAAATCACGAAGCATTTTGGTAACAAAAACAGCTTTAGATTTTAGCGGGCTGTACAGTAGAATATGGCACACAAAATTGACCAATCACAGTACGCGTATTAATGTCATATTCCATGACATTAAGGCAATATTGCCAATCTCACGAATCTTTGCACATGTAAAGGAGCGCGAATTCGAAAGAGAATGCTAAGTGAAGCTTACGTGCCTTAGCATATTTCCGTATGTCTTTTATTGCAGGGAAGATGACATGCGAAAATACTGGACTCGCTTTTGGCATAGACGTTATGGTAATTGCTACACTTTTAACAAAGGAATGGATGCAACGGGAACTCGTGTCAATGTCATGAACACTTCTCAGCCTGGTGTCGGTAACTATTTGTTTTTTTCTTTTTGTAAGCTGCTGTCTTAAATATAAAAGAATTATTTCACTGATGGAATTTGTCTTGAGGTAGGTCTTGAGCATTAGTTTTCAGGCAATAGTAAGAAATTCTTTTCCAGCGATTTTGTGGTTGACAATGCGAAATTAGTGAAGTGATATTATTGTGCAACAACTCGCTCGCTCATAGTGTCTGAGATAGCCAAATGGCTTTAATAGAGTTGACGCTCTATTAAACCGCTTCAAGAAACACTGAAGCAATGCACGGCGATCTCCCTTGTAAGTTGGTATAATCATGACTCTGCTTGAATTGAATTTTTCGTCTTCAACGAAATACCTTTATGTTGCTGTTTGAGGTGATGTTTCAGTTTTCTTCTCTGAACTTTCTGGGCGATGTGTAAATCCTAGCATTAAGTTGAAGTCTCTAAACTTGTTAAGACAAAATTCAAATCCGATCGAGGTTATCAGGTTTAGTTTAATTGACTTTGGATATGAATTCAAAAGCATGATCGTAAAGATTTTGCCGATTATATTATTGCGAAATGGGACAGTCACCTGGGGTTCGACGGACTTTAGTGACCTCTGTAGAGTGGTATAATATGTGAGGGTATAATATGACACCTGTAATTTTTTGAGGGGTGCAGCAACAACCACTGCTTATGGTAGCATGTAAGTATGTTACACAATCAAAATATACATAAAAAGCAGAGATCAACGCCGTATAGTACCTCTCGAGTTTCGACAAAAAATGGTATTTTGTATACACCATTCGTTAGTCATTGATTAACTGACCGTTGTCGAGAATTTTTTCAGTTGGGACCTATTTTAGTGGCCGTTGACGTTGTGGAGAAGTGGCCGTTGTAGAGAGGCTAAAATAAAAGTAAATGTAAGGACCTTACGTCCACCGGGACAAAAAACTAAAGTGACAATTATGGTGGACGCTAGTAGAAGTTCGAATGCATGTAAACAATATCTGGAATAGAGTAACTTCCTTCCACATTTTAGCCAAGAAGTGAAAGCAAGATAAAGTTTGATATGGCTCTGTAATACTCCACAACACATGTTTTTTTTCGTGCCGTCTCCATGCATCGAGGGCCAAATAGTTATTTTGAAGATCGGTTTATGAATTCCGCAATTAAAGTGCTCCTGATTCAATACACAAATTTTATTTACTTTATTTATTTTGATATCTCATACAAGATAAAGTTTAATTTGATAAGGTACTGTAGCACTCTACTACCACAATTTTTTCGTGCCGTCTCCATGCACCGAGGGACAAAGAGTTATTCTGAAGATCGGCTTATGGATTCCGTAATTAAAGTGCTTTTGTTTCAATCGCACAGAGTTTATTTATTTTATTCCTTTTTTCCAGGTCTGACCTTAGAAATTAATATTGAACAGCATGAGTATGTGAGTCATCTTTCCCAGGAAGCTGGTATTCGTATTTACGTTGGAGTCCAGACAGAGATGCCATTCCCATATGAACAAGGAATCAGCGTCTCTCCCGGTTTTTCCACAGCCATGCAGCTTCGTAAGGTAACACTACTGGTGTACAATATTTCACAACTTCATCTCCATTCAAGCTAAACACACAGTTTTGAGTCAGAGACATGCCAGCAATAGACCAGGGGACCCATTTCTTTTGAAAATGTTTGTGCAAAGATGAAAAAAAGACCAAATCGCTGACAGTAACTTGAATTCTCTGATTAACCAATCTTGACTGTTGAATGATGCTGGCAAGCTTGCAAAATGCAAATTAGCAGTTCATCTTGCTCTACAATCTGCTAGAGACCAGTAATGCCAGGCTGCAAACAATTGAGTGTTTATGAAATTTATCCGCGGACATTATCTGTTTCGAGAAGAGAACAGTTTTCCAAGAGCGTAGCTCGAGGAAAGCTGTGATCTTCGAGGAACAGATAATGTCCAAGGAAAAATATCCGAGCATATTTTCGCCCCAAATGGAGGCTATTGTATTTATTATCCTTCAAATATTTTTCGCAACGCGCGGAGTTTTGAAAATTCGGGTATATTCTAGGATGTTCCCCATTTTTAGGTGGGGAATATTCGGTCACGTGACGTTTTTAGACCAATCGCGTGCGAGCAAAAATATTTGATGGATTATAATATTCCATATCGGAAAATAGTCAATTAATTTTTGAAATAATTTCTTGATATTCTGGTATCTGCGGTTGATGGAGTAGCTTGTTATTGGAAGACTTGATCCATTTGAAAACAACAGCTGCAAAGCCAGAACTGATTTTTTCCATGAAAGCATGTTTGGACGATACAATGTGACCTACACTTCCATGGTAAGTCTACAATATTTCGTTTTCGTCTTTTGGTGAAACCGCCCATGTACTGCATTTTAAGACGTTTTAGAATACCGCGCTGTATACCAACAGCGTTTTTGAATTAGATGCTATCAAGATGCTGTATATTCATCATGACGAGAAGAATAAAACATGATTCTAAAACATTTATAGCTTCAGTGTTTTTAAAGACTGGGACTCTGGCTGCCACTGTATTTATGAAAAAGATTGCTTCTTGGTACTTCTGTTTTTATTTAACGACGCCTTTCCCAAACTAAAACCGGCCCCTTAATGAAATAATTTTTTACTTTAAACTACCACAAAGTGTATTTTTTCAGTCGGTTGGGAGCTTTCAACAAAGCTAATGACCAGGTTGCCTAATTTATTCTAATTTATGTTCTTAATTTGTCTCAAGTTTTACTCTGTTTTTGTGTATGATGTTTCTTTATAAATCAAAAGTATAAAAAATATTCTCAAACATAATTGGCTATCAGCAGCCTGATTTGAGCATTAATCGGGCAATTGCACACGTCATGCTTGTAATTGGACAGTTCGCGCCATTTTGCACGCGTTGTCGCGGTGAACTTTGTTGAGTAAACTGCTGGGGTTTTCAGCATTCATAACGACGTTTTAAAATTGTTCAGCGCTCAATCGATGCTTTGTTGGTTTCTCGAATTTTGTCATAGTTTTGATTAATTGGTAACAGGACATCGTATCGTCCAATTCAGTCTGTAATCATACTTGTGATTAACAAATCGGACTCCCGCTTCGCGGTCGTCCGATTTTGTTAATCACTCGTATGGTTACAGCCCGAATTGGACTCCACTCAGTCCTATTACCATTATTAATACTTATCTTGTTATTAGTAACAGAACTTTATTTGTTCCATTCAGGCTTGCAAGATGTCCTGCTTGGCCTCAATGATGAATTCCAGCTGTGGGTGTGTTATTCAATCGTTGAGATACGACAACAAGCCGTTGTGTAGAACTACAGTCAACAGTTCTCTAGGTAAGAGGGGTTTTATGCTATATCTAAATGAGCTAGGAATTCCATGGTAGACCCTTTCATCGAATGGTTATCGCATCTTAAAATCCATCAAATATTATCGCTCGGACGCTTTTGGTCTAAACAATTCATGTGTCTGAATATACGTCACCTAAAACTGGGGGATATCCCTCGGCAATATTCCTAATTTTCAAATCCCGCCTTTTGCAAAAAAAGAAATCTGAAGTATAACAACTACTATAACCCCCATTTGACTTTAAAAGTATGTTAAGACATTCGTTTTTCGACATTATCTGTTCTTCCAAGATCAATGTTGTTCCATGAAAACTGCTAGCTCAACTCTAAGAACTAATAACGTCAACAGACAATTGTCTACGCATATTTTCGAGCCAAATAGGGACTGTTGTATATAAATGATGTATAACCCACTGGGCGTTAGCCCTAGTAAAGGGAATCAGGGAACCACACGAGGTAAAGAAAAAATCTTTTGACCTCGGTGGGAATCGAACCCACGACCTCCGGAATAGATCTACCGTCACTCTGCCGACTGAGCTACGAGGTCGGACAGAGAAAGTCGGGGTCGATTTAGATGGCGGATCGCGGCGAAGAGGTAGTAAGGGTACATATGAATGTTGCGCCGCGTAGCACTATGAACACAAATGATGTAACAGAGAATTAACTCTCAAGTGTAAATTTCAGTGCTAATTTAACCACTGAATCCCACCGATGTCAAAAGATTTTTTCTTTACCTCGTGTGGTTCCCTGATTCCCTTTACTAGGGCTAACGCCCAGTGGGTTATTCATGGGTTAAATTAACACTAAAATTTAGACTTCAGAGTTAATTCTCTGTTACATCATCACTGTTGTATATAGTCGAGCTCGAAATTTATATCAGGTTATATTAATTTTGATTAAGTCGAAGGCCAAATCAATGATCGCCTCATAAAATTGATTTTAACTATTATTTCTCTACGTAGTATTAAGCCTCTTGCTTTAGGGAAATTACACGAAATGAATAGACCACTTTACAGTTGTCCACTTAGTGACCTGGCCTTTGAATGACAGCGAGGCTAGAGGTGACCTTCCTTTGATACAGACCTCGCTGTTTTTGTTGTGTAAATGCAAACTAGTTAGCATTAAAACAGCTTGATTTACACAACAAAAGCAGGGAGTTCTGAATCAAAACAAGGTCACCTCCAGCCTCGCTGCCATTCCAAGGCCAGGTCACTTAGCAGACAACTGGAAAGTGGTCTATTGTCATTCGACACGTGCTGTATGTTGTCAAATATTAACTCTCTCGATGAAAGGGGCTTTAAAAGCCTTCTTAATCTCGACATATCTTGTTCATATGATTGATTGGTAACGTGATCTCGTGTCGTACAGTACAAAGATTACTATTGCTTGTATTTCAAATCACTACAGCATGAGGCGAGAGAACACATGCCCATACCCTATGATAATCTTTCTCAATCTATTTTAAGGTGGCTTACTACAGTTTTTCCGAGACTTAGTAGCGCGCGCTACAATAGCCTGCCACACGTCAGTATTTGTCGCCGATGCAAAAATGACGCAAGTAACCTCAAGAAGTAACGAAGACTGCTTCAGCACTTGAAAGGTGTTAAATCGCTTCGGTATATGTAGCAATAGTTTCAAACTCCGTTCAAACATGTATTCAAGCCTAGGGCCAAAAAAATATGGCAAAAAAAGTTTGATAAACATCGGATAAAAGAGCTGTAATTTACTCTTGCTTTCTCACACCCGATACATGGCGTCACATGAGTGTGCGCTTAAATACGGGGCATGCGCAATTCAGTTCTCGTCCAAGGTTGTAAAAACTTGTCTTTGATCGAGGATTGCTCAAAAACCTACCGTACAACCTATGATGAAATTTTCACAGTTGATCTGTTTTGGTGAATCACGTTTCGAGCAAAAATGTTTAAAAAAGATCTGTAAGACAGATTTTGAGCTATTTTTGATTTCACATTCTCTTAGTTTGCAAAAAATCTGTCTTACAGATGTTTACTTTACTTTGCACGAATGTTAAATCAGACCCAATTTCTTATTCCTGAAATTTTACAGGTGGGGTAGATTTTGAGAAAAACGTGAGTTAACCTACTAGTGCCCAGTCTCTCATTGGGTACTCGGTCGCTCATTTTGGCCATTTGTTGGCGTTTAGTTGTTCAAATTTCACATAGAATGGTAAAAGACTTAAGCAAACAGTAAATAGTGAAGGGAAAAACAACTTGGAACCTTTTTCAAAAGAGTTAAAAGTTCTGCTCTTATACTCCATCCAAACTGTAGTAAGCCACCTTAAGCTTCGCGTCATGCTGTCAAAGTTATTTTTAGTCTAGGTCCCATGATCGCGCAGGCAATGGCCAACGATCATCAGGTTGTGTCCATCTAAATAAGAAATTGAAAATTTAACGGGCTAAGATAAAAAGATCAGTTTGTTTTCAACTGCTGCACTGTTAGCATTATTTGCAGAGCTGGGCAAGAGAAAAAAACGTGCTTCTCCGAAGCCGTAAAATAGAAGTCGTGTCATTCCCCAGCATGAATAATGAATGATCAACACAAAGTGCCAAGACTCGAATTTCTAACCTGCTTGTAAGTCTTTTCTCGGAAAGCGCCGAAAGGATTAAAGCGAAAAGCATCTCTTTCGAAAGGTATTTTAAAGCGAAATACAGCTAAAACATTTGTTTCGCAGAACTTTCGCTCCAAAAAACCGATGCAAATCTTTGTATATTTTTAAATTTCGGAAGTGCTGTGTATTAATATTTACCAGGTTTGCATAAACACGTCGAGAAAAGTTACTTATCCTGAGTACTTGTTTCCCGTTTTTTAGAACTTTCGGTCCGAAAATCCTGGTGCAAATGTTTGCATATTTAATTTCGAAATTTCTGTGTAATATTTACCAGAGTTTATATGTCCGCGACGGAAAAATGCTTCTTTGGAACTAAAAAATCTTTTGGATCGAGAGAGACCTACCTGGAAAGCCTTTTGAAAGTGCTGGGTAGGAATATTATCTTCTATGTGTTATCTTCTAGCTGCTGACAAGAATTGCACGCTGTAAAGTCGTTTCTCGAAAAATACTGAACGGCCTAAAGAGAAAAAGATCTCTTTGGAAAGCCCTTTCAAAACACCGGACAGTTATTTTTACTCTGACCTTACGAAATGCGCCTCGAAAATCCCGGCGCAAGTTTTTTGCCTATTTGATTAACACCATTACGTCATTTAAATTGGCTAATCAGGTGTATTTCCTAAAATAGCCTTGCAGTTTGACCACGGGCTAAAATTAGATTGAAAAAGATTATCATGGGAAGAGGCCCATGTTTGGGGGATGTAATCTCTCAGATCAAATACTTCGCTCCTGGGTGCAGTCATTATTACTCAACTGGTTCCTCGACTGGCTTATAAAGAGACTTTGAACTTTCTCTTGCCGCATTTTGTGGTTGTGCAAATGTTTTTAAAATTGCCGTACAATTTCCTAAGTTTTTTAACAGCATTTCGCATGTACAGCGGTGACACTCACTCATGATGACCGCCTCCCTGAGACGACTGATAAAATGCGAAATGATTCACCCACCATATTTCTTTTACTTTTCTTCTCCTTTTTTCCGTTCTTTCTGCAGTTAAATGCGTAAATGCTGTTTTTGTGGAATTTGACAACGGAAGCTGCAATAAAGATTGTAAAGAGACTTGCAGGTAACAAAATGTAACATTCTAATTAGTGCTGTTGCTATGGTAACCCGACGAAATGTTCCCCAGCATTTGATGCAGTAAGGAAAACAGCTTATCTTCACAGAGCTCATGAAATTCATATTCAATGACTGTGTTTTTGTCCTCTATTTCCGTTTGAAGGGAAGAAGTGTTTAAGGCAGCAACATCCCTGGCAAAATGGCCATCCAGTCAATACAAGGTACGAAATATGTCAACATCAAAAAGATAATTAGAGCATTTCTCACTCAGAAGTAATAGAATAATTAATAAACGCATCTGTTTCCTCGTCATGTAGAATGACTAAAGACAATGTTGCAGGCCTGAAAAAGCCTCGACCTGTTATTTAAGGTTTGCAATGACTAGAAACAGAAACAATAACAAATTAGGGCCTGTTTACAAGGACAACAAACGGGTAAACCCTAATTGGAGGTAAATAGATAGCCCGGGTTTACAAGCAAAATTTTACAGGTAGGGTAACCCTACAACCCGGGACAACTTAATGCGCGGCTACACTCAAACGGTCTGGAAACAATCACAAAAGTTAACCCGGATAAGCGGGTTAACCCTTCTCTGTAGTTAATCCCCCTACCTACCAGGGTTACCCTAGCACGCAGATAGGGTACCCCGCTTACCCCTGTAACCCTAGCTACCCTGTAAACGCGACGAAGAAAAAAGAGAAAATGCGTGAGTGCAGGGGTAGCCAGCTTGCAAAGACAACCCTGTCTCCCTGTAAACAGGCTCTTAGTCTGATGCATATATTAATTTTATAACTATTTATTTACAGAGCACGCTTAATGCCGAGATAGAAGCTGAAGTTCGTGGTAACCACTCGAAAGAAATAAGGTAAACATGACCAAACTATGAGTAATTATTTCTGATTTTGAAAAGACCCCACTAAAAAAGTCTATCCGATCCAATCCAAGATAGTTAAACAATCTTCACCCCTTGTCACTTCATGCAAAAATGAAACACCCCAATTAATCGCCGAAAGATCGAGTGGTTAAAAGGCAAGCTGACTAGTACTGGAACAGTTTGCAGCCAGAAACCCTGGTAATAACAATTATAGGCGTATGGTTCTCATGAATCGCCTCGTAACACTTATAAGCCTTTTACTTGCCGTCATTGAAAACAGTCAAGATGAATCATTCCTGCCCTTCCTTTGTTATTTCCTTTCTCTTTTTTTTTTTTTTTTTTTTTTTACTTGCTCGCTATCCATTTTTATTCGTTCAGTTCAGTTACCGTGGAACCTCTCCGCAATGGCTACCTTAGGGGCAGCGGCAAGTGGCCGTTGTTGAGAGGTGGTTGTTGTGAGAAAAACCAGGGGGCCCACGACTCGCGCTGGTACGGATTAAGTCGGGTGACCCTTTATGATACTCATGTTCAATTAACGTTCGTAAGTTGTTCATTAACTGCCTGTTGTCGAGAGGTTATTTTGCCGGTTGGGACGAGTTCCTGTGGCCGTTGCCGTTGTGAAGAGGTGGCCGTTGTAGAAAGGTTAAATAAGAGGGGTGAATGTTATTGTATGGACTGTCCGCCGCCGAACCAAAAAAAGAACCCATTGTGGAGAGGTGCCTGTTAGTGTAGATTCGACCGTATTTATCTCACTTTTATATGTCTGTCCCATTTAAGTGACCATTTCCTGAAGTTAAAAATCTATTATGGAGAGCTAAACTTCGAAGTAATTGAAGAAGAAGAAGCTTATACGGTGAGAAGCTTTATCATAAACAAATGCTTGCCAACGAGCGAGCGAGCGTAGCCTAGTGGTAGGTCGCTGGACTGGTAATCCGGAGGTCCCGGGTTCAAATCTCCTCCCTGCCACTGGATGAATTTGTCTTCGGTGGCCCCGAATTCAACTCCCCCACGCTTTGTAAATAGCCAACTGGTCAGCCTCCCACCAGTTGGCATTCTTACTTGTTATGTTTAATTGGTATCATATTTGTTTGTCACGCGCATTTGATTATATTCGCATGGAATTTACGCGATATAAATGTTAATTATCATTATCAACTCATTCACAAGAAGCAGTAAATATGATACCTTTTAGGCCAAATTAAACTAGATAACCCACCTGTTTCCCGTGTTCATTAAGATTGAAATAGAGATACTGCAAACTTCGGTAATTTAAAATCAATAATTGGAGCTAAGTCGTGGTTTGGGCATCTTAAAAAATTGGCCTAGATTTTTCAAGTTAGTCGTTTGTAATCCGTGTCAATCTTCGCCGTCCTTAGCCATTCTTGTTCCTTTATGGTTTGGAAGCTGTCATTTTCAGGTTTCCTTCAATTTAAAGGTAATTTTGTACTTGGCCAAAATAACCCAAATTACCGTAACTGGGCTCCTTTAAAGTGCTTGGTACATTATATTAAGCTTGTCTTAATTGCATTAAACGTAGAATGTTGAAAACTTATTAAATCAGTTCTACGTTTTATCTTTTCACAGATGCCACGTTTTCTGTCTGATATCGGTGGATTGATGGGAATGTGGATTGGAATATCAGTGTTAACAGTTGTGGAGTTATTGGAGTTAATTGCAACTCTGCTCATTACAATGTTCAAACCATTCACCAAGAAAGAAGAGCGAGTGACAGATGAAAAGCCGAGTGAAAACTGTGCACCCAGACTTTAAAATATGCACACAAACGGGGCGGATTGCAAGTTTTACAATAACTACAGAAATTTTTCGCGCTTAGTGGCTAATTTCACCTTCAGTAAGTGGACAGATACAAGAATTTAAAATTTATGCGATGGTATTGTTATTGTAAAAGGCCCTTTATACATTACGCCGGATGAGTTTGGAAACGGAAGTTTCACTCTGAAAACGCATCAAATGTTTTCCGTCCACACTACGCTGAAGAAATTTTAAAATATCACAATCACGGGTACCGTTCATTTTGGATTTGTATTTGAGGTAAACGCGGGCGAGGAAATCACGTAATTATCGTGACATCGTTTTCGAAAAGCTCTGTTTTCAAATTGTTTTCCGCAGACGCAAAGCCGACGTTTTTAAATTCCTCCAGTTTAAGGAACTTTTCCGAAAAGCTCTGTTTGCTTGACTCATTAGTGTGCACAGTAGGACTAAATGCAGAAATAAAGTTGCGTTTTCAAATTTCTCCCGACGTAATGTGCACGATGCCAAAGTATGCAACTACCTCACAAACGATGACACATCACTCTTCGCTCAAGATGCTGGATAAACATGTTTAAACAACAGGTGCTCCTGGCATGTTCTTTAAAACAGTGTTTCAGAAAAGCACTTTTTTCTCTGTTGCTCGTGCTCGACTTTTTAATAATAATTTTATAATTATGACTTTGCTTACTTCAAGCAATAAATTGAAATCGTAGAATAAGATTATGTTTTAAGTGCAATTTAGCATAAAGAAAGTCATAGTTTTAAAATTCCTTTGTGTTTGTTAAATGCGAATTTGAAACAGACGCCAATCTGCACTGAAAATCATGTGAATAAAATAAGTTCTTTTGTGAAAGTGTGATCTTTGTCCATATGCGAGGTAATGACATTCCACTAATCAAGGAATGTCAACGTCGTTCAACGTCAAACAAAACGTCACCTGATGAAAACAGTTGACAAAGGCCAGGAACTTTCAAAAGATCGGAATGCAGCACCGCTCGTTACAAGTGGCTTTGTTACCGTAACATTCGCCAATAAAAGGCCTTTTTAACACTAAACGTTCACGTTCAACGTGCGCCACAATTTCGTTGCACTATTGAGAGACAAGTTGCATGACAAGTGCTTACATGTGAAAACTCGTTCCGGTGTCTTTTCACTCCAGCATAACAACGAGATCTCGTTTTCCATGAAAGAACACTTTCTCTTTGTCTTGCTTCCAAGATGACTCATGTAACACTATCTTGACCTGGTGGCCAAAGCAAAGGAAGCAACACCCGTTCCAGTCTGTGGCAAAACTGATTTGATCGCTTCTGCCAACATAGTGTTTCAAAAATCGTTAATACGTTAGTCATGCGGGTTCCTGTGCCAGGACGAAAAGTTCGTTCTTGCGCATGTGCTGTGTTGGTATCATGCAAATGACTACAGAGCCACAAGAGGGAAGTTGAGGTGAACTAATATCGGTGTCAAACTCCCACCCGTTTCATGTGAAGATGTGTAACAGCCTTAGGAAAAGCATAAAAGAATATTTGAATCATTATTGGAAAGATAAAACGGTAGGATTTGATATTTTTTTTTATAAGGTGACTCGAAACCTGTTAATTTATGTGTTGACTTGGATGGATTTTTGAGTCGCACTTTTAATTTAACCATTTTCATTAACTTATAATTGGCTACAAATGTAGAAGGCTTGAGCGCTAAGAAACGGCTCATCCTCGGTGTAAGAACTTGAACCTGTAACACTCACCAGTGACGTAAACATAGAAGTTAACATATAGGCCCCAACCCTAACAACAGCTACAAAACAAAGAAAAACTTCACATGTACAGGCTTTTACACCGAGGTTAACCCTGAGGAACGATCATTCGAAAATTTCGTTCACAAAATTTTCCGACACATCAACATATTTTCAAAACTTCATTTTTATAAAATTTAGCTGATAATAACCACAAGTTCGAGATCGACGAGAGATTCTTTTTCCTCTTACATCATGAGACAAGTCTCAGACATTTCATGACAATTATGACCATGGAAAGCTCTTTATCCTATTGCCTTTGTGCTTGCTGCGCTCAGAAATAACGAGAGAATGCGGTCACAACATCTTTCATCTTAAAGGCTTATGCTATCCAATGTGTTACTGAAAGAAACTAAGCGTTCAGAAACCAAGAGCAAACACAGTCTAGAAGAATATAACTTTAAGCTCCGTGCAAGAGGAATTAATGTCTATCTAGCTCATCAAATATTTATCCCGTTGTCTTCTCCAAAGAATTATTAGCATGACAAAAACAGCATTTAAAGAGACTACCGTTTCTGAACACCGAAGGTCTCCTGTTTGGGGAGAAATAAAACCGTCAAAAAATAACCGTCCTTTCCACTGCGATGAAAACCCTTGAATTTGATTCAAGATTTCTTATTTTGCCTTCAAATTCCTCTCGGGTAGTTTGCCATTTGGTGATAACGGAAACGAGTGCATACAATTTATCAAGGCTCGTGTTGGCCATGAGATATATGACAAAAAATCCTGCGAAGCCCGTTTTTAAAGCAGACAAATGCATGCTATAACAAATACGGAAATTGGCCTGTTAGTTCATCTTGTGAAGGTTCATAATTAGCACAAGAGCAATCGGTTTGTAGGTGCAAGTTCAACGTTATGCCGCGATACTAAGAAATTGGTATCGGCTAACTATAGTTTTCAAAATTCTTGCGCTATGAACTAACAAACTATCATACGTTTTCGCCTACCTTCCGCAATTATACGAATGAAAGCACTCATCGTCTTCATAAAAAAGCGACCGTCGCGTTTCCTTGTGAAACATACATTCTAAAGGGGGGTAAAAAGATTTGGAAAGATCAGATTAGTTGATCTTAATCGATCCTATAATCATCTTTTATCAGTATACGTTAGGAATAGGTAGTGCTTACATAACTTCATGATTTGTGCCCTCTCCTTCAGGTCTCGTATCCTCAGTAAGAGCCTGAAGCAGCAATTTATTTTTATATACCTTTTCCCCATTTTAATCTTGCTGTTTGTATATTTAAGTATGCTATGCACATTTTTCTGGCATAGCCCACAGTACCAGCGTTTTCCAGTGGTTCAGAATGGACAGGGAAAAGAAGCTTTGGATGCGTTTTCTGTACGAAAGCGTGAAAGTATGCAAGGGGCCCCATATCATGTGTGCGAATCACACCATGGCAATAGATATCAACTGTACTTCGGTCCCTTAAAAGATTAGAAAACAATGATGCAAGGCTGGCGCGTACTATCCAATTACAAGCATGACGTGTGCAACTGTCCAATATTAATGCTCAAATCAGGCTGCTGATAGCCAATCACGGTCGAGAATTTTGTTATAGTTTTGATTAAAGTAATAATAATAAGTATTATAACATAGCTATATGCTAGCGCGCGCTCTGATTGGCTAATTTTTTATGAAAAAGAAATGGATGGTTCATAGAGATGGTTCAGGCTGACGTCATTGTCGGTGAAATTTCTTGCCAGCAGAAGTTTTTTCGCACAACTTCTTTCGAGTAAAACTTAACTTTAGCTGTTACCAATGACTAGTATTATCCAACATTTGAGTTAGGGATTCCTGGTGACTTTGAAGATTTAGAAAATGTGTCTGAAATGGTTGCAGAAACATCGAAAGCCTCGATAGATCAACAAAGCGAAAGTGCTACTGGTGAAAACAACACGTGCACGTGCACGTGCACGTGTGGCGAAAAGTGCTGCCAGTGAAAACAACACGTGCACGTGCACGTGCACGTGTGGCGAAAAGTGCTGCCAGTGAAAACAACACGTGAACATGCACGTGCAGAATTTGCAATTTGATCAGTGCAGAAAAAGCGACTTTTCAGCGTGAAAAATGTCTTACTATGTTATAAAAGCAATGGACAATGCCTAGCTAGCGTCCATCCAATTCGGGATCCACTTGGATAGTTGGGAGAGCACTTAGGTAGCTAGAGATGCTCTCGGCTGCGCCTCGAGCATCACTTACGCCACCTTCGTGCTCTCCCAACTATCCGCGTGCATCCCGAATTGGATGGACGCGCGCTAGGCATTGTCCATTCCTTTAATGGTAATAGGACTGTGAGTGATAACAAAATCGGACTACCGCGAAGCGGGAGTCTGATTTGTTCATTGGACGACACGAAGTCTTATTACCAATTAATCATAAAAATTGAAATTTTCGAGAAAGGAATAGCCAAGTTATGAGAGAAGGGGAAAATTCGCATTAAAATACCTACAAAGGGGATGAAAAACCTCCTACAGGTAATTAGGCGCCAAAAACACAAAAGCAAGCGCACGCACGCACGTCATTACAACTTTGAATGTGATTGATTGATTGATTGAAACTACAGCTTCGAATGTGATTCGCCTATTGAACTGTCCGATAACAAACTGTCCAATAACAAAACAAACTGTCTGATAACAGCTTGGTAAGTGAATTAGTGGGAAAATAGGAGTTTTTTAAACCAATCACAGTCGAGAAAATTGTAATTTTTATGATTATAATAACAATAATAATAATCAAAAATATAACAAAATTCTCGAATCTGATTGGTCATCAGCAGCCCTGATTAGTAATGGTAATAGGACTGAGTGGAGTCCAATTCGGTCTGTAATCATCACAAGTGATAACAAAATCGGACGACCGCGAAGCGGGAGTCTGATTTGTTCATTACGAGTATGATTACAGACCGAATTGGACGACACGAAGTCTTATTACCAATTAATCATAAAAATTGCAATTTTCGAGAAAAGAATAGCCAAGTTATGAAAGAAGGGGAAAATTCACATTAAAATACCTAGAAAGGAGATGAAATACCTCCTGCAGGTAATTAGGTGCCTAAAACACAAAAGGGCGCGCGCGCGCGCACGCACGCACGTCATTACAACTTTGAATGTGATTGGTTGATTTAGACTACAACTTCGAATTTGATTGACCTATTGAACTGTCCGATAACAAGCTGTCCAATAACAAAGTGTCCGATATCAACTTGGCAAGTGAATTAGTGGAAAAATAGGAGTTTTTTAAACCAATCACAATCGACAAAATTGTAGTTTTTATGATTAGAACATTAATTGGGCAGTTGCACACGTCATGCTTGTAATTCGACAGTACGCGTCATTTTGCGCGCGCTGTTGTTTTGCGGTGCACTTCGT
>CM042748.1:3290232-3307164 GCA_022496165.2 Catalaphyllia jardinei
CCAGCACAGTATCCGAACATTTCTTGTGTAACAATCATAACGCTATATTTGTATGAAGAGAATGAGTAACGTTGAAAAGAAATTGCAACGTGACAAATATTACAAACTCCAAACAGAATGAATTTTGGAGTTTTTAACTTGTAAGGTAACACTTGCTAAGCCTTGAAATGATTTTGCCATGGGCTAAGAACCCTTGAAGACGTAACTTATAAGCTTGTCGCTTTTTTCGTAATTACATTGAATCAAATTCAGCTCTGATTTCAACACCAGTGAAATTAATATTTTCAAGGTTACAAAATAACGAGGAAGGTGATTGATCGCTAAGTTATCAATCAAAGGCTTTCAGATGTACTGGTGATTGCCGAACAAATGTGTTAACTGCTCACAAACGGCACTGGGTGAGAAGAATACATGAGACTGCTTCTATAAAAAACTCTCGCCAAGATTCAACGATTTGTTAATAAAGGACAAACAGCAGGTTTTGTTCCAAATGTGCAAAATACTTCAAATGCAATTTTATCTGTCTGCTCACTGCTGATACAACTCTCTCAATCTAGTTTCACTGAATCTTTCACTGAATCTTTTACAAATTATTTTGATAAAATGCGTTTTGACTAAACGTTCTAAACTTTTCTTTCAGTTTTGCTAGCGAAGCTAACTAAAGGGGGAATATTCCTGAATGCATATAAGAAAGTTCAATAAAGCTAAACATACCTTGGTTGAAAAAAAGCACATTCATTAAGCATGGCAAACTAATGTATGTTGGGAGATTATTTTGATAACGGTATGATAGGTAAGCCGTATGAAAGTATGTTAACGTTCGTAGGTAAAATGGAAATACTCATGAATCCACCAAAGTTTTAAAGTAAACCAAACGAAAATTTTTCTCTGGTTAAAAAAACCCGAACAATTCACATGGCAAAGGCATAATCATAGTTTGTTAGATTATATCGATGGAAAAGGTATTACATCTGTGAATACTATCTTTTGCACCAGCGGCATGGTCTATGAATATTATATGACAAACAACTAAATTCAACTTAGACAGTCGACTAACATGACGTTAGATCACAGGGAGCCCATACAAGCAGTGTGTCTGTTTATGTTTGAAATATAAGGAAATGTATGGGAAAATATTGAAGAGTCTTAATATCGTAGACTTATATCGAGAAATGTCTAAGTTAAAGCTCAAAATAAATGTAAACCTACCTCAGTTGTTGTGTATTGTCGTTTCTGTGGCTCTAAATGGCGAATTTGAGCGATTTGGTGGGTTTTGCGTTAACTGTTACTATACGTTATAAGAAGGAGACAAGGGTGGAAAACTCGTTTTCGACCGATCCATTGCTAGGCCGATTTTCACCCAGAAATTAGAATCGCCCGGCTTCCAAATCGAACATAAGAGAAACTGAAAGGTTGACGCTTCTTCTCGTAGCATTCCATCGAAGATCCATTCAGAATCCAAGCTCTAACCGCCAAATAAATTTCGAGAAATGCAGCTTTCGAAGCGATCAACATCCGCGGCACAGATTTCGTGTGCCAAGGAGCAACCGTCACGCTTTTTGCTCCACGCTGATTGGATGAAGCTTAACAATGCCCTCTTATAAATGCCTCATGTGGAAGGGGAGAGAGGGGCATATTCGTGCCAGAGATTCATCTACTGACTAGCCCGGAGTGAGGCTTATGGCGCGTGACGGAAACCCGACACGACGACAACCCTCTTTCGGCTAAAATAAGAATAGCTTTTAAAACATTAAAGTGGCAGGTACAGAACGCAGGGATGTCGGAACAGCAACAAGGTTATTCATTCCGCACGAACGTAGTAATTCCACACAAAACTTCACAACAAGCACATGCTAGGCTTGTCAGTTAAACTTCGACCTCCGTCACTCTTGTATAAACACAGCCTCTGCCAGATATCCAGTAACCTCTCTGTTACATTTCAACAAACACGACCTCTGTTGACACTTTACTCGCGACCTTCGTCATACTTCAGTAAACACTACTGACTAACGAGATAATTCTCCCTAAACGCTCCTGGGGAAAAACACCTAAGAACTACACCGATTCGCTTATATTCTTTACAGCATAAGATTCTAAAACTTTCCAGCTTTACTAAATAAAGTATCATTATAATATTAAACTATTTACAGCAACATACGCAAACAACTAAAAAGAATTGCTGAATCACTATACTAATTAAATATGCTAGAAGATTCGCGACGAAATTAGCATATTCGCGCATCCTTAAAGTCACTCAACAATTATTCGTAACAGTTACTAATGTCACAAAGCAGTTACCAATGTTGCAAATGTCATGATCTTAACATAAACAAATTAGGGATTGGGCTTAAAGTTTGGAAAATAATACCGACCATGTCATGATGAGATTTTATCGAAGACTCCCAAGAACATAAAAAAAAATTATTGTATAAATATATAGGACTTCTGATGATCAATTTGAGAATTTTTACTTCAGATATTCCTCGAAATGTCCGTGGTACACCAGTCTAAACATCTGGAACTAACTTTGGCTATATCAGTACGCAAAAACAATTATTTTCATAAGTACTTTTCCTAATACTTTAACTTCTAAAAGGACTCAAAATTCTACTCGATCGTAGACTTGTGTCACGCGCCTCCAATACAAGAACGCTATTGAGCTGTAAAATTGTAAACAGATGGAAATATGCCGCATCTTGCAGTAGTCACGCACCTCTTCGGAACCCTAATTCTATTTGCTCCCGGAGTCATCCACCTCTATTGTTTTCAGGACTAGGGCCATTGTTTCTGTTGTTTATACTATTGTTTTCTCGGCCAATTCTGTTAAACCTTACGAGAGGTGCTTGGCGCCTCGCATCTTGTGCCTGACGAGTATAAAAACTTTGGTGGATCCTTAGTTATAGATTTTAGAAAGTGATGACGTCACCTGAAAACGATCTATAGACCAATTTCGATGTATTAAAATTCGGCCTTAAACAATAGACCTCAGCACGAGGCTCTGGGAAATAAGTCCCACACTCTGTAGTTATTCCCCAGAGACTCGTGCTGAGGTCTACTGTTTTAGGCTGAATTTTAATACATCGAAATTCGTCTATTAGCATAGTATATTGAGGGTCCGTTAATTTGCGCCATTAATTCCAATTTCATAAATTAGCAATTTTCCTGCTTGTTATCCCGGGATATCTGTTCTAAATATCGCATATTCCCATTAAATTTTTCTCCAATGCTGTATCCCTTTACTTTTTTATCCCATATCCCAAAACCACTAGTAAGGCCTAGTTTATGTTCCAAAACATAAACCACCTTTAACTTCCCCGACAAACTGCTGATTGGCGGAAAAGAGTTTCAACCCCCGACACTGAGGTAAAGTCTGTGTACGAGTCAGGGCCAGAGCTTATCTCGGTTTCCGTACTCTGAAGAGACTAGGAGTCTTCTAACTCCCTGGATGAGATGCTAGTCCATCGCAAGGTTACCCCAGCATTAAGTTCGTCGGTACCCATTTATACAGAGTGAGGCACTGTAAAAGTAAAGTTTCTTGCCAAAGGACACAAAACAATATCCACAGCCATGGCTCGAACCCGGAATGATCGATTCGGAAACGAGCTAACCATGAGGCGACCGCGCTTCCACAACCTCCGGCGTAGCCGGATGTAAAATAAAGAATTCGTTGGCAAGGGATATTCACAGTTAAACAAAAGCACGCAGTTAACCAATATTTGAAAATCATTTGGATACAAGCGTAAGCTAAAGCGTGGGAGTTGGAACTGAAGACAAAGATTATTGTTTAGTGAAAGCGTGAGGCGGCTCAAGGCTTCTGACTAGAATTATAGTCCAGAATGGCTTGCAAACGCTTTCCCAAAACACGCACCCATCGATAAATATTGAATAGCAGACTATCTGAAGTCGGACCTCGAAACTATCAGCTTCCACACATGCTTTTTCACCTATAACATTTTCCTTAAAGGTTTCGACGAAGGGAAGTGCCAAGGTATGTTAATAACGCACCTAAACTTTATTTGCCTCCATTTCTTGTGAAATTGTCATGCGTATGAATTGTTTTCAAAATATCAAACATCATTGTTGAGCAAATCTTCAACCTCGAATTGTCGACCACAAAATTTGTCCAGTTCAGCCTTAAAGCACAGAATGAAAATGAGTATAGCTTGGCAGATTATGTATGAATGTGGCTCAAAGAAAAATAGTTAATCGTGCGTACAAGAGGAAGTCGTTGCCTTGTTTTGTTTGATATGTATCAAGCACAACAAAACAATTATTACCACTTCCTCTTGAAACAAGCTTAGACTAGGCAAATGCTCATTCTAAAAATAATAGCAACGGCCTATGAAAGTCCTAGCTGAAATAATTGAATGCCCTCTGGCCTGTAAGAATCGAAACCACTAGAGAATGTTAGATCAGCCTAGCCAGATCTCCCGAATTGATAATGACCAAGGACTTTTTTTTCTTTGGGCTTGCACCTGGCCATCATACCGGATTTTTCCTTCTTCCTTGGGCCCACGTAGAAAGATGCTCAGACGCTCGGGGGAGTAAAGTTCGTCTTTGGCTAATTTCGAAGTCCTACTTAAACCAAATATGTTTGAATTACTTTTTTAATTACTCTCACTATCTCAATGATTTCAGATAATTTCGGTGCGCTACTATTTCTCGGTCTACGTAGACAGAGTTATCGCTCGGACTAGCTCAGCAGGCATAAAAAATCAGGCGCCCGATAGTTATATATAAACACAAATAAATCGTCAATTTTTCATAAAATCCGTACATTTCTACATAAACCGCACTCCGAGTTTAAAATGTGCGCCTTTCTAGATTCCCGCTCGTTGGATCAATCTTACTTAAGATCTTCTTTTCTTCAGTTTCTAATTTTTTTTCACCTAAACACCGACTGACACTTTTTCCAATAATAAGTGACACTTTTCCGTACGTTTATTGCTTTAGAATTTTTTTTCTTTCATAAAGGAGTAGACAACTGGTGATTGCCGGAGGCGTGTGTAGTACCGTGTTTCGCTAATTTTAACGTGTGACAATGTTACTATGAAATTCATTGTCATTACTGGTTTACTAGTCAAAGATATAAAAAGAGAAACTAAAACTGCAGGCAGAATAGCTAAAATTAACAATATTATGGAAAATAATGCGAAACAGAAAAAAAAAAAACAGTCAAAATATTCCACTCACTCCAGACAATTATATAGATGTATATCATCTGACAGGTGAAAACACTTCCTTTCATATATGACACATTGCCAAGGTGATAGAAACTCCAGTGGCAGATTGACACCAATGCGAGTTGGCTATGTTATAAGTTTGTTTTTCATACCTTTCAGCCATAAACTCAGTCTTTTATTGTCTTACTGCAGAATCTATACAAAAGCGAGAAAGTTGTTAGCATCCAAACATAACAGAAGGGTTTCTCTTGAGAAGTGCTCGTTATTTTCCACCGAGGTAAGAACTGTGCCGTATTTAGGTGAAATGTGAGGTACCCCGACTACACCGAGGGCTCTAAGATCAGTTCAAGACAGCTTCTTTTAAAATTTTCAGCCGCAGACTTAATTCAAACACTTCAAAGCGTTAGATTTCAAAGCGTTTACTTTATACTATGTAGCGTGTACAAGTGGTGGCGAAATTATTGATATCTAACCGTACCAGACGAATGAGCATTCAGAAGAGCGCGTATTTGTTATCAGTGCAATACGAGAGTGTGATTTCAAGCTTCGGAGAACTAGATAGAGAACCGAGTAACAGACAAGAAGCTTTCTGTAAGTACAATTAGTTAACTAAGCCTCTATTTTATAGGGTTTCTCCCTCAATTCTACAGCTAAATTCAAATGAATGGCCTTTCAATGTTGTTTACCCATTGAACCGTTTTTTGAGCCACATTGCCATGGGTTTCATCTGAAAGCTCTACGCATGATAATTAGTGCATTATTTGCTAAGTTGCCATTCCGTTTCTCATATCATAGTTAGCTGTGAAATAATGAAAAATGATGCCTCTATTAAAACTGTCATTTCCAAATTAAAGTCGAATGAATGATACTGGATTCTCCCCTTACTATCATCAATAATCATTCACAATAATTTATTTTTAAACGAGCAGAAGACGTTGGTGATAGTACACGATACGTACACGCAAGTAAAATTGCTCGAGTTAGGGTCCCCACGCGAAAAAAAGTAAACACTAAAACTGCGTCAAGTGAGACGCGTCCAGTGAAACTCAAAGAAAGAGGGATGTTTGCACATTTGATTATTCAATAAGAGTTATGAATAATCATGCAGGGTTAACTTTGACTCGCCATACAGGAACCACGTTTTCACGTATAAACGCTATATAAAGTTCCCTCAGGGAAAGGTTGTCTCGGCTACCTGAGACCATATAACTGGGCCCTAATTGTGATCGATTTGCTTGCGGATTGCACGGTAAATAAATGTGGAGCGCGTTGGTAGAAAAGAGGGCGGACAGGAGAAAAGATAAGAAAAAACACAGATGAGAAAGGGATGTTTAAATTGATGGAAGAATTGTCGCGAGTGGAGGACACTGCCAGGGACAAGGAGATGTTACGGGTGAACTGCGAAACATTTCAGAAGATATGGACGCCCATTATATATATATCATACCAGCTCACCGCCCACAGCTGACCGCAAAACTATCATGAACTATATTACGAGGGACGAAAATTTAGTGGTGAATGATAAATAGTGTGTCTCTGTCGAGCAGCTGTCGGTCTGACAGTTGCCCCTTGGAAGTTTGGGCTCCTCATCCTCGGTGTAAGAACCTGTAACACTCACCTAACCCTAACAATGGCTACAAAACAAAGAAAACCTTCACAGGTTTTTACACCGAGGTAGACTCGAAGCCTTCGAGTTTACCTCGATGTAAACACTAACTAATATGCTAGTTTCAAGACTTGACCATCAAGTTCATAGTCAAGTCTTGAAACTAGAATATTTACACCCGAATCTTGTCTTTTCCGGCAAATGTAAAGCGAATGCGAAGCAAATATCAGCTAACGGTTTCTCAACAAAAACACTCTGCTTTTTAACGACCATCGACTCTTCTGCGCTGTTTGATAAGGACATTAACTAAGGTTATTCTCAGTATTGCATTGCGCATCCCTACCGCGTACAATTTCGCGTGATTACCGCGCGCGCGCGCGCATCAAAACATGGCGGTTTCTTGACGGCCAGACCTCGCCGGATAAAGGTAAATCGTCATTTTCTCGAAAACGAGTGCGGTAACCTATCATTTCTTTTCCGTTGTTTCGAACTGAGTAATATATTTCTCTATGCATACTAAATATGGAGTTATTCTCAGTGTAGAACAAGAAAACGAAAACGTGAATTAAGCAAGCAATCGTCTCTGTAATCATGGTACTATTATAAAAAAAATCATTTCCTATTTTTCTTCCGATTTTGAAAGCGTGTTCGCTTAACACCTAACTGGCAAATTTTAGAGCTTTGAGTTTGATTCGAAGGCTGTTGAGTGTAAGTTTTGGATTTGACGGTCTGCCATTACTCACGTTTAAAACTGACCGATAGGACATCAGAGGGTTGGATCTAGAGAAAATGACGTCATTTACTCACTAGCTTAGCATTTTTAGCGTGTAAGCGCAATTTATTATTGCAAAACACGGGTTTAAAGGTCTGAAAGCCCAAAACTCCCTTGCTGCATATTAATTAAGCCACGCACTCACGCATTGCATTCTTAAACTGGCGTGACGTCATTTTCTCCTCCACCCAGCTCTCTCAAGATTTTAAAATAAGTAATTGCGGACCAATAAATAAGAAAATTCCAGTTAAAATAAACAGGTGTCTTTTTAAAATCAGAACTTAAAACTTGGGTCAGTTAGTGTTTAGTTAACATAGTTTTGAAATCCAAAGAAAAATAGAGGTTTTTTTTGCTCGTAGTACGACTTTAAGGTCATTACCTAGTTTTGCATTGCGCATTCCTACTGCGCACGATTTTTGCGCCATCAGCGCTCGCGCGTACAAAACGTAAGAGATTTCCTCAAACTAAGCTCGATAGCGAGATACTGATGCTCCTTTCCTCTTAAACGAGCACGGAGAGCCCCACTTTTTATTTAAAAAAATCCAATGAGAACAATATCCTCAATAACTGAGAAAAAATGGCAGGAATCTATGGCTACTTTTTTGGCAAATGAAATAAATGCTACAGATAGAAACGTTACGGGCCCAACAGAGCACGTCCAAATTATGTTTCCCTTAAACGATAAAAATGTATAGAGGATATTACACGGTGGCGAGGAGATATGAATTTTATCTTCGAGTGGCGAGAATAATATCTCACGAGTGAGCGCGCAGCAGTTCTTTTAATTGCTGCCGCAGCGAGTGAGCCTGAAGCGAACGAACGAGGCAGCTCTCGAATCAGCAGAAGATTACATTATAGGGGCTTGCAATCACTTTTTCTTACCAAAAAGAAGGAATTGTGGGAAATGGGAGATTTAGGATGCGCAGTGGTATGCGCAAGGAATTGTGGTTATGCGCGAACGGAAATATTTTAGGATGCGCAGTGATATGGTGCAAGGAATTGTGGTTATGCGCCAATGGATGATTTATGATGCGCAGTGAACCATGCGCTTGCTTGTTTCGTAAAGCAGTGTCAAATTGTGGTGTGTAAATTGTATGCATCAACTTCATGCATCATGACGAATCGATGGCGAGGTGTGACAACGGTTACCGGTCCAAAGATTACCGATTACCAATAATCTAATAACATTGAACCACAAGCCGAAGAGACTGAAATTCGTTCTACCTTGTTTAGTTGTGTAAAACACTCACCAAGTTCGTATTACGTTGAACGATGTGCTGCACCGGCGGTAGCCCTAAGATATCAGCTTACTTTATAGCTTACCTGTTTTGTTTTAAAACCAAGCTACAAAAAAAAACAGCATACGCGCATTTAATGTCGCTTGCCCAAGACAACGGACCATTTATCAAATCACGTCACCTACAACATATAATTTGCATACTGACAGGCAAACGAACTTCGTCTGAACAGCTTTTCCGGCTCGACTACTTTACTCTCGTTCGAACAGCTTATTCACCTCGACTAATTTACTTGGCGGCGAGTTAGTTGGTGGCGAGATGGTTTCTTGGTGGCGTGTTGGTTGGTGGCGAGATGGTTTCTTGGTGGCGAAACTCCCTGGTGGCGAGATGAGCGGATACCGTGACAAGGGATCGAGACAATAAGGCACATACACATACGATTCACATGTAGCTCCCTTTTACCAGAAAATCAAAAGGATGGAAATCAAAGGAAGTGGAAATTGAAAGATGTCAAAATTGTAGCCGCAGAAATCTCACTTATAAATTCTGTAACGATACGCACTAAATGTCTCTGGAGTGTTGACATTGTCGAAGACGCGTCCGGCATCGCCGGATATGTGAAAATGCTAAATTCATGTTCGGATGAAAAGGAGTAGATCGTAGCATATATGAAATGAGTGTGTTCTACACTTTCCGTTTGTTTTAATTATTCATCAAGTTTTAGTAACGATGATTTCTCTTCATCTGATTGTTAAATGCAATGCATTCTGGTAAAAAGTCATGAATTCGAGAATTCGTACTCCCTTTACATATTCTTTTAATTTTAAATCCCGATTATGTTGCTGCTCGCTCGCTACGCTCACTCCGCAACAATTAACTTGACTTATGTAAAAATTTTCTTGTGAAGAAAAGGGCACTTGCACGCGGACGCAATATCTATTCACTCCCACAAAGCACCCAACCCAATAACAATTTCAGTTGATTTCCCTAGCATAACGATTCGAATATGTTGTGCAAATGAATTCTTCACAGTTCAGTTCATAGGGTAGCTGTTAGCATACTTATTACCATTTAGGTATACTAGTTATATAGACATACTAATGACGGCGTTTTTGAAGATTTCCGACCACCTTCCGAAGATTTCCGAAGATTTTCCAAAATTGTTTCGAAGGCCAGGCGAACATTCCCGAACATTTTCCGAAAATTCCCGAAGATTGCCGAAGATTGCCGAAGATTGCCGAAGACTTTCGAGGAAGACCCGACGAATTTAAGGCCAATTAAGAGACAAACTTGATATCAATGATATCATCGATAACTCACGTGTGAGATTATGGAAAATAAACCACTCGGGTCCCGGATGTAGTTTTTATGAATTTTACGAGTGGTATATTTACGGGTTAGAGACTGTTGTGAGTGTTTTGTTTTCAAATATACGTACGCGCTTACTGTACAATGAACGAGAAATTTTCAATACTGCACGAAGCGAAGCTGAGTGCAGTATTGAAAATTTCGAGTTCATTGTACAGTAAGCAAGTGCGTGTATTTGAAAACAAAACACGAACTAGCAGTCTCTAACCCTTTTAATATTCAATCTGAGTTCACTGCTGGCGATAGACTTGCAATGGCTTCCCGCCCGACCTGAACACTGCACAGTTTTTATGCGTTATTGTAATAACGCACTCTGTCACTTGGGAACGAGATCAATGACCAATGACGCGTGCGGATTTTAGACAGTGAACGAAGATTGAATATTAATTTCCAGTAAAACACTCGTGTCTATATAATAATAATTAATAGTATTTGAAGCCATTTTTCTGGGAGGTAGATGATTAAACAATCAAAGAAAGTCGAACTCTGTGTGATATAACACGCTGCATTGGAAAATAATCACGCTTATTTGTTGTTGCTTATTTGTTGCGCGCGGAGATCACCAAAAGTCACCTTAATAACCGTATTTGTCAGCATTAAGGCGTGAAAACAAGCACGGTGACATCCTCTTTTTATTACGTTTTTAATATCTCTTTGTCTTGTAACAACAACATACCAAGTTTCATCGGAAATCTATGGCAGGTTCTTTTACTAGGGAACCACCTTAGATATGCGTGCACAAAATATAACATAAAAGAGGCGCTAATTATCACGTGCCAATGAGTTACTGGGACCCTCAATTTAAGTTCCTCTAATTTAACCAATCAATGGGCAAAGATTGACAAATTCGTAGGGCAGGTTCTTTATCAGTGGAATGACCTTAACTTCATTAAAATATACCTACATCCTAGACGTACTAGGTTTGACGACGAGTTTCACCTTTTACTAGTAAAGGAGCCAATTGCCGAATTTGTGAAATACCAGGCCGATAGCCGTCTCCTGGGCAGTCCTTATTTGGGTTGTCATAAGTGTTGCGTGACGGCTCTGATGCAGGCGGCTGCGTGGGAGACTAGTTGATTAAAACAACATCGTTTGCCTAAATTCAGAGATACTTGCATCTCTGCTCCGTTTTATTCCAGATGCACGGAATTTGGATCAGCGAAAAATCCGGCGGCGTCACTATGAAATTTCGCTTAACTGAGGTGAGCAAGAAGTGCTTAAGGTCCATCAAAAATCATTTTGATATTTCCTTAATGTAATTTCAAGTTATACATAAAACACTAACGCTACTAATGCATAAACGGATGGTTCTGCACTATTAGTTATCAGCTCAATCGTAAAAAATTCAAAATTACCAATCGCATTTTATATATCTCCTCATAGTCACAACACGACAATGGCATCAGTGAAGTACATAATTGCCGAAAGAAAAAAGTTTAATTGGACTAAATGGATCGGCTGCAGATGGCACTTTATGTCTTTTTCTTAAAAGCCATGATTAATTTATCCTCAGCGCTTCTTTCACAGAGTACTGCTTACTCTTCGAAGTAACAAAGCACAAGACCACAAGACACAGAGGCGTTGGAAGCTTTTTTCTGAGGATTTCACCTCAAGCCTTCTTTCTGGTACGTTTTTTTCTACCCGGGAGAACAGGTATTTTAAAAGAGGTTACAATTTATTCGGCCTCTGGTGAAATAGAAACATATTAATGAAGATATGAACAAACGAGACCGTGCACAAATACGACTGACACTTGAAATTCAAATGATTTACATTTAAAACTTTTTCTTTCATTCTTTCTTTCTTTCTTTTTCAATAATAAGAATGGAAACATTGGCCTTCAAACACCCAAAACAACAAAACAGAAAAAGAGCGCATGTTTTTACCAGCCTCATACAAAGACATTAATAATGAGGTTGGAAGGCCTCCACGTTTAAGGTAGAAAACATACCGCGTTCTCCGACATATACAAGTGGTGCGGCAGAACAAGGCCATTGCAAACATAAGCAGAAGTACTGATGCAGATTCAAATTGGTGTTTTTGTATTTCACCTCTTACTTTGCTTTCGTAACAAACTGAACCATAGACTTGGTGTGTGAAGCTTCTTCCTGAAGCACGTCAATTCAAAATTCTGATCCATTTTACAATAGATTACAAAATTTGCATGCGAATTGCATCCATATCACCCTCAACTAACTGAAACCATAACAAAAACACTCTTTTTGTTCCGATAACTCAATCAGTAGCTTTTAGGTAATATTGTTGGTTTTTTAACAAATTATTTCGTTGACTGAATGTCTTGAAACAAAAGGCAGGTGTGAGCAAAATGTAACGTATATTATAATTTAAAAAATATTTACATTTTCGACACAATAAATAATCTGATCGATTTTAAAAGGGCTGCTATCGTACGATACGCATAAGTCAAATAAAAGCAATCAATCCAAAAAGGGCTAAACGTTCCGGTCAAGAGACCATGGTTTCTTGTTCTCGTGACTTAAAAGCAGCAACGAAAGAGAAATGCATGATTACATGTCTATAAAACTGCGAATACATCCGAAATCACATTGCGAAACATTTAAAACGTAAAATCTAGCATTAAATGAGCTAATGTTTTATATCGGTAAAGTTAACTGTGTTTTTTCGTTAGTTTCCCGCATTGCATCAAGAATTAAATATTCTCGTCGACTGTTGTGTAACTGACCAAACAGACAGAGCTTAAGGCCTCTTAAGGGCCCTTTCAAAGCACGGTGGGGGTGCACGACTGTGCTGTCATATTGAAGTATGACAGTGGTTCACTTTGATAGAGATGATGGCCTGATTACGAATTTACAAGCTTTTTAGAGAGTGGGTAAGGGATAGGGTGGGGGAAAGTGTCAATTTTGATAATATCGTCGCATAAGAGTTCCTGCGCACCCAAATGTACCAATCTTACCCACTATGGTCTTTGCATTCCTCTTGGCATTTCGTTGTAACCCATAATTCCAAAGGGGCCTGCAGGAATTTATTTACTTTTCGTCCCAAGCTCTTCTCTTTTTCATAGTCAGCTACCTACGGACCAAGAGTCGATAATTGAAACTTTCAGTAACGGGGTAAAGCATCGACAATATAAGACGAGAATACTTATATCTACTTGGATTCCATTAGTAAACTCGGTAAACTATTTTATTAAGTGCAGAACACTCTTGAACAATGATGGTGGAAATTTGCTTTTCCAAGAACAGAAGTGGACAGTCAAAGGTTTAATCCCTTAATTTAACTTAATTGATAAAGCCTTGGGCATCCCTGATACTGTAACAACCACTCGAAACTCTAAAGTTGTTAAAGAAAGTCGTGCTCAGTTCATATTTGTAACACTAATGAAACTTTCAAGGCCAAAACGGTTTTGCGCAACTTTCCGCAAATTGTGTAGATTCAAAGTACTTAGCATATCTCACCAATTAAAGTTACGTTCCTGCCACTTAAGCCATTAACAGCACATTTTTAAATTTAATATTGACCCCTCGTCGATCTGGGGCCTATTTCATTTGTTGTTGATTGCAAAATAATATCAAAAGAGAAAAAGGGAAGACCATAGAGAAATAAATTAAATTCAATTTTTCCAGAATGTCAATCTTGCTTTAATTAAAAAGCTTGCATTCTCACAAAGAAAGATGCTGCCAGCTTCATTGTCCCACATAACGATTTTTGAATATTAACTTGGTAATAACCAATCACAGCCTGTGATAATGTCTTCCAGACGAGACGACGCTATGCTTTCACGACACCGAGATAATTTAAATTGCACGAAACCTTGAACAGATAAAGGGTTTTACAGATTGCGCGCATAAACTGCAGATATTAATGACTAGTCGATCAAGGTAGGTATATTTTCCCTTCGCTTCTGTACCTCTTCGCCGTTGTCGACTTTTGCGCCAAGTAAACCCTCAGATTTCCGTGATGAATCTATGAAAAATTTTTGACTGTAAATAATTAAATACTGGTGGTAAGCTCGCGCAAACCGTCTGTAGTTGACTTTTTTTCTCCGCACACAAATTTTCAATATTGGCATTCTATGAAGACGAAACCATTGATTCGAATTGAATGTATTCTTATGCATCTTTCTGGTTATACAGCGTTTATGGATAGCACTCCTAAGCAAAAGTTTTTTTATCATATCTCCCACCTAAGTTTTAATGTTGCAATGCATATTTTCGATGATGAGCTCGTCTTAAAAGCAAATCCAACAAGCTTAATTGTAATTCATGATTTATTTTCGTCAAAGAGGAAAACCTCGAGTTCTTGCATTCACTGATCTTTTCCCTAATACTTGCGACAAAGGCAAAAAGAACTGACATCTTTTTTTAAAAATAATATATTTTATAATATTTTATTACTACAACCATCAAGGTTACCATCGTGTTTGAGGCAAACAGGTTATTAAAAGATGCGTTTCACAGCTTGTGTCTTTTAATAACTTTACCCGTCTGCGTATGGCTACCCCGATGCAAATATTCTTTAAGTGGTTGATGACATAATAATAAATATTATATTTTCTGCAGACGGTGGGGGAAGCCACTCTTATAGAACCATTATTTACAGTTCTAACGTTCAAGTTCTTCTCAAAACCAAAAAACCCGAAAGAAAATGTTTAAAATGGGATTGTCTTGAAGAATAATATCTCATCTTTGATATCGGCTTTTTTCCTGTGTGCTAAGCAACTAAGCTTCGCAAGGTGTCGGTGACATAAAAATGTTACGACTAACATACAAGCTACACTCAAGTTTTTGCACTAAAAAGATCGTTTTACAATATTTTCTGCAAACACTGACAGAAACTGAAGGTTCTCAATTTTCCAGCTGTTTTCGATCTAAAACTAAACGAAAATATTACTTAAGTCTCGCTGTTTGGGTCTTTAGACCTCTTCTTAATTTCCACGACTTCATGCACTGTATTGTGATGTAAATCAAAAAGGGTTTAAATATGTAAGTCTGAATATTATTTGCTTAACAATGCTATCCAACAAGAAGACCGAAAGGTTTAGTATTCGATGGCATCAGTATGTTTTATTTCCTTTCTTTGTCTTATAATCTTTGAAATACAATACACACCACATTTGTTTACATTGCAGAGAGAGTTTTTGAATTTAGGTCACTGAGGAGGCCGACAAGTTTCTTTAACATCGCGAAAAACAATATCTTCGGTTTATTAGCGATTTGAAATTGTCAGATACTATAATCTTTTGAATGATATTGTTTTTTCTTTGATTAACAAGCATGTCTTGTTCAGTAATTTCTTCAGTTACAGGTCACAGAAGACTTCAAAATGTGGATAGAAAATATGACACTCTCGGCTGTCGCTTCGGCTGCCCTTCTTTAATTCTCATAACATATTCACCCCATCTGTGATCAATTACAGACCAGACGTACAGCAACATGGAATCTGAATAACAATGGAGCAGATCTGATTACTATACACGTAGAAAAAACTTTTCGCCGCAACGACATGATAGAGTTCAAACTGAGAGCCAAGAATTGCAGTCCGAGGACAGCTTTTTCGATCTGGCTGGGTCTTTAATTCTATTTCTATTTTAGGCTGATCGGATGTTTTACAGATCCGTACACAATTTTCGTTTCCGATCCTATGCCACATTTTTATTTAACAAGAAATCCATTTGTTTTGTTCTCAAGGGAAACGAAGCGGGGTTTGAAGCAAGGTCGTTAGTGCTTGACAAAAAAGAATTGCCCGTGTTTTGTGTTCGAGACGGCGAGGAGTCGAAAAGATACGAGCTCCAGACAGCCAGATTCATGAGTGCTATTTTATAACATTATCTTTATAGAATAGTTGTAGCCGTTTTACAAAACAAGATTATACTTACAAACTTCTTCGGTGTAAGCAATAGACACCGTGATATTTTTGAAAATGCATACATGAAGCTGCTGATATGAAATAATTAGTGTTACAACGTGGGCGAATGCATTCCTTGTGTATACAAAACTCCATGACTACGTTTTTGTATACAGTGTGCCATATTTTGGAAAAGAGATAAGATTTAACAATTGCAGGTGATTAATGGAAAAAGAAACGTGCAATCTTGAATATGTTCTGGTGGCGCTTTAGATTTGAATTTATAGAACTTGATGACGTCACATGAAAACCATGCAGTGATTTGAAAGTCATGTGTACTTTGAAAGGGAGCTAATAAATGCCAATAAAGAGCTGAATTTAAGAAAGACCATAACCCCTTCACTAAGAACGTTTAGAAAGTCGAATGAATTAAAAACAGCAGTATACTATGTTGTTTTTAAGCCTTGTTACTATCTAGGTAAGTCTAGGTAGGTTTAGGTAAATCATTAATATTCAAACTGTCTAGGTACCTGTATACTAATAAAGTGTCTTCCTCCATACTAATGAAGTGTCTAGGTAAAGTGCCTTCCTCCATTCTAATAAGCGTCACTCTAGAGTAATAAAAACAATACACCTATCCAGACTTGCCCGCTAATAGTGAACCCGGATTGGAAAAATCTGTTAAGTTTTTATCTGAACTCTCAGCTGTGCTGACGAAAAAGAGAGAGAGAGAGTGTGAGAGAATTAGTTCTTGGCTACTTGGTCGAGTTTTCCGCTCTGTTAGTCACGCACTGAACTCCACTTTCAATCCTAGATTTGCATACAAACTGAAGAGAAGAAGCCCGTTGGGAATAGCTCTACCATTGAAATGACAACAATAGAAGTTCAGAGCGCTAATTAATTTCGAACAACACGTTTCTTGAATATTACTTGTTAATA
>CM042748.1:3308887-3348580 GCA_022496165.2 Catalaphyllia jardinei
TTTTTTTTTAAGCCTGGTTTTCACTAGCGACGCAAGCATAAGCGCAAGCACAAGGATCAAATTTTTTCCTTTTTTCTTGTGCTTGCGCTTATGCTTGCGTTCGCTTGCGTTGTGTGAAAACGGAGCATTATGCTTGCGTTTATGCTTGCGTCGCTAATGAAAACCTGGCTTTAACGAAATATGTCCCGAATACGGTCAAACTGTATATGATAAAGTAACTCATGAGTGATTCATAAAACTCTCTCACGCATGTCGATGATGTACGCATGCGCTCGTGGGCATTAGAAATTGGTTGATTACAAATGGAGTCAGTTTCCCATTGCTGGAAATCTGTCAAACGATTTTTTCGTAACTTCGGTAAAGGGGAAAGGAACAAGGACAACATAAATTTTTCAATAGAGTGTGGTTGTGGTAAAATTCGATCTCGTCTCTTTAACTACGGCTGGCGAAAATTAAGTATGAACGCAAATGGGATATCGTGTATAAACTGCCTTTGCTGAGCCAATAGAAAACCGTGCAGCAAAGTGCTTTCAGTGATGCACAGCGCAGAGTATTCCGATAAATAAGATGAAAAGCGATTTCCTTAGAAATTACTGTTTAGATTTTATCGCTTAAGTAACTCAATGATCAAAGAAAGATTTCATAACAAGGCTTAAGATGTTGCGAAATCTAGGCATTTCAATCATAAATCTTAAAAGAGGATTTAAGATAGAAGTTTCTATCAGGCATTTTTTAAAAAAATGGGTTTTTCTATGACCCAGTTGTAGAATAAATTATCTGCAAATACTTGGGAAAGGGTCAACAAAACACAATTCGCTTTTTGATGATTAACAGTCGGCCTTATTCGCCACAGAATACATACTCGCTTTGAGCCGGAGTATCACACTAGGTTTCAAACAACATCCAGAGAAGAATCTATGTAATGAGAAGTATGAAAAGTACGTGCATATGATATAGTATGACTTATTAAATATTCATTTTTTAGTGGTTGAAAGAGCAGCCTTATCTTGACGGCAGCCTTACATATACTGACACAGAATACATACATTCACAGAGACTATCAGTTGCGGACTCTACTCATGAACCTTGTCTGATAAAATTCAGTTATTGCTTGATTATAACAGCGTAGAACGATAGGAAGTAGCGTGCTTTTTTGGTTTCAAAAGAGTACAAAAACAAACTCAAAATAAGCTGTACAAGTAGGTGACAGTTGAATAATGAAATTGCTTCACAAATAGCCACTAATTTTTTTCTTTTCTTGAATTATTAGCAACAAAATACCTCCCCAGTTATAGAAGCTCTTTACGAATGTGGATTGGTTTGTGAGAGAAGAATTTTCTGAATTGCGTCGGCATAGGGACTTCGGGAAATTTCAGTGTAATTTAACAAAGGAAAACCCCTGACAGATGAAGATTGCGAGAAAGACTCCTAGATGATAAGAGCGCTTTATTTAATCAGCTGTCAGCTCACGTTTAAAGGCACTACTACTCAAAGATTGCATATGATTTGAATACAATCTCACTCAAGATAACGAAAGGCGACTGATTAACAGCCATCAACGATTCATGACACCGAAGGTGAGAGACCATGGCAAACGGAACATCAACAAATGGCGAAAGATCAGACTGGAGCGAAGGCAAAGCTGAGTTACATGTAATCCTTCTGTGTACGGTAGTGCTTCTTATAGCAGCAGTGATCGTGGCCGGAAATTCCTTGGTGATGGCTTCAGTGGTGTCCAACAGAAGACTCCAAACGAAAACAAGTGCATTTATATCAAGTCTCGCTGTGGGTGATCTTATGATCGGACTGGTTGTGATGCCGTTGATTGTGGTCTCCAACACTGTTGGACCCAGCGTAGAACATGGACTCAAGTACTGCCATGTGACTATCTCTGTGGCTGTGATGCTTATGTTTAATTCGGTGGCAAATCTCGGCGCTGTGACGTTTGATCGCTTTTTAGCTGTAGTGGTTCCCCTACGCTACAAATCAATCATGACTAAACGAGTTATTGTGCCTATCATAGCCTTTGTGTGGGTTTTTTCAACGATATTCGGATTTATCCCATTCATGGGATGGCGTTCTGTCATTGAACCTAAACGTTCCTCGGGGTTATTTTGTCAAGTGCCTCTAAATCTTGCTCGAGGGTATATCATAACAGTTTGCGTTGTGGGATTCCTCCCATCAATTTTTGTCCTCGCAGCCTACATCAAAATCTTCCAAACTGCGTATCACCACGAGCTACGGATCGCAGCAGCTATCAACAGCGTTCTTCGGAATCAGAACGATCTTAAACTCAACATGATTAAAGAAATGAAGGCGGCAAAAATGGTCGCTTTGGTTTTGGGGGCCTTTATCTTCTCATGGGCGCCTCTGTTCATAATCATGATTGTAGATATCGCAATGAAGAACGCAGTGAACTCGTACATTTATGCAGGAGCGGTGATCTTTGCCACCCTCCACTCAGCTCTTAACCCAGTTATTTACGCCTCCATGAATTCAGAATTTCGAGACACTTTTAAAGCGTTGCTGCAATGCCGGGGTGTCAACGCCAACAGAGTCGCGCCAATTGGTACAGTTTAACGTTTGCTTAAAAGCAGCGGCGTGGATTAACGAAACAAGTTTATAATTTAATGAAGCCCGGCAACTGTTTCTTAATTGTAGATAGACTGTTACCACGCTTACCATGTCTTTTCCAGCGATCCATTAGCTACAACAACCCGGAAGGCACAATTACTCAGAGCAACGTGATATTTTCAAAATCGAAATGCGTGCGTGTTTTTCTCTTTTTGTTTTTTTTTTTTTCTTTTTCCTTCGATGTTTTCTGCAAAGAAAAGGATGATATCTGCTTTAGGCTAAAAAAAATGAATATATCGGAACTAGAAATCGCTGGTGATCTTGTTGATGTAAACTGTACGTAAGTAAAGTTGGGGAAATATTGCTCAGCGCGGACCTCCGCGCCGGTAAAATGTGTTACTGTTGATGTACTGATAAAAACGACTTATGAAGTTTACTTACCCAACGAAGGTGTTGTTGCTGTTATATTCAATTCATTTAACACATTAAAAATTCTCACTCTGCTTCAAATGTTTGTTTCCAAATTATTTTGATGAAAATGGAAAACTCAAGTTGAAATACTGACATTACAAACGAGTTTATAACCGTGTTCATTCTTCAGAGCAGAAAAAAACGTTGCTTTGTTTTGCCCTCACTAATGCATCAAGCTGTTTTAAAGTTCCTTGTGTATGGTGCATTTTGTCTCGTTTTCAGTTCAATCTTTTGTTTTGCTGAGACGAAACACTTGTCAAATTATCAGCGTGTTCTACGAGGTCACAGTGGTGTGGTTGGTTTCCCACTTCGCTAATTTCCCGAATTCTTTCTAAAATCAATTTAATTTATGCACTTAAACCACCGAAGAACTCTTAAGATTCAGCTCTATTTAATTTTCAAGTGTTTTTCTATGTTTACATCGATGCATCTCCCACAAAAGAAAACTATTTTCATGCAAATTTTTTGACACTGTTTCAGAAAGACAAAGGGATTTATTTGCAGCCAGAAACTTCCGTCGTGCCAATTTAAAACCTGATTTGACGCTCAAGTCAAACCAGTTGAATATAGATTTCTTTTAATGAGAGGAATGTTTAATTTACCGGAGGAAGCAGTGGATATCTTTGAACATGGCAAAGGATAGAAGTTTTAAATTAGATACTTGCAAAAAGGCGACGTTCGAGGCTTTCAATATTAATTCATTGACAAGCTCACGATAAATCAAAGACAGAGTTGCACTTCGTATGACAGCTCCAGCGCCAAAATCTGATTTCTACATAATGTGCCATCTTTTGTTCAATTCCGGCAGTCCATCTCAAGGTGTACTTTTATTTTAAACACGTTTTTCACTGGCTTTCAAGGTGTCAACCATGTTCCATCTTTAAGGTTCAAAACTTTTCGTAATCCAAGAAAAGAAGAGTTTAAATGGCACTTCAGAGTTTCCTTTTGTAACAAAATAAGGTTCCAATTAATTTTTCGAGTAATACTTCGCATATTTAACAAAGAAAATTTGGGACTCGATTAAAATAATTACAAAGAGGAGAAAGGTAAGGACAAATCATCAGTCGATGCTGTTTATATTTTGTGGGTCGGAAATGTCAAGATCAAGGATAAACTTAAGCGTGTTTTTTTTACAAGAGGTTTTCGTTTCCAGTCCAAGCAAGAATAAAAATAAGGCTGCTTTGGATTTGAAACAGTTATTCGACATAACTTCCAAGCATAATTACTGCGTTCAACTGATCTCACTCAACTGTTGATCATCTTTTCAGTAGGTGTCGCTTGTAATGAATAATTTCATCCATGAACAACAAAAGACAAAAAGAGTCTATATAAATTGAGTTGTCTGTATAAATACGGTTACTAAGTGAAGTCAACGCATATTTAACCTGAGGAGAAAGGCCGTTTTCCATTGGGTGGCAAGTTTCGAGTGTATGTAATTATAAGTTGATTGAGTTTTTGCTTGAACCTTCTTTGCCTCTAAAAAGTTATTGTCATAACATGTAAAATCGTGTAGTTGTAAAAACAAATACTGAGCAAAGTTTTCAATCAGGGGTGCACCCCTCAAAAAGCCTATTATACTCAGACAATTACCAAGTAAACATAAGGTTATGGAAACCACCGCCAAATATCTTTTAATAGTCATATTTTTTGTGCGTGGCTTTTGTCCCTCAGGCGTCTGTACACTGGTTATGTTGTCAATGTTTCAACGTCAGCGAGACTGTTGTGTAATGTTTTAATGAATACTTCCCAATTCAAACAAAGCGATGCTTTTTGATTAATTTAATTTAGTAATAATTTTTTAAATCTTTTTCTTCGTTGTCTTTTTTCGGTTTCTTTTAGCAATCTGCTCATAACCCGCAATGAGTTGCCAGTTTAACTTAGTGCAAACTTTGTTTGCTTTCCTGAAATTGTTTTAATTCAACCTTTTTTACTGCAAATTGCAAGTTAGGCTTGTTTCAATCAAGAATATTGACGCACAAATGCATTTTTGATAAAGGCAGCGTTTTTTCTCTTTTCCTCTCGACTCGCCTTTCTTTGTTCCATTGGAGGACTTGCACTAATAACAAGAAAATCCTGCAGATCAACTCAGCCCCCCCTCCCTCCCTCCCTCAAATGGACAAACACTCTGACAACAGTTAAGTATTAGTGTCTTTTTATCTTCATTCTGTGATTGGCTTAAAAAAACTCGCTCAACCAATCAGATTTTAGACGAAGCCATTGCGTCCTGATCACGTGCGTTTTCCCGCCATTAGCGCCTATTTGGTGTTGGCAGAGAAGCAAAATGGTACAGTTTTAATTAACTCGCAAATACCGTCGATAGAGAGTAACAAAGGACTTCGTTTAGCCAATGGTGGCAGGAATGTCAGCAATACAGATTAAAAAAAACGTTTAAGCCTTTGAAGGCATCGACAATAGAGAGATATGGCATTGACCTTGCCTTTTTCAAGTTTAAAAAATAAAGAAGTATAACCGTGCTCCTCAGTAACAAGATTCTTATGTTCAGGGTTTGCTGGGTAAGATACAGAAATGAGAGATCTTTGAGGCTCTAATAATAACACCTCGGTTCCATTCTCGTCCCCATAGCCCTTTTCTCATTTGTTAACCGGCAGGGCCTTGACACGAGAATCGAAGAGCCCCTTGATTCTCTTTCCGAGGCCCCGCCAGCTAAGAGATGAAAAAGGGCTATGGAGACGAGAATGACCTCGGTCCGTGGTTCGTTTGGTAAAAGCTTTACATGTCGTTTCTTCACCTTTTCCCTGCCCCTCCCCCTAGAGCAAGGCGTATTTTTTGCTTCGGGAAAACTATGACTGAACAAGTGTTCACTTGTGTCACAATGAAATACTAACGACACATGACAAGTCATTTATTATGTTTCAAAATTTCGTCGACCTAAACGACACCTGAACGTGCGCTAAAGATCAAAACGTTGACACCAAAGCAAACTTGTGGCCATTTGGAAGGCTGGCGAGACAATCAAACACAAGAATTCCCTCTTCTCTTTACACAGGGAAACAGCAAACTTATCAGAGGCTGTACAAAAGTCTCCCCTACATTTCGATATAATTCTCTTTGGGGTTATCGCTGTTGTGGTAAAATTAAATCAAGGAAAATTCAAAGTGAATTATTGTAATGAATTTACCAGAACGGTGAATGTATTACAAATAACTGAAAGAACTATTTTAACTATATCAACTTTGCGAAAACTACAAAGCAACAATCGCACATTTTTAAAATGTACCTTTTTAAGATGGGCACCACACGAGAGGACTAGTCCGGCCATGCGACTAGTCCCTGCGACTAGCCCCTGCGACTAGCCCCTGCGACAAGTCCCTACAAAAAGTCGCCGGACAAGTCCCATCGTGTGAACTAGCCATTTTTTCTTCAAAATCTGCTCGCAAGGACCAAAGTTTGATCCCTGGGACTAGCCCCACGAATTAAAACTGTTTTGAATTCTTGGAACAAGTAGATGCAACTTGTTCCTCAAAACGCTTCGTGTGAACTGTTGGTGGGACAAGTCCTTGCCACCAATCTATTCATGTAAACTCTTTAGGGGACTAGTTGCAGGGACTAGTCGAAAGGACTAGTTCCCTCGTGTGTCCCGACCTTAAAACTCCGATTCAGTGGCACCAAACGTAGGCACGAACCAATAACGAAACAATAACTGTACCAAAGTATGAGGTAGTGGAATCTTAGGCGACTCTCGCTTGACTGTTAATAATGCTGGTTTTTATCGAGCTTTGAATTACTGGATAGAAAAACCCCTCTTATTAATAAAATCCTGTCGAGTTTTCAACCAGTCAGAAGCAAAGCAAATTCAGTCACCAGTTGGGTTACGCGTATTTCCCGCGCTCTGAAACCGTTACATATTTTTCTGCGCTCTGTGACCGTTACACATTTTTCTGCGCTCTGTAACCGCTACATATTTTCCCGCCCTTTGTACCTGTTACACATTTTCCCGCCCTTTGTACCTGTTACATATTTTCTCGCGCTTTGTAAGGTGTTGCATATTTTCCCGCCTATTGTACCTGTTACATATTTTCCCGTGCTTTTACGGTTCCTGTGACATATTTTCCCGCGCTTTGCACCCGTTACATATTTCCTGTGAGTCATTTTACTCGGTACATATTTTCCCTTGCTATTCACCACTTGGATAATGAAAGGCATTTTTGCCCAGCCATTAAAAACGCCTTTGGCGATGCACTGAACACGTTTGTTATAACCTTTACAAACAATAAAATGCCAACTAGTTCAATTCTTTTTAACAAAATTGAAGAACCCAGGCACTTTTTCTGAAACAGCAAACAAAAGAGCGTTGTTAGTTTAAAAAATAGAACACTGTTCCAATACTCCACATGAACTAAGCAATTAACCAATTGTCACCTGAACATTTGTGCTTAATGTTTGACCAGATGATTTTGGCCTGCGAGAAGCCAAACACACCAAGTCTACCCCCAAGGTGAGTTTGGTCTTTGATGGTTCCAGAGTCAGTCATCATCTCTGAACCGCGAAATACTTGGAGCCTGTAAAAAGAACGAGGAAAATCAAAAAAACCTAGTCAACCTCTTCGATGGACAGGTTCCACGATTTTACCTAAGCATGACGAGTACCCGAAGTTATATTACAGTTCTAGTTTGAGCTGTATAGTAATCAAACTATCCCGGGGGGGAGACTTATTCAATAAGGAAGGAGATGTTTGTCGTCCCCCCCCCCCCCCCCACTGGCTTTGTATACCTAATAAGTCCAGCAGCCGGCCGATGATACAGTTGCCATCTGTAAGCCGTCTTATTCTGCCAGGGAGTCTGCAAAGGATCTGACCACAGCACTTTCACCTGAAATAGTAACACTTGCTTAGAGATTAATTAATTGAAGGCGCAAGCGCTGGATATAAAGCCCTTTACCAAGGTTACCTCATTCGGGATAGTTTTGGAGCTCCACAAAGCGTTGCGAAGTGTTTGACTTGGGCCAGTCTTCGAATTGACAGCCTGTGTTAACAGAAATGAGGTAGAAACGTTTAATCGGTCTAACTGGGCTGGAAGAAATTTGATAGTGAACTAAAATAAGAAGCGATAACATGTAAAAACTGAACGTTAAAAGAGTTAGTCACAGTTTTTGCAGTTTGAGAAGTTCAGGCTAAATTTTTCAATCCGTGTCAATTTTTTTCCCTCCTTAACCATCCTTGTTCCTTGATGGTATATTATTATCTCTTTGGTATTTTTCTATCTTAGTGAACTGTTATTTTCAGGTTTCATTTCATTTAAAGGTAATTTTGTATGTGGCCAAAATAACTCAAAATGCTTTGAATGAGCTCCTTTACACGCGATAAAACATCAGTCCGTGCCAAGTACGTAAACCCTGTAATTGGTGCCAAGCGCAAGTAACTGTAAACAGCGCCAGGGGAAATAACACGTTGTCAAAACCAAGCGTGGTAAAACACGTGACCACTACCAAGCGCGCGAAAAGTGACGTACAACAAATTTGGAGTAGTTTAGGTTTTGCAGCTCTTTGGAAGAGGGAGCAACATCTTATGCTGTAGACGTTTTTAGAAGAACATTTTAACCCTTGAACAGAATTTGTAGTTCCATTTTGAGGCGTGAATAGTTGAGTTGTCAAACCTGATTTAACACTTCGCCAGTCGGTTCTGAACGAAAATCATTTGAAAATAGAAGTGGGCAAAGTGGACTAAACAACGATGTTTTCAATGGCATGATTTAACAACAAATTCAAAAACAGCAATCCATTTTTAACAGGTAAGAAATAGCCTTTGACGTGTTCCTAAATTAAATCACAACTGTGCTGAGATCGACTAACAATGCCCGTTCTGACTATAGAATCAGGAAAACACTAGTACAAGCATACGCGTAGGTAGAACTGACCTTCAGTTGCAGTCCCGGCTCAGCTATAGCAGGGAATGGTGTTTTCTCCCAGTATGTTTGACGCTTCTTCTTCCACGTGATCACATAGAATGCGCTGCTGCTCTGATAACTGAACACGATACCACCGAAGTCATCGTCATCATTATTGTTTATAAACAACGTGCCAGAGAAATCAACTCCAGAAAAGCGACTGCGACCTGTCAAGGTAAGAGAGATGCAGGGCTTTCATTGACGCTTCCTGCATGAGGACAATTGGTTTCCACATGTTCTTGAACTGAACCTCTTTATGAACTGAACCTCTTTATGAGGAAAGCCCTTCTCTAGTCTAGCTAGATGGCCGAACCCGATGGGAAAAATCATCTTCACAACTAATCATTTTGACCCGGGCCTGGTCGTTAATGAATCTCCTGGAGATGATGTAAGTGGACGCTATTTGAATAATTTCTTTGCTCACACCAACTAAATATGATATATAAACTGGAATTTAAGCAGGATCAGGATAAGATTCTAAGCTTGCGGCAGGAACTAAAGCGGGTTACTGTTAGCATTTCGATTTGGAAAGGTAATTTCTACCCGCACGGGAGAGAAAGCAGATTTTCACACATACATTTAACGAGTTACCCTGAAGAGACACTGTAGAAGGCATAAAGTGGGGCAGACCGAGGGAAGATACCTGAGGAAGACGGAGGAAGGGCGAGGATGGAAGGAGGGAAACGTTTTCTCTTTCTTCGCCCAACCCCCTCCCCATATACGGCTACAACGCTGTTTACCCGGAAACTACGTCACGGCTTCAAACGACGAGTTTACTGACAATATTAACTTACTTTATGAAGAAAAACAGTATACCAAAGTGGTATAACAGACTTTCTTTGGTCTTACCAATAGCTAACCCTGGATCGCTGTTCTTGAGTTCCCAAATGTCAGCGCCCTGTAACGAAATCAACAGGTTGAAATACGTCATGAACAACAATTTAAGTTTAGTAAACTTAGCTGGCTGATCTAGACACTCTTAAACAGCCACCCGGCTGAAAGGTTTTTCAGTTCTTCTCGCTTAAAATTCCCAAATCAACGCGAGTTTGTATTGACGAAAACGGATGTGTAGGCAGGTGAAACACGAGTATTCACACGAACAGTACGCTAATTTTTTTCTCTCAACCTGCAGAATTATATCATTGAACTGATATATTCAAAAATAACCAAATAACGTCAAATAAAGTATTTCATTAATCCATTCATTCAACGAAATAACTGCTATCACATTTTATTACATATCATGTGTGGATATCAGTGTGATAGAGCCGTGACTAAAAATGATACCCGTGATATGATATTTCACTGCAGTGAAATGATATTATATCACTTCACGGTTTGAATTGTCCAATCAAATAGACTGTAATAATTTGGTTGGACCAATCGGGTTGCACGTTATATTTTTGCTGGCGCCTGGCGTCAAATTTGGCTGGAAGAATCGCTTTGCAGTTATCAACGAAATGGCCGCTTCAAGATTTGTAAATGTCTCCAATGAAGATATTTCTCAGTTTCTCGATGAGAACGAAAACAAGAATATTAAATAAACAAATTATTACATGGTAAGAGCCAGATCGTTTTTATTCACTCGTTTTTAATACCATATCGCGAACGAGTGAGTCTTCTAATATATACCTCGTTACTGACTTTCCATTCTGGGTCCACTTGTGAGTCCCCATAAGGGTCCAAAGATACAGTCTGGGGCTCTCGGAAGTCGGCCCGGGTGATGTGATTGTTATTGGGACAAGCGTCTTCTGTGTCTGGGATGCGATCGCCGTCATAGTCTGATGAACAGCTGTCTCCCAAACCGTCACCTTGAGGACAAACAAGATCAGCTCAGCGAAAGAATTCGAGAATGTTGTTGCCATATCAGCTTAAGTAATTGAAACTAAAGCCTGAACAAATTCAGTTTCCAACGGTAGTCGAAAATTTCTCAGTGCTATCAAGTACAAGTATCAGCATAAATAAATGTTACTGACAGCGATCTTGGGGAAATCTGAATCAACGTATGGGAAGTTTTTAAGGTAACTGTTTCAACAAGGCGTTACAGGTGCATTGCTCTGTCCACAGAGAGGCAAACAGTTGCTAGTTCTATATATTACCCTTATGTTGATCATGTGTGTCACTATTGTTCATGTTGGAATGTAAAATACTGTAAAGCTATATTTCCAGAAAACCTCAAAAGCTCTGATTTTGCGTCACGCAAAGTGCGCAGCACTAGCTTACCATCAGTGTCTTGTTGATCGCGGTTATAAACCAGTGGACAGTTGTCATTTTCATCAAAAATTTTATCATTATCATCGTCGTAGTCGCAGGCATCACCTGGCAAAGAAAAAGAAATCAGTGCAGCTTTCAAGACGTCACTGAGTAGGTTATGTTTCAGCTTTCGCTATTTTTTACTAAAACTGGTTTCGATAACTGAAGCAAGAATTGTTTAGCAATTAGCTTCTTTGACCTCTCTGCCTTGGATACTGTGCCTTATCTTCCTTTGTTTCTAGTTGAGAAGTTTGGAAACCTGCGCGCTCGCTCAATTGTCGGAGATAGGACGGGCTTAGACACAACAAGTTCCTTGTCCTTCTGACTCTAAGTAGTCTCCCTCGCAGCCGTTTTCAGTCTCGTCATGCAACGCTCCTCTCCACAAACGGCCGTTTGTGGGGCGGAGCGTTGCGTGATGACACTAAAAACGGCTGCGAGGGAGACTAGACCCTTGGAGGCACTTAACTTGAACTGTACTCCCTTACCACTTATCTCGCGAATGCTCACGCAAGTTCCTCGACAGAATAGTAAGGATAACAGGCTTGAGATCGCCTTCAAGTGAAGCAGCTCTTTTCACGGTTAACTCTGCTCATTTGCATGACGATAAAATCTACCATGTATGTGAGGCAATTTCGGGCTATTTTGTAGATTTAACCGGAAATTGCCTCGCATATCCACGTTGGATTACATGGTAATGCAAATGAGAAAGACTGACTGTGAAGAGGGCAATTGCCAATAAGGAATGGGTTTATATGTGAAACGATATACAAAGTTTCGTATTTCATTCTTTACTCTTAAACTCTTTAATAATTCATCAAGTTTAAAAAAAGGAAATCACGATTGTAACAGTGTTTATATCCGTATCTGATCTTATTAGCAGACAGTTTTACGAATTTTTTCCTCCGTTTTTTTCCTTAGTTTAACAATGATTCGATTGAGAAGATATATCAAACACTCAAGACAATATCTGACCACGTTTCCTTGAAGCTAGTGTAATTTTCAACTCTGTTCTCGGTGTTTGGAAATGTGTCAAACACGTTTGATAAATTACATCCTAAATAGAGTCCATGTTACCTATTTCATCGCCATCAGTGTCCAGTTGGTCAGGGTTAGGTATTCGAGGGCAGTTGTCGATGTTATTCTGAACTCCGTCTTTATCCCTACAGTCATATTTATAGAGAAACGAATGAAGAATCAGTAACTAGAACACACAGCTACTTTCAGCAACTGCCAAGGAAGTCATTTTGTTTTGCTAACTCTGTCCAACGAACTTAGAAATATGAAACAATATTGAGTCAAATTTACTCGTGGTATAGTCCGCGTCTCAGGATACTGTAAAGATCAAATGCTGTTGTCTGTTGATCGATATAAATATTTCTCAGCGAGTGTTGGGACAGCCTTAAAGATGGTAAAAGGTAAGGCGAAGTTTTCTTACGAGCCAAGTGGCTCATCAGGCCGTAAGTTAACCCTATTTCTGTAGCATGAAGCGACTAGGAGTATTTCTACTCCCCTCTGCCGGATGGGATGCTAGTCCATCGCAGGGTTACCCCCAGCATAAAAATTTGCCGGTACCCATTCAAACACCTGAGTGGAGAGAAGCACCGTGAGAGTCAAATGTCTTGCTCAAGAGCACCACGCAATGTCCCCGGCCGAGGCTAAACCCAGGACCATGAAGCCACCGGCCTCCCAAAAGGTGGTGTCATATAAGCAACTAAGTCATTTTTCAGTCATTTCTCGTGTACAGCGCTCTAAAGCTAATTAACACTTAACATCTTTCACTCAATGTCTCGATACATCTTCCACTCAATGTCTCGATACATCTTTCACTCAATGTCTCGATACATCTTCCACTCAATGTCTCGATACATCTTCCACTCAATGTCTCGATACATCTTCCACTCAATGTCTCGATACAGTCGAACAAAGTTAGATAACACAAACACTACTTACGTGTCGTAATTATTGTCACATGCATCGCCAACCAGATCATTGTCAACATCAAGCTGTTGATTTATTGAATCAGTATTCAGTACAGAGAACATTTTTTAACTTTGTTAAGTGTTTTCTTTCAACAATATAGATGAGCGTGAGGAAGGTATAATAAAGTGTGTAGTGGGACACTGTCATGATTCCGTCAGGTAATATTTCGTGCTGTGGAAGCAACGTTTTTTTTAACTGCCTTTGCTCGTGCTCACTAACGTCAAGAGTGTTGTGTAACTTGCCTTGTACTACGTCGCGGCCCGTCTACAAGAGAAGGAGTGTTGGGGAGAACTGCAAGCTACACTCTAACCCCAGAGGCGAAAAACGTACAGCGCAGCTGTCCGCGCATCCCTATCCCTACTTGTGGGCTCAGGTTTTAATGCAAGCTGCAATTATTTGGGCAAGCCTGAAATTTCTTCTGCATTTCACTGTTAAGAAATCAAAGCCCTCCCTGTCTTCTGAGAGGCCCTCTTGCTTATATATTGGGTTGCTTATATGGATGCAACGTGTAAATACGAACTGTGATGTCTTCGCACTGAAATTTCTTGTATACCGCCGCGAAATAAAGGGTTCGGAAAAGTTTTTTAGGTTAATTTTGTCCAATAAAAATTGATTCTCCAAAAACGACAATACACCAGCTTTTCATTTTTCGTTTACACGATCGGCGAATGATTTCCCACTATTTTTTCAAACTTGGAGCCTGGCGCAAAGCCAAAACTCGCGTATGCTTATTGCATTTTCCGCTCTGAAGTCTCCATCTAGAGCCGGTGAACAGCTCAGTGGGTCAGCGAGGACTTACCGCTATGAAATAAACGGACCGGAAAGTTTATAAAAATTAGAAATCAAGTCTATAATACATGTACCTGGTTTGAGTTGTGTTTGTACTTGCAGTTGTCACAAGCATCTCCCACCCCGTCTTGATCAGAATCCCTCTGGTCTGGATTAGCTACATTAGGACAATTGTCCTTTTCTCCAACACCTAGCGGTACACAACCAAAACAAAGAAGATTTCAAGGGTCGGCCTAGCTATCTCTACTCGCCGTAATGTCGGTATATTATTGAACAACGTGTGGCAAGCCTGAGAAGGATAATACCATTCGTTTGTGACCTTGCACTGAAGATGACTGAAACAGGTTTGCTTCACTACGGTAAAACAACAATAAAAGTGATACACTCGAACACCAATCCGCGGTCTAGCCAGTACCTTACGCATGCGCATAGCCATATCTGACACTGCCCAGATGAAATGGCTGTGCGCATGCGTAAGGTACAGGCCAGACCGTGGGTTGCATTCTCGTCTCCAGAGCCCACGATCCTTCTGGCCTGTGGCAGGGATCGAGAGCTCTGGTTTGGTCCAACACCGGAAGTCCGCGATTCACGGACTTCCCGTCAAATCTAGCAAATCTGATTGGTTGAGAATGCGAAACAAATACTCTGCGCATGCTCAGAAAATCGGGCTTGGCCAGAGCTCTCGATCCCTGCCACAGAAGGATCGTGAGCTCTGGGGACGAGAATGCGTGGGTTAGTGTTCGAGTGTATCACTTGCGTTTATTCGGGAGTTTAAGCACGTGCGTTTTTGATACGGTAACCGGAAGTGAGCTGTTTTCACTTTTAACTTGCCCGCACGCATCCACATTCACATTGCTAAGTATCTTTTCTCCATTAGAAATGAGTAGCAAAAAAATTTAGGAGGCAATACTTTCCTAGCACGCGAAATGTTCTCTTCCGGTTGCCGTCCGGGTCTCAAAAACGCGCGTGCTTAAGCTCCCTATTGTTGTTTCAGTACGGTGTAGTTTCGCGCCTTGAAATAATACTGAAAGTATTCATTTATGTCTAGTTCAAAGTGATCATTACAATAGCAGAGAAATAAAACTAAGCAACTCTTCCCGGATTTTGGATCCCCGACGGGGTTTCCACAACCTCATTCCCAAGGTTTCTCATCTTTTCGCCCCCAGGAACGACCGAGAGTCCTAAGGTCTCATCTCCTCGCTCGTCCCAGGGGGGCAGTGAGATTCGTAAAGTCGCTAGATTCGAATTTCGATTTAAATTTCGGCCAGAAAAATGTTCCAAAATAATAAAGTTGTCGTCGTCGCCGTCGCCGTCGCCGTCGCCGTCGCCGTCGCCGTCATCGTCATTATTCACCCTGGTTGAGACACTGCTCAAGGTAAGTAACGGCTTGATAGAATTTGTGTTATTTTCTCGTTGAGGGTGCAGTAAACTATCGTTTCCATGGACGCTGTTTCAGTCTAAATCGTGTTTTTGACTTAAACTTACTTTAGCTGTTTCAGCAAAGTGTCCGAAATAAGAATAGTGTCCGAAGATCGTAGGTCTGAACTACTTTACAAGTCGTGTACTCACCATCATAATCTCTGTCCACAAGACAAATGGCGTCTTGATTTGCATTTTCTGTGAAGGGACAGTTATCACACTCGTCTCCTATTCTGTCTCTGTCACTATCCTTCTGATCAGGATTAGGAGTAAATGGACAATTGTCCTTAAACAAAAGGAAAGGAAACAATAATTTGTTAGCTTACAGTGGGATATAGTGCGCTGCAATCGATGGGAATATCCACAACTTTACCCACCCTAACGGTGTATTACGAGTCCCTCCGGACACCCCATGTTATCCTAACAAGTTTATCATATTTTTCTTACCACCCGAAGGTAATGAGAGGAGAGAAGTAATGTGAACTTAATGCCTACTTATTAACAGAGATTGTTATATAGCTTGCGTTTTTCCCGCTACAGCGCGCCCATTTAATAGCTAGTTCATGGTCACATGACGTCTAACATTGAAACTGTTTCCCGCCAAATGCCATGAGCGGGCAACATTGCGAAAACTGTGACGTCAAACGGGAAACAGTTCACTGTTACCCGCGAAATGTTGACCGCTGTTGCACGTGATCAGAAGTTCGTTACTCCAATTCAATATGTCCTTACATTATAATTACCCCGATGATTGTTCACTAATTGTAATTCAACTCGTGATCAGCATATTTTGCCCAGCCTATCAGATTTTTGCCCAGAGTCATGATACTAGGGACTTTAAGATTTAGGACGCGACGGCTCCAAGACACTGCCGGAAGTAAGTTTTCAAACAAGAAAAAAGAAAGAAAGGAAAAATCCCTCTTTTCCACTCGCATCGCAAAACTTAACGTTATTTTTCTTTTGCTAACAACAGTGTTCTAGTTCCAGTCTTTGATCGGTCACCGCGTTCTAAAAGCCATCGCATCCTAAATCTTAAAGTCCCTAATGTTTGCAACTGTACATGACCGACAATTGCTAGTCAGGCCAACTCAAATCTGATATGCAGAAAGTTTTCAATACCAACCGGACTGGAATTGAGTACACCGTCATTGTCTGCATCAGAATCACAGGCGTCTCCTTGGAAGTCCTCATCGACATCTTCTTGTCCCGCGTTAGGAATATCAGGGCAGTTGTCCTGAGAGAAAACATTCGAGAAAATAAACACAGCCAAATAGTGGGGAAGTCAACATTAAGACTGCGTGCACACTACTCCGGAGAAATTTGAAAACGTAGCTTTATTTCTACCGAGTTAGGCCTACGCTCCATACTAATTCTTCACGAAAACGGAGCATTTCCAAAACGCTCCTCAAACCTGAGGAATTTAAAAACGCCAGGTTTGGTTTTCGTGTGGACGGAAAACCTTTGAAAACGGAGATTTCGATAACAATGACGTCACGATGATCATGTGATCTACCTGACCAAGTTTTTCTAGAGCAAAAAATGTCCGGTTATTGATGTGTGAACGGAAAACATTTGATGCTCTGTTTAGAGCGTGTAACAGTGTCTGTGGTCGGCAGAAAAGTTTGTTTCATACCGTCAACTGTTTGTACCACATGACGCACTACTATGCTGATCTGCTAAAACAATGTCTCACTGCCTTCTTTTTAATACGCTTCTGTTGAAAATGATCTTAATATGAATCAAAGTTTCCTTTGGTACGTTCCTGTTACTTTTAACTAATGAAGTACGAGGTGACATTTCACAAAGCTCCGCGCCATAAGCGATATGCACCTTCCCTTGCTGTAGACTGCTTTCAATCAAATTACCATGCATAACATTCACTTGACTTTTGATTGGGAAAATAAACGTCCTATTGAACCTTCGTCTCACTGTTTTCAGGGAGGTGGACAGGGTTGGGCCCTGTTTTTTCAGAGTCACTACTTTGCAGATTCATGAGCACCCAGAATTTTTACACGTTACTTTCAGGGGCCCCCTACTTTCGGGGGGGGGGGACGACGCTACTATCGGAAGTTTACAGTAGTCCTCTATGACCTTGGCTCTCGTAATGAAAGCCTGGTTTGTAGTATTAATAGAAGCTCTATATTCTTATCACCTTGACACACGAGCGATCGTGGCACGGTAGTTTTGCATCTGGGATACCATCCAAGTCCGAATCTTGTCCACAATATTTCCCATTACCTCCATAACCAATCTTACACTGTTAGTAAAAAGCAAAATCGTTAAGAAATACGATAGGATGAAGTCTATAATGTTACAAGTTTGAAATAGTCAACAAAAAGGAAGATATAAATGTACGAACAATAACTTTTTAGATGGAAGCGGATGGGGGCGGGGTTAGACAGACAGACAGACAAACAGACAGACAAACGCACTGAGACAGATAAACAAACAGACAGACAGACAAACAGACAAACGGACGAACAAACGGACGTTAACAAACGAATGAACGGACGGATGAACAGTCTGGCGAAATAGCAAACGAATTATATCGAACGAAAAACGAACGAACTGCAGAAAAAAAACGAATCAACGATCATATGAAACACGATCGAAAACTGAAAGGAACATGTCAGTTGACCAATGCAATGAGGGATGGAAGAAAGAGAGTCCAAAAGCCATAGTTCACCCTCGAGAAATCAAAATTCTAACATTATACCCAACTGCATGTATATTGCAGGTGCCCTGCTAGAATTTTCGATACATCGAACGAGAGACATTTACAACATACGGTTAGTATCTGTGAAAATTAAGACTGATTTCTTACCTGGCAAATAAAGGCTCTTCCTCCTTCAGTCAGAATACAGTCAGCGTTCTTGTCACAGGAATGACTTTCTTCAGAGCAGAAGTCAATTTGTTGCTGGTTTGGCAGGGATGGCCCAGCTACTTTGTAACCGTTACTATTACAATAACCACACTCCTCCAAATAGCGCCTGATAGTCCGAGAGTCAGATGACTGCAACAAAAAGAGCAGAGTGAAAAACAGCAATAAGGCAAAAACAAATTGACGGAGAAATTTGAAAACGGCGATTTCACTCTGAAAACGCATCAAATTTTTACCTTCTAAATTACGTGGAGAAATTTCCAAACGACGATTTTACTCTGAAAACGCCTCAAATTTTTACCTTCCAAACTACCTGGAGAAATTTGAAAACGGCGTTTTTACTCTGAAAACGCCTCAAATTTTTACCTTCTAAACTACCTGGAGAAATTTGAAAAGGCGATTTTACTCTGAAAACACCTCAAATGTTTACCTTCTTAACTACCTGGAGAAATTTGAAAACGGCGTTTTTACTCTGAAAACGCAACAAACGTGTTCTGTTCACACTACGCCGAGAAACTTGAAAACGCGGACGCAGAAATGATTCTGTGCGTCCATCCACGCGAAAACGCAAGCCGGCGTTTTCAAATTCCTCCAATGCGCCCTATTCAACTTAGGCTCTGCACACGCCGTTACATTGGAGAAATTTGAAAACACAGCTTTATTTTTACGGTTAGGCCTACCGTCCACACTAATCCGTCACGAAAAAGGAAGTTTTACGATGACGTCACGATAATCATGTGATTTCTCTGACTGAATTTTCCTCAACACAAATCAATAATGGACGGAAAACATTTGATGTGTTTTTTGAGAGAAAACAGGGTGGAAAATCAAGCGAAACGAATAAGTTCAAAAATTCGGATAGACAGCAATAACTTATTTTATTTTCAATTCCTAGCTTTAGAGCCCCTTTGACGGACTTGGGTGATTCCTCAGAAATAAAAGTTGCCGATGAATTTTTTCAAACTTTCCCTGAATGTTCTCTAAGAAACACTAAACATGATAGGTCATCATTCTCGTTACGTTAAGAGATGTGATGGGCCAATCTTACTCAATTTATGCCTGTACTCGTGCTAATCTCGTGCGTTATTCATCGGTCCACGTTATATTTTGCGGTAGCTGGAAGCATAGTTTATTAAAGTAATACTTGGAAAAAAACTTGACAGGTAGAAAGATCGAGATTCGAGCATATAGAACAATGTTATAGAAAATTTGTGGAAAAATCGCACTATTTAAAACGACGAGGACGTAAAGGGTTCGTTGTTTTCGCGGTCATAATTTGCATCAGAGTAATGGTTTTGTGCACTCTTTCACCTATATCTTTTCTTCTGATAACGTTTTTATTTTAAGGAGGATAAGATGTACACTATTACTAAGCAATACAAAATATAGGTTATCACGCTCGTTTAAAAGTAAACGAACATTCATTTCGCTATCGAGCTTAGCTTTCGTTGTGTATGTGCACATGCTCATTTGCGTGCGCTAATGACGCGAAAATCGTGCGCAGTAGGGATGCGCAATGCAATACTGAGGAATCACCTTAACTTAGGAAAATAACACAAACATCTCACTTGTAGCGATATGTCGTTTTTTATGTCTTCAAGAGCTTCCTCCAAGCCTTGCACTATTCCAGATAGTTTGTCTATCTGTTCTGTGTTATCTTTACTCGGACAGGACTGCTCAACTGATTCTTGTGGGACAGCTTCTGTTGTGAAAAAGAAAATTATCACAAATTGATGACTTAATCTTTTGTTCTGAACCTTTCTGGTTTCTGGTGTTATGTGTGCATTAATGATTTAAAATCGATATTATTATCTAAGCGAAATGTTGTAGGAATTCAACAGACTGAGATCACTGAAAGGGAAAAAAATGTGAAGAGATAAGTTATCAGTTATGACTTCTTAAAAGGATTTCGAGTTTTGTCCAACAAAATGGCTTAATATCTGTAATAATGTTGTCCACGTCCGCTTAACAGTGGCGTCCGTTGAACGCAGGTATTTTTTATGGTAAATATGGGGAGAAAAGTTAGGGACTCAAGCTGCTGTCCGCTTGATACAGGTTATGGTTTCACTGTGAAAGTATTGAGACAGATTTGTTTGTTTGTTTGTTTGTTTGTTAGCAGAAAGATGGGGCTATGATGTTATAGAAGAACCTTTGTTTAAAAAATAAGTTTGTCTGCTTTAGCTCTGAATATTGACATTGTATAGTGTGATTTTAAAAACTCCGAATTGTACAAAGAATATAAGCTTAAGCGTGATTTGCGTTTTCGCCACCCAAACAGATTATCGCTTTTAAAAGCCACTGATATGTGAGTATGTGAGGAAAATATCAAGTGCTATTCAACGAAGCACTACCACGTCGCTGTGCAAGAAAACATTCAGTTTTCCCTAAAGTCCTGCGCACACAGTATAATAGGGAGCTTTAGATTGGACTACGAGTACGAGATTGAGTACGAGTACGATTTTCGAATTTCAAACCAGTGTATTTTCCAGAGTCCTCGTTCTTCATGTTAGTTTTAGGTGGAGAGTCATGAGATGAAATAGGTATGTGTTGTGATAATGTGAAGCCTGAAAACTAGATTTTAAAAGTCGTACTTGTATTCAATCTCGTACTCTTAGTCCAATCTCCCTAATTTCAGGTTGATCCTTCACCAACTGCTCTTTCAATTTTCATTTAAAGTAAACAAAGAAACTTAGATTTTGTTTTGCAAGCAAACTTTTTATTAAGATTGCTGATTTTCACGCTGTTAAAAGACCATTTTGCTGGATTGTGCAGAAGATTTTTTCAAAGGTTAACTAGATCTGCCATGTTTAAAAATTCTGTAAATAGTTTCGTACAGGCTTCGAACCGTTTGCACGTTTTCTCCACACATAAATTAAGAGGTCGCTGTTTTCTTGTCTGTCTGTTGTTGAGATTACTTCATGTGTGTTTACCAAGACATTTATCCTTTTCAATGTCGGTGAACAGCAGCAGAATATTTACTTCGCTGGTAAATTTCAAAGAGTAATTTTTAAATTCTACCAAGTAAGTAAGAGATGAGGTGTCTCAGAGGGGGGGGGGGCGGAATTGTAACTAGGCTTTATCGGCTACTTGGATCTTTAAGTTTAAAATAATAAATCACATTTCTTTTCAATACTTACGAGAATATGCAATGGTCGCTTGCCTGCATCGCGAAGGATTCACATACCAAGAATGATTTCTATTGAAAATCAGGCGAAGATCTCTCAAGCTACCCTGAAAATACAGTGCAAAGATTTTAAAACGTTTGCAAATTTCTCTCCCCTTCGTAGTTTATTCATCTTTCAAAAGCAGGGATTTGCTTAAGATATTTGAAAATTTACGGCAAACCACTAAAGTAACTTTGTCTTTGACAATTAGAAAATAAAAAGTAATAAAGATTTTCTTACTTTCCACTTTGACCAGGAAGATTTCTCGCCTCGTCCTCTTTGTCCAAGAAGAAAGCGGAGCGAACGATTCCGAACATTGGCTGACAACTGTGAATTCATGTCCAACACTCCAATAAATTCACAATTTATAAAAAGTTCTACAGCTGATATCGTACTGTTTGAATCTGTTTTCCTGTAGATACGTACAATGACATTGCTCCATTGTTCCGTATCAATGTTCAAGTGTTTGAAAGGCACTCCTCTCTCACGGCCAGTAGTCAACAGTACTTTAATTCCAAGTTTACGTCGTGTAGAATCTGTCCAAAACGCTAAAATCGCCTTGCCCGAATCTTTGTCCTCCAAAGAGAACACGGTATCCGTACCAGAACGTTTTGGGGTCATTTTTAAGTTCGCAATTATCATGAATTCGTGGTGTTGTTGTAAAAGAGTGGAGACTTCTTTAACCACGTTGTCGGGAGCTGAAATTCGCGGCATTGCATCCGTCAATCGAAATTCAGGGAAACCTAGATTCTGTTCACGATAAATCCCTGGTATCTGGATATCCACCTGGAAAGCCTCCAACAAATTTACTTCTAAAAATTAAAAGTAATAATACAAGCTAGAGTTCAGATAAAATATAAAGAAGGAAAATCACATGATCATTTTAAAAGTACTGCCGCCATTTTGCAAATCATGTCGTGTAAGTTAATTGAATTACGTCAAGGGCATTAAGCTTAAAAATTGTACCTACCCAATGAATTAGTAAATCGGAAAAAAATTACACTCAAATAGTAGCCAAACAAGACTCGCAAAGTGATGAAAATCATGTTTCGCTCTCAGAATCATCGATAAACTGCTAGAAAAAATAGGCTTAATGGCTTGATGACGAGTTCCTTCAGATGAGTCTACGAATCACTTTGCATGCTGGAATCTGAGTGGTGCTTTCGCTAAAAATGACAAAGGCGAGGCATTCAAAGGGTTTTATTGAATGCAATTTTTGCGTGGCATTGCTGTTTTTGTTTCTTTAGTCGTGGTTGAACAAGTATTTTTGGCGTAAGAATGCAATAACTTCGCAAGTTTTTATAGAAGTAGTGAAGGTTTGGAGAATTTGCTTATCACATTGTTTCTGCTGCCATCTCGCTTGGGGAGAGGTAAACCCAGCAAAAATTGCAGTCAATGCATGGGAAAAATTAAAGGTTCTATGCTCACAAAGTTGACATTAATTGACGTTCTGAGTATTCAGTGAGGTACAAGGAACAGATAACCAATAAAGGATTTTTTTTGGTAATCAAATTTGAAGAACATAGATTTGTGTAAGGCTAGGAATTGCACTGGGAGGGTTGGAGAATTCGAAACAGTTATGCAAACCTTCGACTTCATCTCGGGTTTGCATAACTTTCAAGAATTCTCTCACCCCTCCGAGTGATAAGATGAGGCTCTATAAACACGGAAATAGTGCTCTATTGCTTTCACAAAATAATTCTCAAAAATACGCGCGAATCTAAAACGTCACAAGCGTGTTCACATACTCTCATCTAATTATTATTAACACCCAACTAGGCGGACAGAAATGGCGATAATAAAGTTAGCAAATTCAAGTTGAAGAAATATTTATTTGGGGAAAAAACGACAGAAAAACCGGCAAATTTCGCTACTCAATGACTATTACTATTAGTCCCCCAGTAGCGTAGCCAATCAAAATGCAGGATTTGCATTAGTCCACTAGTTGGGTGATACTAAACACACTTATCGATCGACCACCGAGAGCGCGCGCAGTAGCTATTTATAAAGATGTTTCTAAATTTCCCCGCGAATTGCGGCTAGAATTTTACAGAGAAATGCATGGAAAGACACAAGCCTTAAATGTGGCTTTTCTAGCGAAGCTGTTTCCCTAATTTACCTAATATATTTAGTTTTTAATTCATGAGTACTTCAGAACTTAAATTTTCCGTGGATTGTTTATAGACATTGCATTCGGCCTTTTCCCCACACAGTCACACAAATATGCCGGCCCATTTACAGTTACCTAGGTGGAAACAGTCTCGGTGATAATTGTGAGGGTAAACTGCTTGCCCAAGACCACAACACGAACCCGGAATCGAGAGCTCTTAAACAAATTTATACAGTTATTTAACATTTTTGGTTAGGACATAGGTTCCAAGATGGCGGCAGCTTGGATATGACGTCATCAACCCTAAGCGAACTTTTTGTTTCGTTTCCTCAGAAATGAAACGGTATTGTTTTCAGCTCAGGGGGTGAGCGATTTACATAGTGGAGGTAGTATCGATCCAATTGGAGTAAAGTAAAGTTCGTAATTAATGGAACACGGCAAAATTTCCGCAAAATTCGGTACGCGGCAATCGGAAACATTTGCAAGAAATGGGGAATTACGATTGAGTCTCGTTTCTCGTTACGACATTACACAAGAAAACTACGAACTGGACTTCTAATCGGATAGTGATTGTGAAGAGGAAATATATTTTCGAGGTGGAGACACCGCCACACCACGCGATTTGTCCCCCAATGCGATTTTTCTACCTTATTTAAGACCTGAAATTTATACCCTATTTCAGAACTGCTTTAACGGTTCCATATTTCAGAATGTTGAGTTTCCTGGTCTCTAGCCTTATCAACTAGCTATTGTCTGATTGTGATGTAAATAACTTTAATGAATGATAAAAGTCGAACAAAACCTAAGAAAGGAATTCTCGATGAAAAAATATTGTTAAAGATGTTGTGAATGGCTTTAATTGCTGGCCTTATCTGTAATGATGAAAAGAGTATCTTCTTCTAAAACACATCGAACATTGTCCCTTCTCCCTTAACCCTTCCCCTTTCTAGCGCCTGTTTAAGTGCAAAAAAACTATATCCAGTTTGTGACCAAAGTCACCAAAATCGGGATACTCTATTTCTGACCGGCAAAATGTCTTATAAAAACCCATAGCGTTTGAGGCTGGGCATACCTACATAGCCCATACAAGGGAGTACCACTCTTTCCTTGGGCAGAGTCAAAGGAGGTTGCAAAAACAAATACATTTTTAAGTGTGTTGACGTGTAAACAACTTGAATTAATTTATTACTCTTTCTTTTCTACAATCGGTTCAGTGCTATATCTCGCCTCGACGAACAACCCCAGGCTCTGGCAGCTGAGCGAATCAGTGCGGCACAAAGCGGTTCAATAGCACAAAAAAATCCCCTTCACTCCGGGACCTCTCTTGCAATCAAAACCCCAACCTTTTTCAGACTTTGGATATCTTTCCGAAAACGAACCACTATTCCTCCTGAGAAGTAGCTTCTTGTTTGGAGGTACATACACCTAAAAGTTTTCTTTAATACCCTGGAACCATATGCATGTGTCGTTTAAAGTTATACTAGGTGTTGAAATGGTGGGCCAACTCAGTGGAGCAAAGGCTTACAAGGAAGATCTTTACACGTGGAAAGAATGACGTTTTCACATCTTTTTCTATAAATAGCCTTAGAGATCTGGATACTAACGGTGACGCACGAAATCGAGTCCACAGAAGATGAAGCAATGGCGGATGGTTGCCATTGTAATAAGTTTGATAATTGTGTTACTCATAGCTAACTTCAGGTAAGTTTATCTTGTTCTTTCCCAAATTATATTGCAACTTCAAGAATTTTTGTGTTCTTTTTGCCACCATAGCATTCAGATTAAGAAAAGAAGAAGACGAAGTGAGAGTATAAATGAGCCAAGTAGTGCTTCGGTCATCGATTTAAATGGTACAGTTGGTCAGAAAACTTCTTCGAAAAACAGTAACAAAAGCTCTGTGGGTGAGTAGCTGTAGTGCTTAAATCGAAAATAAATTAATTTTTAAGCTTATAATTACGAAAATAGCTCACCTGAACAGACATGCTGAAAAAATACGTGGGAGGAACGTGTGCTTGAAGGGAGTAACTGCTGAATACCCTGCCACTCTGTACCACTATTGTTTTCGTTGCTCGGCGTTCTTTGAAGAACGAAGCAGAACACAATAGATGCTATTGTTATTCAATGGGTATTCTGCAGTTGAGGGTATTCTGCAGTTAAACCGCTTGAAGTATCGATGACTTAAGCTTATAATTAAGTAAGGGGTTTTCAAGCATGTTTTTTTGCCTCTGAGCTTTATTATTTATAAATGCACATTGTTGTTCTTGTTTATGTCACGAATCAGGTACACATGAAAATATGCGATGTTAGACTGATATTATTTTCAAGACCCAGCAAAAAAAAAAAACAGAACATAATATAATGTCATGTCATGGCATTGGGGAGATTATTCAGCATCAATGTTAGAAGCTTAGATGTTCAAGGGAAGTGTATAAGAGTTTTTGCAGTTTTAAAGACTAAATGAATTCACGAAGTGGTGAAAATACTACATTTGACAGGAATGAACAATTTAGAGAAATTGTCCAAACCCCCACCACCTCAATGGTACGGTAGGACAGATTCCAGGTAGCTGCTGGTTTCACCGCATGACAAGTTCGCCCTCACCGAGTTCGCCCCTCCATCGACTCATCTAGCGATCAAGTGCTTAAAATTTATCTTTCTTTTACCAAGAATAAAAGACAACATTATGCGCACAATGAAACAAAACCGCACAAAAGATGTTTATTTCTCGTTCTTTAATCCTTTGAAGGTGACTGACGAACTCAAAATAGAAAGGTTGTGATGGGTTCATGGGGCTGATCGATTCCAGCAGCCTACATGTAGTATTTAGCTGTTGGCGACTTTGAAGTTTGATAGTCTTTGATATTCTGTTTGGGTCTTTGAAGTTGAACTTTGATAGCAGCGTAGATGTAGTATTTAGCTGTTGCCACCTTTGAAGTTCGATAGTTCTAAGCCACACTTTACAATCATGCACATGTACTGTAGATATTAATCTCATCTACTTCATACTCATTTTATAAATTGTCTAAATACAACATGGTTTTATCAATTTTCATTTTAATTGTATCTATAACAATTTTCTAGATCAAGATTGGTTCTCTGCGTGCCTATTTGTCACATAATCAGCAAATGATCACGTGGGTGTCCAATTACACGTTCTGATTTGAACGTTTTGTAACTGGATACCTATAATTAAATGCCACGTGATTTTCACGTCAATTACACGCACTTTAAGGTTGGCACACACGATGGGCTAGTCCCTGCGACTACCCGTAGTCCTTGAAACAAGTCAAAGGGACTAGTCGCATTGTGTGAACTGGCAACTAATCCCTGTGACTAGTTGCAGGGACCAGTCACATTGTGTGAACTGCTTCAAAATCTAGTTGCAGCCCTGCGACTAGATTTTGTGGCAAAAATGGCCAGTTCACACAATGCGACTAGTCCCTGTGACTTGTTGCAGGGACTAGTCGCAGGGACTAGTCCCATCTCGTGTGCCGACCTTTAATGTCTTCTTTCACAATGTTTTCTGTAGTTTTCAAAGCTAACAAAAAGCGCTACTGACGTTTTCGCACCAAAAAAATTCTCAAAAGACATTTTATTTTTAATTCTGAAATTTGATATAGATACATTTAATTAGTAATTGGCCCTTGTGTCAGACAATTCATGGAGTAATGGTGCTCATAATTTCAAATCGGCCTCGTGCTTCACGATCATCTGATTTCGATATTACTCATGCAATTACTCCCTGAATTGTATTCCACTCGGTCCAATTACTGTTACTGCTACTGGGTCTTTACTGCTATTTCAGTTTGACACTTAAATTAAGGTATTCGTTGGTTTGTTTGTTTGTTCGTTCGTTCATTCGTTCGTTTGTTCATTCATTCATGCATCCAAAAGAGTTCAAAATTTTGCCACCTGCCTTTCACAGTAGGGACCATCTGCTTGTCTTCCACAAGAGGGTCAGATATATATTTTAACCCTTTCACTCCCAAGGGGTCTACCTTTGACGAGTAAAATCGTCTTGCGTTAGACAGAGTAAAATCTATTAAGTCACTCTTGGGAGTGAAAGGGTTAAGGAAGATAGTTTCTAACCCTTTCACTCCCAAGGGGTCTACCTCTGACGAGTAAAATCGTCTGGCATTAGACAGAGTAGAATCTATTAAATCACTCTTGGGAGTGAAAGGGTTAAAATATCCAATTGTAAATGCTGCCAAAAAATAATGACATTGTTACTTTGTGTAGAAGATGCAAAGATGAAACCAAATTCCAATTGTTGGAAGAAGGAAGAAACACAGAGTCTTGCAGAATGTGTTCAATGCAGTGATTATGAAAAGGTAATTATATGTTTATAATTTATACTCAGTGAGTCTGTTAAGTACTGGAAATGATAAAGTAATATTTCAGATTGTGAATCTCCTTGGAATTAATGACTTGATGACAATCCTGCTAGACCAACTTAAAACATTGTGACCCTTCAGAAAATATTCTAACACTCCCACAGAGTTTGTTTTTTTTTTTGTTGTTTTCTGACGCCCTCCCTCCCTAGTGGCCAAATAGTGAGCCATTTTACCCAAGAAATTTCACAATTTTCAAACCCAGGAGGGGGGGGGGGGTCCTGTAGCTCCCCTGTCAAACCCATAATTTCATACACCTATGACCAAAATTGAATACAGTCAAGCCCCTATTAAATGACCAGATATCAAAGTCCCAAAAATCACCTACCATTTCGCAGAGGATGACCACTTGATATGGGACTCGACCGTATTCCTAAATGAAGCCACCCACCAAACATAGTAGTAGGGTAAAGCTGCTAAATCTGAAAACAGGGAGGAATGGGAAGACAAGGTAGAGTACAGTATGTTTATCTAGTTGTTGGAGCAATAGTTTATGTCTAACATTTCAAACTCAAAGGTCTTTTTTAAATGTTGGGAAACAAAGCTCCATAATGCACATATTTAGCATATCATGATACTGTAAACACCAGCAGATAAGCTGCATCTCAGGTTTGGCAACTCAAATTTGGGACAAAAGGTTTTGGAAGGAAATAAAAATAAACCAAAAGTGAAGTCTCGAGAAAGATGCATTTTACATTCATTGATTTATTGACCAATGTAAACTCACAGAACATGCAAAATAGAGGATACCGTAATCAGGCGTCCACATTGGTATTTCTGCAAGTCATCAGCGGAGCATGTATGTAGTTGCAGCTGTTGTTGGACACTAAATATCTGCCATGAAGGCTGAAAGGAACACTTCCATGCTCGTGTTTGGCTAAACGCCTTGTTCTGATCAGTACAATTGATGTCATTTTGCCACATGTTTTTGCGGATGCAGATGCAATACAGAGCATCAGCAGTTGACAAAATGAAAATTGAGCTTGTAATGATTTCAGTCATGGAAAATAGCATACCATCCAAGATGCTGGACCAAAATATCGTGACAGAAAGCTGCACCTATGTCTGTTTTGTTAAAAGTTCCAAATGGATGACAGGTGGTCAGGAAAATAGGGAACAAGAAAACTTAAGAAATGGTAGAGTCAAACTAAACTTTTCCAGCAGACAAGTTTCTGTATTGATTTGGTCATGCCTAAATGTTACAAGCTGAGGCTGCCTAAAATCTTATTCATGAAAATGAATATGAAAGTTTAAATCAGCTTCATTTAATTTATTTTTTTTTTACTCTCTTCTTAACAGAGGACAATTAAAGGATGTTTAGAGACTGGAAATATACAGCTTTCATATTGTGTTGATTCAAATGTGAAATTTTATGCGAGGTAATTTTGCTTTCTGCCTTTCCATATAACAATGAGATCATTATTACTTTTGGACATAAAAGTAGTTTCATTTCTAGGTTATTAATTTATGTTTCGTCAGTCTTTGTTCCACTACATGTACATTTTTGACACTCACTCACTCACTCACACACTCACTCACTCACTCACTCACTCACACACTCACACACTCACACACTCACTCACTCACTCACTCACTCACTCACTCGATCCTCTTCATGATGAAGGACATGTATGGCTACTGTGAAATGTCAGAGACCTCCACTAGTACTACATCCTGTCTTTTGCTTTTATTGTTACCTCTCCCTAGCTTACACCATATCTCTGCATCTCTTTCTCTTGTGTCCATCGACAGGTTTCTCTTGGTCTTTTTTCTTTATTATAAAATAACTGAGCCACTATGCACGCTGTCATTGGTCAATAGGTGTGTTAGGATGAGAGCATGTTAACACGGTCATGACGTTTCAGATTTGCATGTATTTTCAAGAATTATTTTATGAATTAAAGCAATAGAGCCCTTTTTCTGTGTTTACAGAGCCTCATCTTACCACTCGCAGAGTTGGGAGAATTCTCGAAAGTTATGCAAACCCTTGACTACATCTCTGGTTTGCATAACTGTCTCGAATTCTCCCAACCCTCCTCGTGTTTATGTGAGGCTATGTAAACACGAAAAAAGTGTTCTATTGCTTAAATATAAAGCACTTGTCTAGTTGTTATATAGTAAGTAGTCGCCACTGTATGTTATCTACTAGTGTATTCTAAGTAGTTCATATTTATAAGTGTTGTACATAGAAATAAATAAATAAATAAGTTAAATAGGCCTGTTTTCAATCTTAAGGTATTTGTTTTATTTTCTAGCTGTAAATATATTATAGAATGGGAAGAGAAAAAGTTCTGGATGTTTGAGGTATTGCTTTTGAGAATAATTGTAACATCTTTATGACTTGTACACATGTGTTGTGAACTTTTGGTGTACTTAATGGACATCACAATAATTGATTATAAAATTATGCTTGCTTTAAAATCAATACATGTAACACAGAACATGTGGAAACCACATGTTCAACGTATGTTTTAGTTACTGGGTTATTCTCTCGTGTTTTCAGCATTCCTGGTTTTAGCGCTCATGTGTGAACTTGCCTTAATCCTATTATGTGCTACTTTATATTATTTATTTAATTCTTACATGTACACCCTTGCAACAGGGGTTTCATAAAAGGGCCAGGCAACAGGCAGCTTTGAGAATGATAATGCCTGCCTGGTTTGACAATCTAAGGAAAGTTTTTTGTTTATTATATGGCTCTGTCTCACAAGGACGGAGAACTATCGAACTCACAAAATTAATGTGACTGTCTGAAATCGATTTTTCCCATGTGGACCAGCATCTAGACCAGAAATGTTTTGCAGTGAAAAAGTTATACTAAAATGCAAAATCATTTACATGTACTATTTTCTTGTAACAATATTCATTTATAAATTCAAAGTGCCAAAAAGCCTGACAAGAAAAAGAGGACAAACAAACTTCGGCATAATTAAATTCAGCTTATCGCCATTCGTAAGCAAAGTGCCAGTTAGCACAAACCAGTTACATTAAATAAAATAAATTTTTCTTGTTTGCCATATAATAAACATCTTAATAACCGAGCTTAGGTAGTCTCTATGGGAGAATCTTGGCCTTTTTTGTGTGTACAGACCCTTACTGCGTTTAGTTTGTACCTATGACCTTGGTCAAGATTCTCCCATACAGTTCTCCCGTTCAGTTTACCTAGTAACTAAAAAAGTTCACTATTAAGAACTTTTGTCTTTTTTTTTTTAAATCAGTTGCCTTCCTGCTGAAACCCCTGTTGCAATGATCTTCTGCAAAATCATCCATTAATGCAAATGTTCCTTTTAACAAAACCTCTGAAGGGCATACATAAATATCCCTGTAAAGCTGAACATATAAAATGATTTTTTGTTTATTTCTTTGTTCTTAGGGAGAAGTGATTGTTTAAATGTTCACTTAATTTGACTCAAGTGGTTTAATTATAACTAAAATATAATGGCATTGACTTTTACAGTACTTTTACTGAAACTGGGGCCACCGAGACAATGAAAACCAATCAGATGGCCGAACCGAAACAATAGATTCAAACATTTTCAAATCCAGCCAAACAAATGTCCTATTTTCAAATCAGGCCAATCAAACGTCTGGTACAAAACAAAAATCTCAACTTGTTTGTTATGATGCTTGCAACTACGGTGTCTGCAATAAAATGAATTGTCAAATCGTTAGAAAATTTTATCTACAGTACATTGACCATTTTCAACTGTGAACGTACAGCCAAAAAAAACTTTTCTTTACGGTTTTTGTTTAAAATCGTAGAATGTAATAGATTTTGGCACATTTTTACAAAATAGACTTTGCTCCTGTTGCCTGTGCGTGTTTCTATTTGTACACAGCTTTCTGTTGTCATCACTATGAAATTCACCACGCAGTTCTCGGAACAACGATTGTGTTCACTGTCGCTGTACATTTCAGAGTTTGAACTCCCTTTCTGGAAGCTTCCCTTCTCAGAGACCACTTCAAGGGTTCTTTGAAACAGGCACAACAACATTCAAACCCTATGCCACACACTCTGGCAGTATATATTGAGTGACATTCTTATGCAGCATTTCTTTTTACATATCTTCTAAACCAACCAACTGCCCCTTAGAAATCACAGCATACAATCATGTTCTCCTGATACAATAAAATTCAAGCATGCAAAAGTACTAACAGTTTGATATGAATGTTGTGCCACGTAGCACTAAGAACACAAATGGTGGAACAGAGAATTAACTCTGAAGTGTAAATTAAAGTGCTAATTGAACCCATGAATAACCTTAATTTACACTTCAGAGTTAATTCTCTGTTCCACCATTTGTGTTCTTAGTGCTATGCGGCAGAACATTCGTATGTACCCTTACTTTCTCTTTGCCACGATTCACCACTTAATCAACCCAAACTTTCTCTGTATGACCTCGTAGCTCAGTTGGCAGAGCAATGGTAGATCTAATCCGGAGGTCATGGGTTCAATTCCCACCGAGGTCAAAAGATTTTTTTCTTTTACCTTGTGTGGTTCCCTGATTCCCTTTACTAGGGCTAACGCCCAGTGGGTTATTCATGGGTTCAATTAGCACCTTTACATGTAAGTTTGGGTAACAAAATAGACCACAAGACATTAGTGATTTATATAGGGGGATTCATGCCGACGTCATTGTTTACATTTTTGCTCATTTGCATACGGCTTTGCTTACAGAAATAAACATGTTAGATATGAATTGACTCCAGGCAGATAAAGAGCTAGCAAAACTTAATACATGCTGAAATTCTTAGCTTTTTGTGTGTAATATTGAAGGAGAAATTGTCTTTCAAAAACTGCAAAATTTCTGGGTGGCAAAAGCGCTAATGAGCTCATATATTCTTTGTCATACAATAACCAAATCAATGCGCGCGCTCCGATTGGTAAATCAGCGGTGGGTTATTGTGCCGGTAAACCCACGGAAAAATCGCGCATCTTCTGAATTATTTATATAAAAGCAATAGACCACAAGTTTTCTATGGATTATAGGCTGATAAACCACTTGGGATGTTGGTAGAACACTCGAAGAATTCGTAAACCACTCGCCTGTGGCTCGTGGTTTACAACTTTTTCTCGTGTTCTACCAACATCCCGCGTGGTTTATCAGCTTATAACCCACAGAAACTTGTGGTCTATTGCTTAATTAAATTTTGAGTTTTTAAACCCGTGTTGCACAAAAAGTATCCAATACATCGGGCTCATATTCATTGGCAGAGTTAATCGTACTATGACCTATATATTCAGAACTGACCTTTTTTTTTATTTGTAGCTCCTTCAGAAATTGAATTGCTTATGCTAATGAGGCAAATATTGTAAACAAGGATTCCCCTATTCCTGGTATGGGACTTGAACTAGACTTGAACTAGCTTGCAACCAAAGCTCCTGGAGGGAAACACCGCACCATCCTCAGTTGCAAGCTGGTAGCAGTCCAATAGCAAGAATGCGCAAAAATGATAGAGTTTCAACGTTTATTTATCTTTCTCTTGCCAGGGTATTGTGCTTATCATGTTAATATGTTCCTCCTCCATGGTATGGTACAGACAAAAACAGCTTGACAGTGTGCTTTATCAGAAACTTCAAAAACAAGTGGAGAATGATACTATATAGCAGTACATGTAACGACAATAATGAAATGCAAATTTTGAGCCAATCCATATTCCTGTACAGTATTGAAGAATGTATATACTTTTTTATTTATTTGATTTGGAGGAATATGCTAGGTACAATTTTTAATACTGGTAGTTCTTTGGGACCAATCAAGTGAAAGGAACTCACTGGCTCAAGAATGGCACAAGAATGTTTTAAAGGACTCTTTTGCCTTCAGAGATTGTATATTGACAGGCCACAGTTACCATGCAGATTGTATGTGGCTTAAAATAGGCCACTTGCACTAAGAGGTCATGTGACATCATTTTTATGAAAATGAAAGTTACATGATTTTGCCTTCGATACACTATTTAGTGGGTCATCTCTTAAACAAAATGATAATGATTTGGTTTTTAAAACCCACACCATTTGCTAGAAAATGAGAGAGTTTGTAGCTGGTCACATGGCCAAAACCTCATTTGTAAAATTATGGCTTACCATTTTCTGACACAAATTTTGCACTTAACCTTCAAGGAAAATGTTGAAAAGGTGATGTGGTGACGTTTACAGCACATCTGAACGTGACTATCAAACATTAAACAAGATATAAACAAAAAGTAGTTTTGGCCGCCATGTTGGAGGGCAAGAGTATGCCCTCCAATATGGCGGCCAATACAAATCATACTAATTTGTTTAAAACTCAAAGTACCATAAGATATCTCCCTTAAATGCATTTCCTCTCAAATTTTGGGTGCAAGATAATTTTTGTGCTCTATCAATTTTTGGCATCGACAAGATTACAACTCACTGTTTAAGGGAGGTATTGGTCATGTGACCTCTTAGTGCAAGAGGCCTATAATATTGGTCTTGTTCCAATCGGGAAACATTTTTGCGATTGACTGGTGCAGAAAACTTAACGTAAAGTTACTGTACAATACCTACATGTACATGTAGTACATTTCACGGTTCACTTTTGTTGTTCGCATTACAATGTAAACAGGAATGTGAGGCAATGGCAGTGGAAACCACAAAATTAGATAATTACAATATTTTTTGCGGGGGAAGGAAAACCCCAGAACCCAGAGGTAAACCCTTAGAGCAAAGCAAGAACCAGTAACAACAACAAATTCAACCCACATAATGGTATATTTGGCTGGAATCAAACCTGCGCTGCATTGGTGAGAGGAGAGTGCTCTCACTACTGTGTCATCCTTGTTTCTCAAATTGCATATTGGATTAACATTGTAATGCAAAATAATAAAAAAAGTTAACTGTGAATAGGGTTACTTACAGCCCATGTTTTCCAGACTGAGTAATTTAAAAATTAATGTCAATCTAGAGGACAAGTCAGGTTTCACCAAGAGCTTTCCTTTTTGAAGAGGTTTTACCATGACAATAGTTTAAGTTGATTGCTATACAGTTCAGGGTTTGTACAGGTCCTTGAAAACCTGGAAAGTCCTGGAATTTATTAAGGCATTTTCCAGGACTGGAAAGTCCTGGAAAAAAGCCACTGGTCCTGGAAAGTTCTGGAAATCTGTTAAACTCAACTAAAAAAGATATGAAGTGTATGGAAGGTAGTAAGGAGAATTAACATTGAGATCTGAGTCCTGGAAAAGTCCTTAAAATTTGTTTCTGTAAAAGAGTATGAACCCTGCATACTACATGCAACATTTTTATTTTGGTAGAAAAAATAGTCTCCTTTGCAGCTGTTATTAGGGTTGTCACACAATGCCTTTCCCCACTGTGTGTAATGATCCTAACAGCTGCAAAGACTTCTTAAAAGCAGCCATTTCATTTTTATGTACATGTGCTTTCACATGTTTTTCTCACACAATAAAGTTTCTTGTCACCATTGGAATGTTAAATTTTTTATTTTCTGTTTCCTACACATGACTATGTGTATTGTTTGACTTCAATAGCCTGCTTATATATTTGTCCCTCCATCTGAGCTCAATTTTTCCCCTTGAAGAGATGTCAGAGTTCACCTAACTGCTTTTCATGATATTTGGTGCCCTACAGGGACACAGTCTTTAATAAATACCCCTGTAGCTTGAAGGCTGCTTGTGAGAAAAGTCATAACTCAGCTTTGATGAGACAGAGGAACTAGAATGAATTTCCTCAAACATCATCATCGCTACACCTTAAGGGAAAAACTGAGCTTTGGAGGAGAGATTTCTGTCTCAGAACTATTCATTGTAATAACAGAATGGGTTTGTAAGAAAAAGTAAAAGTGATGCATACAATGAAAATGTGCACACATAGTTACCATTTTATTAATTGTAGTAATATATATCTAAAAAGCAATGAAAAACAAAACTGTTGTAATGAGGAGAGTAATGAAGTGTACTTAAGATAAATAAAAGGAACTGTTAATTCTTAACTAACCACTTAACATTCTTATCATTTTACTAAAATGTAATGACTGTGTTATGCACACTGATTCTCATTCTGCACCTTATATTTTTGTAATATAATCATGACGCCTGTAAATAAAAGCCAGTCATCAGATGATAATAATAATTCAATTAGCATTTTGACCACTGAAAGTTTAGTCTGGCCTGACAAATTTACCTCAAACAATCTAAAAGACTTAACAATAAAACAGACTGTAGTGATCAGTGAACCACTCAATTATAATCTAACATGAAACTGCCTGACCAGAGAAACTTCTTTTGTAGCCAAAATTACATCAGGATTAAATAACAATATCATGGTCAGGAGAAAAATATTTCCAAGATTGGATGTTTGTACATGTATGAATTTGGGAGAATAAACATAACCCTAGTAGGTTCGGCAACAGTCTCCCATGAATGGCTTACCCTTATGTCAAGAGATCATTTTCCACTGCACTCTTGGGTCAATGTGTCTCCCTGGTGAGTGTGGGTGTATTTCCCAAAACAGCGGCTGGTAGTCAAGAGGGCACTTGAACAAAGAACAGAAAGAATTACCAAGCTACTTCCCTGTATTGGGCTAATGCAAGGGATGCTGGATAGGGCCATGTTGTCATGACTGGATTGACTATTATGATAATAATGGGTTACATTTTCAAAAGAGTCACTGGAATGGAGTCGCACATTTTCAGGATTTGGGGGATAACAAAACTCTGGCAAGAAGGGATTTTAAAAATGGGAAAAAAATTGTTACCACTCTACACTCAAGATGGCATGTGTGTCATTTCATTAATTTTAGGATGAACTGGTTGAAAGACTTGTGTTCTTAGGCAAGACACTTAATTACTCTCATGGTGCCTCTCTCCACCCAGGTGTATAAATGGGTACGGGCAAATTTAATGCTGGGGGTAACCCTGCCATGGACTAGCATCCCATCCAGGGGGGAGTAGAAATACTCCCAGTCGCTTCATGCTACAGAAACCTGGATAAGCTATGGCCTGATGGGCCACTTGGCTCGAATGCAGACTTTACCTTAGTTGAAAGACTAGTTTGTAAGGTAGATGCATTTAAACAGAAAGTGACCAAGTTTGGATTTTGAAAATTGCATTTGCTTAAAAGTGACTACATTGGGGTTTTTTTGTTTGGCTACAGAATAAACTATATTAGTATCACCCAACTAGTGGACTAATGCAAATCCTGCATTTTGATTGGCTACGCTACTAGGGGTCTAAATCGTAATAGTCATCGAGTAGCGAAATTCACGGGTTTTTCTTTCGCTTTTGCCCTGAAATAAATATTTCTTCAACTTGCATTTGCTAACTTTATTATCGCCATTTCTGTCCGACTAGTTGGGTGATACTAAAACAATTAGACCCTTCACCCGAAAGGGCTACGTGTCTAATTGTTAAATGGGGTAGGGTTCTGAGAGGCCAGTACTCATACCCCCTGGGGACTATACCCACAAAGCAATATTCCAGTGTTTACAACAGTTACACTAAGATGATTATTAACATGAATTGTCAACAGTGCAAGATTAATTTCAAAGTCTTTTAGTCCGTAGACAATAATGCTAAGATCTCCGCATTTCCATAAGTGACAGCTGAAGGTGACTCTTGTTGAGTGCCCTTGTTCTTTCTGCTCCTTGTATAATTCTCAGCGTCGGCCAACATTGCCTTTGCAACTTTTGCTACAGAAATGGTGCTCATCACCCAACCTGAGATAAAAAAGAAATACTAACATAAATTAGCAAATAGTTTAATAGGTTACAACAAGCAGAACTCAATAAAACTTGAATTACATGACTGTATAGCACGCCATTCAAACAAGCAGCTCTCAGATTTTGGGGGTGCACTGGGCATTAGCCTTGGTTTGCAATGTACATTGGCTTTGATTTAATTTAGTCAGGAGACAACTTACATGTACTTGAGGGTCTCAGTGGGGTTAACCGTCAGAGCTCGAAGTTAACTTTTCAGTCCACTTGCAAAGTTCGGCTAGTAAGATTTTTCCACAAGCAAACTGACGAGACCAATAGCAAATTCTCTCCAAATGTTTGGGAGACATGGATGATTCTAACTTGCAAACATTTGCTAGTGGATATTTTTCTCACTCCCCTTATCAAAATCACTCGCATTTTGCGAGCTTGTGAGCACTAATTTTGAGCCCAGACCTTTAGTCATGAAAGAGCCCAAAAATTCAGCTGTTTGGTATAAATAATTGGAAAGTTTTTATTAAATAAATGTATTTTTTTAAACAATTGTGGTAATTAATACCTAAAATTTCTATTAACCATAAGAAAATAAATTAACTGTTTGGTCATAAAAAGAAGCCAAAATATCATTAATCGTTAGCCATATGAGCCACCACTCATTGAGACCCTCTTACATGTACTTGGGTCCTTAGGCAAATAAGAATGAAAAGCAACATGCTGGCAGGAAAATCCACTTGTCCCAGGTAAGAACACAGCACTGTTTTTTAGCCCTGCTACAAGAAGTAGTCTCTTTTCTTCCCTTAGCTTCTTGAGTAAGAAGCAGAAAAAGGAAGAAAAATACCAGTGGAACACACCTCCTGTAACCATTCTATCACAAACAGGTTAGCTGAAAAATTACATTTTCCTATCCTGCATTCAGTAGGGGAAAAATCTTAAGCAACTTGAAGTAAAGGACCATCAATCTAGCAACCAATGGGGTGCAAAAACCTTGATAAACAGAGGGCCATTCTTTGTAAAAATTATTGCATAATTTTCCACTAGAACATTTTCCCATTATAAAAGCATCACTTACCAGCCAACTTCTCTACAAATCTTTTTTTCCTGCCACGATCAAGAACCCCAGGTCTGAATATGCTTGCTTTTGGAAAGTGCATCTCCTTCAAGGCATCTTCAACCTAAAAATAATATTTAATTTACAAGTCGCCGTAGGTGTTTGTGGGTATTATTTTTAAGTATGCAGTACATAGTGCAATTCCAGAAAATATCCATACCTCCCCCACAGAAGGGATTTTTTCTTAGACCCCCCCCCCCCCTCTCCCCCCACGCCTCTGGAAATTCCAATTAAGTTTCATACATTTCTTTGAATTTTTTGGCTATACAGAACCTCATGGAATCTCCTGGGCTTAGGAGAATATGGATATTTCCTGGAACTGCACATTACATACTTTCTGTATGCATTAATTTAAAAATTAAAGGAGACTTACATGTACCTGTAAGTTGGAAGTTTAATTGGAATTGTGTCTCCAAGCATTAACTGAGGAATTACATGAGATAGCATTGTGCTTGCAGGAACTCAGTTTTTAAAGCACTTACCGTGTATGCAATGGAGAAACTCCCAGTTAATAACAGTAAGGGCTTAAGAAGAGAGGGCATGTAATCCCTCCTTGCTTGGTAACATGAATTCCAATCAAACTTCAACTTACAGGCAAGTCTCATTTAATTTTGAAATTCTATTCCGTCACCACATTGAGGGCTTACATGAGACTTCAGAGCACACTACACACGTAACAAATTCAACACAGAATCCATAATTATTCTGTGACATAATACTTTGTCTGCCAAGTATCTATGACACAATGATCCCCTGGTATTCAGATTTCGAACATTTTCTGCAAAATTCTTATAAACATCAACAGGTTAGTTAACATTTTACAAATGTGGAGTTTGAACTCCACCCAGATGTTGACACTGGTACTAAGAGGCTGAAAATATCCCAGACCTGCACATATCAATCATAATCTCTTTGATAATTATTGTTCTTGTAGAAACTAGCTTAATGAACTAAAACAACTT
>CM042748.1:3358020-3385520 GCA_022496165.2 Catalaphyllia jardinei
ACTGTTACTGTTACTCACTCACTGACTCGCTGACTATCCTTGGCCCTCTGTTATTTTTAATATCTATCTATGATTTGCCTAATTAAAAATATATTCAACTTGAATGTGGAAATTTACACCCCTAAAAAATGCAGCTTGAATGCAGCTTTTAAAGTGACTTCTCGGACAGACGAGGCGCAAGTACATTTCAGTGTGCAAATCTCCTAACATACTGCTGCTAAATTTGGCAAGTTTGCGATCTCTTTCACTTACATATAGCTAATTTTTATTTAAAATCCATTCAACATTTCTTGTCCAAGATTGATCTAAGCCGAAAAAAAGACACTGCGTTCAACAGCCATTAGTGTGAGACTGCTCCAATCTTATGGCCTTGCCTTATCATTCACAACAGTGATAAAAAAACGTTGGTATATAGCGACAGTGAAAGTTGACAATTTATGTACTATTGAAAGGCACAAAGATTATTATGCCTTGGACAATCTTTATATTTTACATTTAGTCTATATTTATATTTAGTCTATATTTATAATAAGATAAAGTTATGGTTTCAAATACTTTCCTATTTTACATGGTGATTTTATGGACATTGTGTGTACTTTTGTGTGGCCCGTTGTGTAGTGTATTTGTGCACATTATATTAGTTTTGGTAGAGATTTTGAGATGGCTTTTACACCCTTTCCTGTTGTACAAGCTGATTTTACTGAAAAAATGTAGACATTTGTAGATATTTATTTTATTAAAATACCTACATTTTACACCGTTATTTGCACTTTTCTGTGACATTTTGTGTAATTTATTTGTGTAGATTTTACTGACATTTTATGCTTCCATTTTAGCTTAAATCATGTAACAGATATAATATAGAAATTTTATGTTTTCGATTTAACAGATTTTTCTCTCGCGTCCTTTTTGCAGAGAAAATTTCCAGATTTTAGAGAGATTTGTTCATATGCTGTAAAATCTCTGTAAATTTTACAAAAACATTTTCAAGAAAAATGCGACCTGAAAGCTAAACTTGTGTTAAAATGTACATACTTTTTATAGAGATTACAAAATCTCTGAAGTGTGCAAATTTAAAGAAATTGTAATTTACAAAGGAAATTCAGATATTTTACAGAGATTTGACGAACTTTCTTGAATTCTGTTAGCGGTTGAACTTTTCCAGTGGTTCAGCTTAGCATATGGCATAGCAACATAGTCGAACAATTGAGAGAGGTAGCTACACGCTTAACTTTGAAATATTTGCAAGTTTACAAACGGTTCTGACATTCTGAATGACGGCAACTGTCTTAAAATGATTCCAAATGAATTTGCGATCCTTTCTGCAAAAAACTCGTTTGCAACAAAAATACGCTCATGTACACCTGTTGTTGCTTAAAAGGATTAGACACATTTTACTCATAGTTCATAGAAGAATCTGGTTATGAAACATCAAAGGAGCAAACAAAGATGTCACGATTTATGTTGGAAGGTCCACCACCCTGCACAAACTTTTGTTTTGTTCTCATACACTATGCATGAGTTACGTACGTGACCAGCACGTTTCTTCTGGTTAGTTCTTCAGTACGGAGTAAACAACTATTGTGTTTTGTGCAGGGTCAAGGCCAAAAAACACAGAACAATAAACTACAACAAATTAATAACTTTGACGAGTTTCAGAATCCTCCGTAAGAATAAAGATGGCGGCTGTTCATTATACCGCACAATACCTTGCGAACTAAACTAAGCCTACTGGGCATTTTGAAAGACAGGGTTTAACGGCGGTCTTTCCTATACTTACAGCATTGTTCTTGTCGAGTTTGAATAACTTACAATTTTTTGTGTGTTTTTATACGCTCCTTTAGAGTTTTCGTGAGCAAAGCATTATAGGTAAATATACCAGTCGCCATTTTTTTTCCGTACGGTGCACTGATTCTTATCCACTGATGCAATTATTAAAAAATAACGTAATCAAAATAAATGGAACAAATGCAATTGAGACATTTCAGTTACATCAAATTACAAAAAGGGCTTTAATAGCATCAGAACTCCTGGTCAGTACACTTAAAGTATTTTCAGATTTGTTACGGCTAGTTCAAAGCGTCTGTCAATTAAATTAAACAATTGAACTTATCTCATTCCTGCAGGATATTAGTTACTAAACGTAATATCACGGGTGACAACAAATTCCATAATTTTGGCGAGAAATTTCAACGTTAATTTATAATTTTACATGTGAAACTACAAAATTGCCAGGCCAGTCAAAAACCCATGATTGTAATCGTAATTTGTAACCCATGATATTAAAAGGTAACCAAATGGTATACTCGTGAAATTGGGGAATAATTTCACTTGCGTTGTGTCAAAATGCCTATAATTTCCAGAGTTTGAAGAGGAAAATACTAAGAATTTTTAGAAAACCCGCGCACAATTATTATCTAACTTCACTCGCGACTCGTCACCATATAATGATTACTCAGTCTTGGAAAAAATGGCTAGTTGTGCTATTGTCCCTTATTAAGGGCAACACCAATGCATATTCAGAATCTGTAAATTGAAACACCGGTCAAGATGCTTTCCTCATAATTGCATCTTCGTTTCGCACACGTGAAATGGGCTAATACCTAATTCTTCACAAGATTTAAGATTGAAGGTCAATGATTTTTGGCGATTTCTATACAAGATTAAAAGAATTCCAGATTAAAAGATCTCTTTCTCTAGACTGTGGTATGCTAACCTAGCTGCCTGTTTCGTCCAGTAAATGATTTCTGAAAAGATAAACGGTTCTTTTTTGGGCAAATCACTCTTACAAACAACCTAATTTGGCCACACGCCCTTATTTATTTAGGTTTTGTTTCCAAATCTCCAACAAAAGAGAAGACCATGACTCCAGCATTTTCTGAAACTCTGTTTTGGGCGGTTTTCTGGGATATTTTGAATGTTTGTGAGGTCAATTATTGTGCTTTTAGGTTCTTATATAAAAATATCTGATTTGGCATTCAAAATTTTCTTATTAACGAAGGTTTTTTTTGGGATCTGTTTTTGTTTACCGTGGAGCTATTTTAAACTCCACCTAACGGTCGCTGTTAACTCCTTGTTTATGGCGGTTGGTTTCAGATATAAAGCTCAGTGGACCCTTTATCACTTGAGGCGCCAGATTATCAAAATATACTACATTATTATATTATGAATTAAACCTTTCATTGACTGCAAGGAATATACACTAGAATTTAGACAGAAATATTAACAAGAATTTTTTGTAAATTTCATAATGCGGTTTTTTACCATATTTATTTCCTGTGCATGTTCTCAGTCTGTGTAATCTACTCGTGCATCTTTTTTTACACAGGAAACAACAACTCTTTATTTATGAAAGGGTTTAAATCAGCTTGACGACCACACAAGTACCAAACACTTTGGAAGCAGAAGAGGCATTCATACTCACAAAATCAGTTTGTAGACAACTCACAGTGCTCTCTAATAACTTATCTCAAAGGGAAACAATGAAAGCTCAGACATTTCTTTGAGTTTGTGAGATTCTTTTCTGGTAATGTCGTGAGTCGCATTGAAGAATAAATCTTACTACTAATAAAATATTCTCAAAAGCTCACTGCTTCTTTATGACTGACCCAGACAAATGCCTCCAAGACCCTTGAACTCAGCCGTCTCGCTGAAAATTGATTGCAGATTTCAATCGAAGTTGATTTGTGTGCTTGAGAGCATGCCTCCAACGTTTTACCAGTTGTCTAAAGACAGTTCTTCTGAAGAGCGCCAATCTCAGTTTCGACAAGCTTGCAAGTTAAGCCAAGGAATAGAGGGGTATATGTGGACTTGCAGCTTAACAAAGGTTAGACATTTTATTGAATGTTCTCTTCATAATATGTCGCAATCGTATTGTGCTGTTCTGAGCAAATATTTAGCGCCATATCGTAGAGTCTCTCGACATTCTATCTGTTATTAAAATTCAGCTGAAATGTAAGCTAGCTATTTATCAAAATTGTATTAAACTTCATGTTAATAGATTTCATCATTAGCATTGAATTCCTGCTCAGACAGTCGATCGATGGCGGAGAAACACATTAAAATTGTTTACAATTAAAGTGATCCCTCGGCCGGTGAACCATTTGATATAGGTATAACCACAATAAACAGCAGACTAGTACTTTTGGAAAGAAACAAACCGGATTAAAAAGTAAAACTGTATTAAATTTCGCAGAAATAATCCCTGACTCAAAGCCTGATATTGAGGTTGGTGCAATTCGTCAATATGAATATCAAGGGAAACTTGTCAAAACCATAGCTAAATTCAAAAATGTCGTCGTGTGTCCCACAGTGCTTTACTTTGCATGAACCCATAACGAACGTAGATGTTGCAGCTTATTAAATCTCCCATTTCGAGATTGAACGATTTATGGCAAAGTAAACACACATCATGATTCAGTCGACAATCTAAAGCAAGACGCCACAGTTTCGAATAAGGCAAGCAGTTGGTAGTTTTTCGATTGTATTCGAACGATAACAGTTAGGTTTTGAAAAACACATCAACAGAAAATATTTTCATGAAATTTAACAAACGGCGGTTAAAAGCAAGCTCAAGCACATATGTCATAAAACTGGCGGAACCGTGATGTCAGCGGCCCACAAAATAATAGAGCTGACAAATGAGATATGTACCTCAGTATGCTTTACTTGCCTTCTGTTTGCCGTCTACAGCAGTTTAGGATACAGCTAGAAATAACAAGCAATTTCATTCATATTTAAAATTTCCTATATTTGACTTTCTTCTCAGTGTGCTCTACCTTTAGAAACTTAACAATGGTTTAGAGGGACAACCAAAGTGATGCTGGAAGATATTTAGAGTAACATTCAAGTAATTACTCATGCCCAGTCGAAGTCGTTAAGCCACGACTGAATAGTGATCCAACCACATGTTTGCTTTTGTTTTAAAAACATTTATCCATCAATGTTTTGCTTCGAATTGAATTTTGTCATTTTAAGGCCTCGACAGGGAAAGACTGGATGTTAAAGTTGATCTGTTTTGCCTGAAAGGTGAATTTAAATGTCTGCTTATTAAATGATACACAACATGCATCCAAAACTGCTATGTAAGGCCATCAGTTTAAGGCATAAATATTTGGTAGTTGCAACAATCTGCAAAGACTCTTCAAGTTTAGCTGCATATTTCATGTGTCTGAAGGAATGTATAGGTTTCATCTCAGACGACCGTTCAAGTCAGGATTAGAATATTTTTACTGACTGTTCAATGGTACTCCTATTCCTGAGTTCAACTTGCTGTAAAATGTTCCTAAAAACATTCATTATAATTGATAAGCATGAAGCTTAAAATCAATGAACGAGAATGTTTAATAGTACGTACCTTTAGAGATCGAAAGAGCAAGCCAAAGGTAAAATTGATAGTTTTCGTGTTGTGTTGTTTACGTTGAAAGAAAAAAAACACTTAATGTCAATATGGGCTGCGCTATAAAAAAAAAACACGAATTGAAAACGCCAGCCTGAACTCTTGCTTCCAAACTAATGAACTATAATCGGAAAGAGTTTAAGAGAGACACAGAGACGCTGAAAATACTGGTAAACATTCAGCTGAGGGGTATAAAACACCAAGTGAATTTACCACCGTCTTAGGGTGTCTTGTCGAAATGTTATGAGGTAGACACACGGTTGTATTTTCAAAGATTTTCTTGCGACATTTGGTTGAACTTTCTTTAGGATGAAAAAGCACAGATGTACTACATCTTGTTTTACTTGCGGCAGAAAATGGTAGAATAAAGCTTTCTAATCATGGCTATTTTTTCTACGTCGAATGGTTGGATCTTAAATTGGATGGCAAAATCTATTAACCCTAAAATTTCACGCCATTGACCCTTAGCTATCAGCCGTCGTTTTTCTTTGGGTCTTTTTGACACACTGGCTTGTGGAAATTCAGAACGGAAAACTGTTTAGACGCGCTTACAGGTTGTATTGCCAATTTGGCTTACAAATTGCATAAGATGGTTAGAACTTAATTCATTGCGGATCGTTCATTGCATGGCCTATTTAATGAAAGCAGTATTGGGTACTCATGTCTCTGGTAATGTTTCCAGTTGTGCCTGCACACATTATGTTTATAACTTTAGGAAAGCATCTCAAAACCCAATTTTGTCGACATTTAAACGAGAGCCAGTGAGTATGAGGATGCTCTCACTTGCATAAGGGTCTTAGAGAGTTTGTAGTTCTGTGAGTTGAAAGGGTTAAACCGCAAGCAACTTGTCCTTGCTTTATTACTAAACAAAATCTATAAATCACGCAATGAAAGCTATTTAACTAAGTTACAGTTGTTCCGAAGGCAACCACAAGTTGACAGTGAAACACTGCGGATTAAGCTCTGGCAGTTTACTGATTACAACAATGGAATGTAGACACTTGACGGGAGCAATTGCCTAAAGCAAGACCTTTTGTTAAAACTTATTTATGAGTACTATTTTCGACTAAAAGAAGGAATACTGAATGATATTCTTTGCGTCAAAGGAGGCAGTTAATTAAGATTTCATGATTTAACTTTGAGAGATTAAACTTATTAACAGTGGATGTTATTATACTGTAGTGATGCACTATATGGAAGAAAATGCTATTTTCGCACATCGGTTTTGTATTATGTTGGTTTCTTATGGTACGACGCCTAAAATACCTGTTTGCAAATAGCGTGTGACCATAAACATTACTGAAAGCTACTAAAAAAACTGTTTTCGCTTGAAAGGAGTGCCAAAATATACTCAGTCTCGTTTCATACAGAATATATATAAATTCATACTACTTCGCAATGACGAACTGGGACACCGAATTTATACCGATAAAACTTTGTTTGAAATCTATTTTCGTAAAAAAAAATTAACTTTAGGAATAGCCCTGAAAATTTAGAAAATTAAAATACAATATGCGTATTATAGCGAGAAACATTCGAGGCATGTGTGCCATTATCTTAATCCTGTGACAGTTTCAAGAGTGATGAGCATAGCAAATGGTTTCTGTCTGTTGACCGAAGCTCAAAAAGTCAACTATCTTTCGATTAAACCTTGCGCCTATTGTTAAACGTTAGCCGCTGTAAAAGTAACCTACATAAGCACTTATTATTATAGATCCATTTACCTATGAATAAGCCACAAATCCGAAAATCTTTTAATCGATATTATAAACATATTATAAACAGTGGTTAATAGAAATGTTAGAAATCAGAAAGCGGTGGAAAAAAGAAAAAACTGCTTCACGACTTTTTTCGTCGATTAATAAAGCAAAACATTTCGAAAGCTTTCACAGAATAATATGTTACGTACGTGAATAATGAATAATTTTCAGACAATGAGCGTCTGCCCTTTTGAAAATCAACACGGGAGACTTCAAGTCCATGGAGGTTTTCAAATAAGGGTATTGATAACTATCTTTGACCTTACAAGTTGCTATACAAATAAACTTGGCATGTTGCGCCCTTAAGCTTTACCGCAAATAAAAGTAGCCAAAAGTTGATCTCTGATTTCTGCTTCAAGATAATTGAAGAATTATATAACGAACAGTTGAAACATGCTGCTATTCACGTGCCAGACGCGTTTTAGTTTATATACACTAAGGCCATGCAGGAAGTTTTTAACATCAGTATCCGGACGGATTTGTCAGTTAATTGCTAATTTAAACATCGAGGTTATAGCATCCGAGTATGATTTTATTAGGACTTTTTGCAGATTAAAATTGCCTTTTTAACATATCAGAAACCTTTCTATCTAATACGATCTTTTTTAATGTTCCTTGGCGTGCGATGCCTTTATATCACTATCTGAGCAAAAGACGACAGTGTTTTAATTCAGGCGGTCCATTTTTTTTTTCTAAATCACTTGATGGACGGTTTCGTTGAGAACTTTGTACCAATCCTCTTTATGTTTTCATTTTATTTGTAGCGTTACAAACAAATAAAAGAAGAAATAAAAAGATATATTTTCCCTTATTAGATTTAATGGTCAGAATAAAAATAAAAATAAATAATAAATATCCATTACAAGTCGTATTACAAGTCGTATCCAGTTTCACTGTTTCTATGTTGCATACGGAAACAAAGAATTTCTAGATAACTTTTTAACAGAGGCACTCATACGGGACTGCATGGCTAAGGACTGTCCTTTCCAGGACTGACTTTCTAAATGACTGTTTGACTGTGAGGCAAACGGACAGACAGACTAACTGACCTACTGACTGACTGACTGACTGACTGACTGACTGACTGATTGACTGACTGACTGACTGACTGACTGACTGACTGATTGACTGACTGACTGACTGACTGACTCACTCACTCACTCACTCACTCCCTCCCTCGCCTCACTGACTGACTAACAGACTTACTGACTAAATGACTGACTGACTGTCCGTCTGACTGGCAGGAGATGACTTTCGACATTATCCGGCTTATCACATAGCAGGAACGCATGATTCAAGTACGTGGTCGTTAACTTAATACTTCCTGCTTAACTCAGGAAACACATGCCTCTAAAACTAAAAGAATTCGGATAATAAGCTACGTACGTGAACAGCTGAGTGCATCAAATCATAAGCAAAACCCTTATAAAGCTGGCTGGCAGCCCATTATCGGGCTGCTGAGCTGGCAAACTCCTCAGTTTTTTTCACTTTAATATGAATTTGCATTATACTTGTGCTAACTTCGCACTCGCGAAATTAAAGCTACTGTAGCTATCGAATATAGTATTTACACATTTAAAATTGCGCAATATCAGACAGCGTTATGACATAACTTGTCAAAAATGTTAGCGATGTCATTTTGCGCCATTCAATTATGGAACTGATGAAATATTAAGATATAATCTCACTTGTGCAAGTACCATGGCAACTGTGGATAGATTTTTGAGCTAAAATTAATATAATGGAACATTAAACTATAGCCGAGTTTGAACCGGTACACCTTTTGCTTTCCTGAGTCAAAGTTAAGATGCCATAAGTTAAAAAATAAAGATTGTTTAACTTCCGTGATTTCTGGTGAAACCTTTTGCAACGCCGCGCCTTGACCTTATCAAGAATAAGAGATAAATCCTTGTGATATCTTTATGAAACTGATACTACGAAAATGATATGCGACCTGCTGGTCTTGTCATGTTGGGGGTTTCACAAAATATGTCTGTCTTTTAATGTTGAAAAAAAAAACCGCACTCTTTTTCCCGCTAAAACATTAAAAAAAATAACATAAAAGATCTTTTAAACTTGAAGGTTTTCGAGGCCAGTAATGTAAAGAGCGCTGGCCAACTGATGAAATAAATAAGCAAATATTTAAAAATGATCACGGCTATCTCTAGTCTTCCCTGACATCTTTTTAAGCAATTTTATGCAGCAGTTATAAGATTTAACGGTCAATGAAGGTATTGTATCGACTGAAATCCGTCCTTGACTTTAAAACCACAAATTATCCCAGTTGAACTTTGCAATTAGTGCAACAAACATTATCAACTGTATCATCAGAGCAAGGTTTAATCATATATTTCTTATTGTGTGCAAATGATTGGTAAAAAGAGGAAGGAATGAATAACTTTTGTTTAGGCTTTTGGCAATATTTGATAGTTACACGTGAAACGGTTTGCTTGCCCAATGAGTAAAATTGACCCTTAGAATTATGAGTCTTTTTCCACTAGACTCTGCAGTTCTTCACAAACAGTTACAAATATGAGCACAGTACAATGAGTTAGCTTAGAGCTATCTGTAGTGGCATTTCTAGATTGCTTGCATTTGCAGCTTCGAAATCTAGTGCAGAAACTTCAATGTTGAAGATAGATAATTATGAACCCTACTAAGGTCTCCTGAGTTGAAACAACTGCATTTATTGACCGTTGTTCGGTATCATGATTTACCCAGTTCATTTTCGTCCGATATTTACACTAATTGTGTACAGTGGAGTGCTTTCTAGGGTTTGCTTCATACATTGAGACCACATTTGAATAAAAGCTTTTGGTCTAAATCACTAAGGTATTCGTTGCTGATTTTTTTCTGTCGCTCGAGTTATTTTAAGGACATTGTGCGAGACAGCAAGGGTGTTATTACTCAACTAAGTCAGTCACATCCAGCTGTCTGGCGGTGTTGCGAATGAATAATTTTTTGGTGTGTTCGAGTTGTCTAAATAAAGAACGAGTCGTCTAAATAAAGAACTAAACTCCCTCGACGAAGGGAAGGATCACTGGTTCACAATGCTCAAGCAAATTAGCTCAGTCGTTCTGATCTTGTTTCAAGAATTTTAACTATAACATTCTAAACAAACTTCTTGTAGCAAAACCAATAGGAGGTGTAAGTGTGATATTTAGTTGGAATGCAGTACTGATGTTAAAGGGAATGGAGAGATATGTGAACTAAAAAAAGCTACCAAGCATGGTGTATTTATGTATTTTAGACATAGGTCCAAGTGTGTTCACCCTTTCTTCATGGTCATGTGATTTTCAATTAGACTATTTTTTCTCTGAAATTTTATCCAACTAAGGTTTTTTTAAATTCTTTTACGCAGCACTAACATAAATACATGTTCTGAATCTATAGGCCTTTATAACTCAGCGAAACGAATTTAGTCTCAGTTGCAGAATGTTCTTTATCGCTCTTCAGGTTTACTCGGGTGTAATGTAAAGACTTACAGCATTGCTGTGAAATGAGTTTCTCGTATTTCTGTCGTATTACACTTGCATCAAGTGCGGCACAGGTCGAAAAAAGTTGAAATAAGCTTTTTTGACTTACTTAAGTTATTCCAGGTCGATGCACTGAAGGTTGGGATTATGCGATTTCTAGCAGTTTTCCCACTTCACTAATTTAAGTCGCAACTCAGTGAAGAAGCAAGAAGCAGGTTGGCATTTCAGGTTTCGCGAACTATTTAATTCAAACTTTGTTAATTTGTTTCTCATTTACTATACAGGTAAAGAGCGTATCAGTGCTCCAGCGCAATGGCATGTCATGGATTGAGAATCCAAAGCCACAAACACAAAGAAACCTGAGATGAAGCCCGTCGACAAAACAAGCATTATCAGGAATTTTCATGTTCAACTGTTGATCCGCAGGCAAACAGACTGTGTTCGTGCAACAGTCAGCCGATCTGGTTGCAAACAAAGCCATGAAGTAAAATGGGTTGTATAAATCTTCAACTTCTACCGGGAAAACAGGCTAAAAGAAGTGAAATACGTGGGTTGCAATATCATGATTCTGTGCCAAACAGGAGGAAGTACAAGGAACTAACCAATCTCTCCTTGTTGTAAAAGTTTGCTGTGTTTTGTTTCCTAACAATGCAGTTGGCTTAGAAACTTTAATTTGTATAAATTAACTTCCCTGAAGTTCAGACATTATTCTTTCCCGCTCTGCTAGAACCAAACACTAATGGGTTTTATTATTTATGCTCGAAGTTTCTTGCAACCATCTGTGAAGCCATAAATAAATGCGCATGAAAAATGACTGTATTCATTCAGTATTTGATATTTTTATCAGTTGTTCACTACAACAGAACGCTTTTGACATTAAATTTTGTGGTATTCTGCAAAACCATTTTATCATATGTCGTATCCTAAGAGTTATTGCTCCTTCTGTTCAAGCAACCATTGTCTACATGTTTGGCCGAAATCTCAGTGAAGTTTAATTAACACAGCAGTGACTTAAAATAACGAATGGACGCGGCTTTCACCCCGCTGTTCAGTGTTTACATTATATCATCCAGTGTTTTGGTTAGAACACAGCTCAGTGGACTATAGCTTCTACTGGTCACTTTCAAATCATCGTATTGCGTACAAATTAAAATGCACTTCCAACTGCATAACTATTTCCGGTCAGTTTGAACTGCTGAGTTCATTATATTCGTTTGAAGGGAGAGCGCACTCAAATATATAGGGCACAAAGAAAATTAGCGGAGAAACTGAACGACGTTTGCACTGAAAAAAAAGGTGGCATACCGAGTTTTAATTTTGTTCCCTACCGGGAGTTTTACACTAAAACAGCGACACTCTGGCGACAGCTTAGTTTGCAGTTCCTTCCATTTATCAAAGCGAAAGCGTTGTGAAATATTGGTCGCTGCGTTTTGATTTCCATTAACATCGCCAAAAAGTAACAGTAAATAATTAAGTAGCTTCGCCGCCAACGTTGAAGGACAACTTTGAATTTTTTTCGCTCTTTTAACTTATGTCACGGCCTTAAAAATTACGCTAGAAAGGCCAAGAACAAACTAACCACTCATCCAACCGATACTTTCAATTCTTGTTCTGAGATAGCTCTGTCGTGCGGTCAACGGAAGTTTTAAAAAATCGAGAAAAATACACTGGTATGGGATATTAAACGAGTTGCGACGCAATTCTCTCACTTGTTGCGCAATGGTTGCGGTAACTCAAGCTTTACCAGACGAGGAATCGATGAAAGTTTACAAAAGCAAGCGATAAACTAGGTCAACGAGAAGAAAACAAATATCTCAGACGAACTCGAGTATTTGTCTAAAAGGTTGACCCAAGTGACCGCCATTGTTGTGTTGTTATGCTTTCAACATTATCTGGAAACCGATGAAGTGAAATTTGTAGGTAGTCCTAAAAAAACCCGAAAAACTTACAATTTCTTGTGCGGATTTTAATGTTGTATTAATTTTGTCTGCAATGTGTTTCACTCAGACATCATAATGAATACATTTCGTATGGCCCGAGGTTAAGAATGTTAATTAGAAGTGTGTCTTTTCAGTTGCCACACGAAAATTCAAATCCCTGAATTCTCTTTTAACTTATTTCCAAAAGAAAAGAACTACAGAGTTGCAGTGTCCACTAGAACCAGATGAGGACATTTCAAGTGGAAGCTGCTAAAAAACCTCACTCCGAAAAGCCATGAAGGTCGAACTTTTCCAAGGTTACTAGCCACAACATGAAATATGCACGTCAAAACACAAAGTTGCTCGCCCGTAATCAAACATTCCATCTACAAATTGTGGATAATGACTGGAATTTGAAAATAATCAGCGCTGCAAAGAACACGCAAGCAACATTTTCCTCTCCTAATGCAAGTTCAACAACTCCGTAGAGATGCGACAAGGTTTCCCTTTGTATTGACGCCCAACACAAAGGGGTTAATGCCGACAATTGATTGATGTATAATAAAACATTGAGGGCAATTGTGTTGAGGTTCTTTCAAGGAGCACTAGGTTAAGGCATACAGCATGTTAATTCTAACACAGTACATTTTCCGAGACCAGGTCGATTCAGTTAAATTCAGTTTCAATATTTGAAAACAGTTGAAATTTTCTCGCATTAATTTTGATCTCACTGGGTGAAATTCAGTGATGCATTTTAGACATAAAGCTATTGACATACACCTGGAATGGAAATTGATCCATTTCCTTTTCCGATCAGGAAAAAAATTGCCACGAGGAAGTTGGGTTTCGACTCATAAAAATTTTCTAGTGGCTACTTCAGCGGCAAAAATGAATCTTTCTCTTTAAAGTGCGCTTGTGCCTCGAAGCTGTAGGAAAATTGATCTGGCGTTGCATAGAATTTCAAAAAGCTCCGACAAAGCGAATTTCAAAGCACAGACATGGGAACAATCGAACGAAATTGCTTTTAGCTAATATACATACGACGCAGACATTGTTGAATTTTATGAGTACACGCAAAACCTAGCCTTGCACGCAAACTTTTAATTGGGTTTTCTAGGCGTCTTTTACACAGAAAACCACGAGACGGATTCCTTAGAATCCCATTGCTGCATAAAGGCTTGGCACTTCACGAGTGGAGAAACCACTATGGCAAAGATATACCAGGGGTCGATAGGTCGGTAATTGCAGCGAAGTAATGTGATTACAACGTGTTCAACCTTGGAATAGCGTGTATTGTTACAATTCGAAATCCTGCAAAACATTAAACCAACAGACGTGAACTCACGGCATCACGCAACAGTAAAACAGGGAAGACTCTGACGAAGGCAACAGCATTTGAAATGGAGATTTGAGAACAGGAAGTCGAAGAAAAATTAATAAAACTTTAAACAAATAACGTTTCGCTTCAGCGTTTTCTCAGCTTCATTCATGTCGAGGCCGGGTTGCTTTATGAGTGGCACATTATCGCGCAAAGTGACGCAGAGTAAACATTGCTCTTTATTTTGAATAAAAACTAAGATCAACGAAATTGCAGAAAGGGAATAGTGTTTATCTCGTGTCTGAGGAGATTAATGCAACCGTGAACAGCGAATTCTTTTACAAATGCCGCGTTGGACCACGTAGGCAAGTGAACGAGTGTTTCATCGACGGCGAGTGCCAAATCTTGGCAAAAGATTCGCGAATTAGTTATCTTTATTGCAATTCATTAAACAGAAACTTTAGCAGTTCACAAGGTTAATTTTCTAGCTTCTTGGTGTGATGTTTAACAAGTCTTTAACGCAGGGGTCACTTTTGATGTGTAACGCTGAATTGAATTGTCTCAGTTGAAAGTTAACGATCGATGGAACGACGGCAGTTCTGTTCAAATTGACATTGCTTCAACGTTTTACGACAAGTAAATGATCAAGCAAATAAGTGGTCGGCAACGATTAGATTCGACTTCAGAGATTCTTACGCTAAGAATTAAAGAACGAGTGTTTCCCCTAACGAAGACAAGACTACACCGTGGCGATATGCGAAACAGTGTCCAAAACCCCGACTCACCAAACAAGAGGTCAGTTGATAAGCGACAAAAACACCATGGGATATCTACCTTCCTTGACCTTGAAATCTAGCCTGAAGTGCGATAAATTCGACCATGTAGGTTTCTATCTAGCTAGAAAATAAATACCAAAAGATGAAAGCGTGAGGAAAGCTAGGGCATTTCCGTGTCAAAGCAATTATTCATATAGGTCGTTTCAGATGTGTATTTGAGCGAACATTTGGCTTTAGGGGCTCATCGTAAAACAAACAGAATCCCGGACAGGATTACGCCACCAACTTGGTCGACATTAGGAAAAAGTATCAACCCACTTGCAATGATGGCAACCTTAATATTTTCCCGTTCACGACGGCTTTTCATTAAAGGAAGACGTGCATAAGTGTTGCGTAAAATTGTGCGCAGTGTTTGATGACGCTACGGCTAAAACGCAACCTGCTTTACGTACGCACGTCCTCGTCGAGAAAAAATTTTTTTCTCGGGTCACATGTGTTTTAAAAAGGACAAAGAAACCCAGCAAATTCGACCACGAGTAGGGAACAGACGAAATAGCGGAGTTAACATTGTTTAACCAGCCAAATATTTTTGAAAACAAGAGGTTGTTTACACAGGCCTCCTTTCGTCTCGGGAAAACTTATGGACAAGTTCCACGCCTATCGGTTGTGTTTTACATGTAACTGTTCATTTAATCCAGTTAAATTTCAAATAAAAAGAGAGTGGGTCCTTGTAAAAGCGGAGGGCTTCAGCGAATGTAAATTCAACGTGAAACAGTTGGTCGGAAAACTAATTATGTTTTCAAATGGATTCTGTCTGCCAACGTGGATGATTTTATCAACGTTAAAAGAAACGCGATAAATTCGGCCTTATCTGGTCGAGAGAGGTGCATAATACGAAGAGAAATGAATGATTTGTTTCTGTTATTTACTAGCCAGAAGATATCTTGACCTATGACGCCCAAACTAAATAACCCAGATTTTATATTTAGTTACTATGAAAGAAGAATAATTCTGCATGTGATATTACACCGGTCGTGGTCCAGTTCCACAGTTGTGTCTGAGAGACAATTCCGAGATAACACGTCTGATTTTTTTCCAAAATTCTCTTTTAATTTTGTATAATTTCAGTAGTAATGTCTTGGACATTCAATTTCTGACACACACCTTAGAAAATTCTAGCTACAATGTTGTTGCTTTCAGCAACATTGGCCGGGCCATAAACACGAATCAAACACATATGCAGCGAACTTATAGTTCGATGAAGAAAAAATACATTAACTAATAGCTAAGCTACTTTGGAGACACACTACTGTGTAAAAAACAAACTATATAACTCCTATACAACTTCTATTAACCAGTCTTTCCACGAACTTCGTAAGAAGTCTCGTACGAGCGTCTAGAATTGAAACATATTTACATAACATATACTTCGAACATCATTTCTGTCACTAATATCGAAATCATACCTTCTAGTTTCACTTTTGGAACGAGTTGCATTCTGTATCCTCTGCAAATACTTATAAAATACTGTAAGTTCTCCAAAGTACAACAAATATCCTTTATAAATCGCTACCTAAAAAAATACTAAAGGTTTTAGGGCTTAAAGCCCATATTCTTCTAACAAATTTTGAACAAGTGGAAAACGTTTAGTGTTCTTTGGAAGAACAGCAAGAGGTCGCAATAGCTTTAGCTATTCAGAGGAACGCTCAATTCTCTCCTCGTCGGGTGCCTCTAAGAGCAAGGAAGATAAGGCCAGCTCGTAGGCGTTCCTGACAATAACATATCTCTAAGCAAGGTCTCGATTGGCGTCTTACCCACAAGACGAACAAAGAAAAGTTGTTCGACAATAGACGAGTTGATACTGCGTAAAGAAGGCAGCCTCAACAACAATTTTCCAAAACGAGTTGGTTGGTTGGGATACTGATTTCTTGTGTACTCCTCCAACGCACATTGTGTCTTTTCCTGCAGACTGTCGATATACTGTGGGTCAGTCAAACCGGAGGCATCTGTGAAAACACAATTATATTCGGTGACATTGGGAACTTGAAATTATGTTGTCTGCGTGTGGCGCGAGCGATACTTCTATGGGCGCGAAACACGCTCTTCAGGGCATTACTTATTAATTTCCCACAACCGGCGCATCTAGTTCTGTCGATCTACACGACCTGCTATAAAATATTAAAATGTATTAGAAATATCAAGCACTTGCAAACCGCTGTTGCCAAAATTCGAGCTTGAATCCAACTTACCTGAAGTGAAGAGCACGATGGCTTTGAGGCAAGCGAATTCTGCAGCATCCACGTGAAGATTTCGATACTTTTCAACCTGTTCTTGGAAGATCCTAACATTATCCATAAACGTCACCATTCTGTCTGGGGACATGTGGTTCGAGTGGATGCCAGCAGTGGCTAGCAGAGGGGCAACTTGAAGCGGCATTGGACACTGGGCGGCATTTAGCACAAACAACTCACTCCACACCAAACGCAAGAGCGCTACTTGATCCGTCACAGCTAGATCGGGGAAGAAGGGTATATTCCTAGCCCATTCCACAGCGCTGAACAGCAAACGAGCCGCCAGTTCGCAGATGTTCTCGATGCCCATGATCCCACATGGCATGTTCAAACCCTGCTGGTAGCGGGCTGTGGGATAGGGTTCAGCTCTAAGCAACAGACTGATGAATCCCGATAAAAACGAGTGACCATTGGCTACGTCGCCGCCATTTAGCGAGGGATGCTGGGGACTCGGTTGCGGAACTTGTGTTGGAGGGATGCGACCTCGCTGAACGGCTGTCGAGAAAAGGTGAAAAGGTTCATTCAACAAGCTAGTCAGGCACTTACCGGCTCTACTCACTACTATAACAGCCAAGCGACTGATGCACACGGATTTGTTACTAACGTGAAAACTTCTCACCCGTACCCTCGCGTCTCATGCCGACTTTGATGCACTTTCTCAGCCGACAGTACTGACACTGGTTTCGGTGATGCTGATCGATGGGGCAGTTGCGCGAAGCTCGGCAAGTGTAGCTGAGGTTACGACGAACGCTGCGTTTGAAAAACGACTTGCATCCTTCACAGGTAAACACGCCGTAGTGCTTTCCAGAGGACTTGTCACCGCAAACTGCGCATTCCACTTGCTGTACATTTTTTTCGGACGACTCCTCCACCGGTTCCGTCTTCTCCGTGCACCATGTTGTTGAGACTGGAACCACGGCCATACCACCCGGCAAATTAGGACTACGGATACAATTATAAATCCAACAGTTAGTGGTGCTTCGCGAGAGCGCGAGCGGATCGTGCTCCCGTGATTAATCTCTCAGCGGCGAGGAAACATTACACGCGGAAACAATTAGTGGCTTTCCCACGGCACAAGCGGTCGCGTTCACTTACTCGGCTCAAAATCTGTTGCGCGAATGCTTTTTTCATGCAGTTAAGTGGCATATGTAGATGTGTAGAGGACGGTCGGTCCGCGAGCGACAATACCTCGCTATGCAAAAACATAAGCCCGTGTCATGTCTGAAAAAGCTGAACTTTGACATAATCTGTTGCAACTGTCCGGTATCCGTGGAGACGATTACTATATATGGTCGGCCTGTCAAGCGGAGGTTCAAGGGTTCTTTAATAGTTTTGACTTAAAAATTGCCCCAGGGCTTAGGAACGTTCAGCTCTATTGGATTCAGTTGTCACAAAGAGCAAATGATTGGTCAAAATCACCCCGTGGTTGACATGGAGAAGGTTCTTTGTCTGAAACGCCAGTGCGGCTTTTTTCTTACCGCGCGCGCTTACCACTCACACTGTTCTAAAACAGCTCTAGGCTATTTCGGCTCGACAGTACATGAAATTTCCAAGTCTGATGAGGGCTGAAAGGATCGTCAAGAAACCGAGAGAAGTTCGCATGACTTCGCGCGTGAGCTACATTTGTGTAAATAGCAATTTAACACCTAGGCGTGCGAATGTGAAACGAGATATCACGAAAAGGAAATAAGCAAGAAACACTCAAACTGTCGCTAAGCGCGTTTCTTTTGCTTTTTCTCTGGTTACTTACTTTGTTGATAGTCACGCCAGTAGATACAATTGAGAACAATCCCTCCCCTTAAGTGAAGGTCTTTGTTTCAGGAAGCGAGCAAGAAATTCCATTTGACCCTCCCGTACGCCGAGACAACGACTGTCATCGGCCGGCAAGTTTAATGACATGCTCTGATAACGGATCTCAAAGATTCGAGATGGATAATTTTCACTTTTCCCAAAAGCATACGCAAGGACACGCAACCTCTGAATATTTACATAAGCATTATACAATGTATTGTTTCAAGTGACGGTCGCTGTTTGAACCTGCCAAGATCAGTAGAGCGAAAAAACATAGAAAAACAGCAGGGAATTCAGTTGTTCGACGACAGTCGAATCTCGTGCACCACGTACTACAAACGCTGGCGTTGCCGGTGATAGGAGCAAAATGATTTTACAGCTAATTTGCATAATTAAGCCCCGAGAAATGCCAAGTAGATACTGCCAAACAAATATGTTTATTGAAGTTGATCGACCGCCCGCTATCGCAAGCCGCAGTCGCTGTAATATCATTACAACAAGTCACGCACAGGGCTTTTGTAGAGGGAGCAAATCGAAACGGATTATTTTAAACGGGCCTGACCAGCCGTTGACAATTTACCGTTAGAGCCAACAAAAAAACCCAGGGACAGTTGCAAAGCGTTTTCGCTGCGAATTCGATTAAAAATATCTTGGATCTTTTTTGCTGTCGAATTCTGTGGCGCTATCGAGACAAAGAGTCGCTTGGTAGCATTCTTTTAATAACTCACATTTCGCCCGGATAAAATTGCACCATTAAGAAAACACTAAGAGCTGATGATAATAGCCAAAAGACAGCTTGATGAATTGTGTTTATACAAAATTATATTTAACCCTGACAGGCCAAAAAGGGCGGTCCTCGGGTTTTTGTTTCGCGTGCGAAACTAAATCCAACTTCCGCAGACACAGTAACCAAATATTAACCCCCAAAAATGTTTCTCCTTTCCTTACAAATCTGCGCGCAGCGAAAATCTATCTTCGGAATGATCTAGAAAAGGGCGTAACAATCAACAGTTGAAAACATATTCATCGCAAAAACACCGTGATAAAATTGCTCTGATTGCGTCCTCTTGGAACGCTGTTTTGATTTCTTGACGAAGTAAATGAGGTCACAGTGAATTATTATGGTGATCTGTGGTTTGCTTTCAATGGACTTGTGCGTTAGAACATTTGTTAGTCGCAAACTAACAACACCGCATTTCCGGGTCGCTTCGATTTCCTAAGCAAGAAATTAGAGTTTATGAGCCACTGCTCTACTTGTGGCATAAAGCTAAAGTTAGCACCTCAGTTAATTTAACCCACGCGGAACAATGACAACTTACGCCAAAAACGCGTGGTGAAAATTTCGGAGCGTGCAATATAGAAGAACGGTCGTTACGTAATGTGCACATGGTGTTCTGTATCGAAGGTTAAATGAAATTTCAACAAGGGAAGCCAAAGGTTGAAACAATGATCTAATTAAAACATTACCAAGTCCAAGGAGAAGGAAACGCCACTTATAAATAGGTCAAAGAGCTTTTCATTACCCAAGTGATTGCATATTCCTTACAGACGGTTGCGCAATTACACGTCTACAACTGACTTCCTCGTGCCTCGCAGAAATTAAAAGAATTTATCAAAACATCCTTGGTCCTTAAAACATGGAAATCTTGCGAGGTGGACAAACGAAATCAGTATAAAAGTAGCTGAAATTAAGGATGTAGCAGAGGAAGCTATGCTGGGTCAAGCTTTCTTAAAACGGCGTTGAAAAGCTGTAGCCACAAAAGATCAAGGTTGCCAAAATGAATTCTATGGAACGGAGGTGTTTTTCTTTGCCGAAATTCTGTATTTTGCCTGATTTGAAATCGCAGCGTAGACTTCGCGAGTAGAAAGAAGTCTTTTTGGTGGCCAATAGTTCATCTGGGAGAAAATATCCCACGCCCATCCATGTACCCTACTCCGCCTCCCGAGACACACACAACCCTCGACCGCTGACACTTTGTTGTCTTGTAGGTAATCAGAGAACACAAATCAGAGTCATAGTTTAAAGGCAAATAAAAGATCGTTCCACTGTCAATCGGATGCAAAATCCACTTTTTCATAATAATCTCACCGGAATTTAAATATTAAAGAAACTTATGCTCAACCATTCTAAATGGCAAAGTCTGATAAATTATAAAAAAAAGCAGGGAATTATTACACACTTTTATTTGGCTACAATTTCAACCAGCAATTGAGTCTAGTTTCCTCAGTCACTTTTAAGTCTCGTGATTTAAGTTACTGTAATAGTTTTACTTGTTTAGGATGCTGGAAAGCAAAATAATTCGCGGCTTATGAGGGATTTACACCCCACAGCTGACAGAAAGAGTACAGATTTGTTGCTCAAAAAGCACGGTTTTTGGCAAACAGGTCTCAATTCTGAATATTGCGAGTATTTTGTCAAAGTTGAACGAGAAGAACAAGTTATCGTTTTTGCCGTTGTTGTGGTTGCCAAATAGAAGATGGCCAGGTGTTGCATGTTCCAGTATGCGAAAATAGTGGAAACGAGAGCAGAACTAGTGTGTTCTACACCTGAACGGTGCACTATTTTCTTACAAAACACAGAGGCACTGTCAACACGACATCCTGGACATATAAATATGTTCATTTTTTAAGATATATCAGCAGAGAGCCTCAAAACTGGGTCGACGACAACATTGAATTCAATTGGTCACTTTAAAAAAACACTGAACAAAACAAAACAAAAAACAAATTCCCGCAACAAAGCGTTGGTGAACCCAAAAGTGCAAAAACAAATTAAAGCTGCATTCAAACTTGAACTCTACTCTCCACACAACAAAACAGACAGAACACTGTTTTTAAAAACAACCCTTCTACGTTTTGTTTTCAAGAAACAGAATCATACCCTTAACATGGATTTTGTTTCAGCTCAGTTCTACAAAAACAAGTCAGTTTGCACAACATAAACTTAATCCTGCTCTCATATCAAATTTAACTTCCTGTATTATTGTTCGACCACTGACTATTCGATGCAATGTTGTACATTTGTATTTTTTTTCAAACTGAAAAATATAGGAAAATTTGCAATAATATTATGCGCTGTAACAGTCGAAGGTCAAAGGCGAAGTGAAATATTTTGCCTAAAAACAAACTTGACCGTTTGTAGTAAAATATGATCACTAATTCTGCAAGATATCAACTCGATTAACAAGTAAATATCCGCTGCAACCTTTCTCAAAACTGATGCTCTGTGGTAGTGTCTTCAAACGACGTTGTCGTGCTGCGAAATCAATGCCAAATCTACTGAGAAAAACGAAATTCATTGTTAGGGGAATGAGAGCTTTGCTGCGGTTTTCAGTTTCGTTTATCGTTTCAGCTGCAATACTGGAATAACACTGTAACGTAGTGTTTTCTTTGCTCAAGCTCGTCTCGGTTGATCGGATACATACCAGGCTTTTTAGTCTCCTAATAAGCTTAATTTTCTTGTACGTACCTGTTTCCCTCGCCTTTTAGCAAATTTGAGTTCAAGTGCATCTCGAACTACAAGAGCGCTGAGATACGTACAACACTGAACTTTTCCTAATTTGAGCATTCAAAGTATTTATAGCAGGTAACAAATTCATTCTTTTTACACCCTCCAAATATCACGATTTGAACATCTTCAAAAGTTTAGCCTAAATTTTTCAACCTCTTTGTTTGACAATCCGTGTCAATCTTCTCCATCCTTAACCATCCTTGTTCCTTGATGGTTCATTATTATCTCTTTGGTGTTTTTCTGTCTTGGTAAACTTTCATTTTCAGGTTTCTTCAATTCGAAGGTACTTTTGTACTTGCCAAAATAACTCAAATTCCTGACGGCCTTCTGAAACTAACAGGAAGAGGCGAAACTTTGGGCGTGAAGAAGAGCATGTTGTTCTCATTTCGAGATACCTGTGTTATAGTTTATTTACAATGTACAGATTGTCTCGAGTGTTTCATGAAGACTGATATAATCTGTCCTGGCATTTACTTACGTAGCTCGATGAAGAAGCCTCGTATTTTGGACTGAGTGTGTCACAAAAGCCAAGGAATCAACTCCGGCCATGTCGTTAACTTTAGGTCCTGTCACCAGGCAAGCTGCGCTACACTTGGCCTTGCTTCACGAAAAATCAAATTGCTGCAGGTCGCTAGCAAGTATGCTATCGCGTTCTACTGAGCTAAATGTCGCCCTAGAACGTTATTCAAACTGGCTCTGCAAAATTGTGGTGAGACTTTGACAGTCGACCAGTACAACTCATCTATCAACAACAGCATGTAAGCTGAGTCAATTGTACGCAAGTATTTTCTAGAACGTTTTAACATCAATGCACCAGACAACAAGCACGCCACAGCACTCATTTAGTAGAATAAAACCGTTTAAACATCCATCCAACACCTTTTCTATCAAGCATTGATCTTTAGGGACTCAAAATCGGTCAATTATTTAGTAACACTGGCGGCGTTTTTTTCTTTACGAACCACTACGTTAAAAAAGCCCCAAACTGAGGCAGTTATTCCCTCATTGGTTACACTGGGTTTGCACGTTTCACGCGCATTCGATCGCGAAACTTGCAACAACGTGTTTTCGACAGAAGTTCCATAGAAAAATTCGTTACAAGTTGAAAAGGAAATTTTATTGGAGATGTTAAATAAAAACATATGGTCTCGTTAGAAATAATGATAAAAACCTCTTATGTCACTTACAGTCTGGCGACCTCAGGCAAAAATATTTTTGTTGTTTCGGTGTTTTATTTTGCTTGGAAAAACCGAGATTTATAGCTATTAAAATTATTTTAGGTAGCTGGATCTCTTTTTCAAATGGACTGGTACTTCGTTTAGTAAAATGAAAGGAATTTGATATAAGAAAAAAATGTTTCGAGAAGAGATTTGAAACTGCGGCATTTCAATTAAAAAAGAATATTTACTGACAACTGGAAAGTAAAATTTATCTTTGAATAGTTCAATTTGCTTCATGAGAAAATAAAAAAAGAAAGCTGTTTCACACAAAAACATTATGTTGAAAAAATTCTTTTTGGCAAGCAGGTCTCATAGCAATTGCGTTCATTGATGTGTTTTCCAAAGACACTTTGCTTTGCCTGTAGCAAAATGAGACAATCTCAGCGAGGTACAGCATGATTTAAAAATCTCTTTCAGTAACTTTTTTTTTAATAGAACATGGCAAACTATTATGTCTGGAATTCCGCAATGACCACAAAAGGTCATATTATGCCGAGCATTTTCATAAATCGTGCGTGAGTAACATTGCTAATTGACAACTTGAACCCAAATCTCGATTGACATCGCCAAAATTTAAAGCATCTCCTTAATCACTCACGTTTTTTGCTTGCTTTTTTTAAGCCTGTCACGTTTTGGCTCGTTTGACATAAATTTGGTCCTTTGCTTAAATCTGCTGAGAAATCGCTTCTAGTTTGTAGCTCCATCCATAAAATTTTCCCCAACAATTGTTCATGCAATACCTTGTTTCGTGTACTTTTTAAGAGTTATTAACTCGCTTTTGCAAAATTCTAACGAAAGTAGTTTTCGACATTTCAGATTTTTTGCGTTCTCACAATATTTGCCAAAAATAGTAGTTTTAAAGTATCTCTAAAAGAATTTATCCCCAGTCAAACATGCTATCAAATGAACCTGTCCGATGGGATTTATGTACGGTGATAAACAACGTTTTCACCTCTTGTCAACGGAACATTAAAAATTATTATGTTTGACTGTTTCGAAAAGAAAGGACTTTTGGGTTTAAGCCGCCAAGAGTTAAAAGCCATTTTTTCAACAGGTTTTACCCACAGATTCAAATCTTTGAGCCACGACAACAGCTTTTATTTGACTGGTCACACCTTTGGGTTTCATCCGCAGACTTTTTTTTTTTTGTATTTTATTTTATTACATTATCATCCGCAGACTTGAGAGTACAGCACAATGATAAACAGTACCACATGAAAGTACTGCTCAATAGCTTCATCCACAGACTTAAAAGTTAGAACCAGATGACCTTGTACTTGTTTCATTTTAATCAGTTTTATCCAGGCTCCAAAATTTGACAGCTTTATTCAGCTTTCTTCGTAAACTATAGCAACAGCTTTGAACGTTTTGATCTTTGACCACAGGAATAATTAAAGAACAGTCCGTGTCACAGGGTCTCCAAGGAAGTTAACCATTTTACAGGAAAATGGCATTAATCTCTTGTGTTTAAGAGAGCAAAAATGTCAACAAGTGTAAATATTTCGAGAGAGAAAGAAAATTGCCAACGAGTTCTTGAAAAACAAACACTTAACATCAACATGCAGATGTTTCCCACTGAGATGAATAGCTCTTAAGCTAACAAACTATTTACCAGACCTCTAGGCATGCCAAAAACTAATCCGTAATGATATCAACTGAATGACTACCAAGTGCATTGACCTGTTTGTAAGTGAAGTAATAATTGTTTCACACAAAACGATTATAACAGTTATAATTTTTTAATCCTATACTGTTTAATTAGATTATTAATCTATGATCAAACCTAAACCCTGTCATAATAAAACAAATAAAGTTAAAAAAGAAGTTATCAATGGTCATCCCCTCTCAAAACGATGAAAGCCACGGTGTGATAAACTTTCGGTCCTGTGTCTGTTCTTTGTTATTCGTCTCAGCGACAGAACAAACGGAAATCAAATATTAACCAGAGAGATCATATTTCGCACGTGGTGTAATCAGATTGCCGATGAAAACGTAGATCAGGAATGTGTCGGTAATGCGATCTCGTTAGAAGTTCTCGTCTTCGACGCCCAGGGAAGGAAACTCAAAGAGCTTCAAAGCGTTAAATTGAACTTATTTTCAAAAGATAAACCTTAACCGCAAAAAGATTTCCACGAGCAGTCATTTTAAAATGATACACAAACTTATCAACATCTCGTGTATAAAATTGAAACACGGGTGACTAAAAGCAACCCATATTGCCGCATACTTACTCCACAACTCTCTGAAAATATCGTCTTTGTCTGGTCTCATACCGGCTTTCTGTAGCTCTTTGGAGTAAAATTTGATAAACATATCACCAGACGCAATTTTAAAGTATTCAGAGACGAACGGCTTACATTTGCGGGCGACGCCGCGCCGAGTTTTACAGACGCACCGAAAACACGATGTGCGTTGCATTCTGAAATGCATTTGGTCGACGTTTAGGCAAACAGGCGGGAGCGATTATCATCTCCGACCCGAACATTACGAAATGAAGCGTCACGGAAAGGGCAACCCCACGAACAAGACCCTTTACACCAAAGAAAACATCAAACAGTTCATACAAAAGTGTATGTAATCATTAAGAAGAGGCAAAGATTAAAGAGGTTGTACCTCAATTAGGGCATCCGAATAATTTTTGGTGAAGAGAGCCACGCAAAATGGCTCCCGGTATATCCGCATCGAAACCTTTCATTGGCACAACAGGGAAGCGTGCACTAAGAAGATGAGGCCATTTCCTCTCGCTTAAACACCTCATTGTAGAAGTCTGTGGTTTTCTAGTTAAGCTGAGGTTGAAGCAATGTTTCTGCTAGCTGTTCACACTGACCTAGGGGCACTGTTCGCAGTCAAGGGTATTCTAATTTTAGCCGAGATCAATCACGTCTTAACGACACAGGAACACGCTCGATCCGCTCTTGTAAGTACACATTAACTTAACGTAAACAGCACCTTAAACACTTAACATTGTTCTATCGTACCTGTAAGGGCTGCCTTAAGTTCGCGTGTAATGTGTGAAGAGATTCAACGGCGTCTCAGTATCTCAGCGTTTGATACGATCAACGAAGCGACGCCAGCACGAGGCAAAGCACTTTTGCTCCTTGTAACATGATCGTCTCGGGTTTTGTCCCGTGACTGCAGATCGGAGTTAATCTAACGGAAATGACAATCACAAACACAAAGTAATCATTACACGACATCAATGGCCGAGCAAACACAACTGAAATTTATACCAAGCATTTGAGAGGATAAACAGATTCAGTCACCAAAACAAATAGCAAAGACGTAATTTATTTAAATACGCGCTGAAGACGGCATGGTTCACCATGATGTGTTTGAGGCTAGACTGTCGCACGTCAAAGGGCTCCCCAGGGAGTAACGATCCGTTATCGTTTACTCTGAGACAATAGCTGTGGTCACACTGCGCACTTTTGCCCTAGATAAACTTGACTTGTTGACAGTTTTACCTAGGGAAACTTAAATTTAGAAGTGTGACCGATTTTTCCCCAGGTGAATAGCCTAAGGAAAATGTTTTCCATCGAAGCTTAAATATCTCAAGAGAACAATAGAATTCCCCTTGACAGTTACCCTACATGTTTTGAAGGGGTAAACTGAAATCCCAAGGTAGTTAGCCAATAGATGATCGTCGGCAAACACGCTGATGATAGATTGGATTTAATCGCGTCACGTTTTACTTGAAAAACATCGAAATGTCGCATTTGTCGCGTGCGTGTGCGTGTGTCAAAGGAAGAAGATAACAGGAGCAACACGAAAGTTCTTTTCAGCATATGTTCAGAGCATTTGAACTGAGCAAGTTTTCAAACCAATACTGAGGCCTTGGAAGACTGTCCCACGCGATACGCCGAGGCCGACGTCCCTGCAAAGCAAAAGCAGTAAATACACGGAGTAACGCAGCTTGTTGTCTTCTTTGAGCTCGTCGAGTAATCAGGCGCTGAAGAAAAATCACTTGTGATCGCCTTGCTCGTTGCAACAACGTAAAAAGTAATGAAAAAGGAGAGCCATTTCTCTTTGATCTGCGTGAT
>CM042748.1:3390520-3398914 GCA_022496165.2 Catalaphyllia jardinei
TGATGTTGAAGTCTACGTTGCCTGTTACATGTAGTAACAGACGTCAGCTTGTACACAACGTTTCAGGCTTTTATCCAATATTATAGTATACACGTGTACAGAGAGTTCCTCAAAGGAGATCCGTGCCGGGGCATGCGTCTTCGATAAAAATATTTTTTTCGTTTCTAAATTAACGTAAGACATGTAGTGCATTTTAACCCCATTTTTCCGTCTCTTTACTAACACGCAATTTTCAATTAAACTCGTGTTTAGAGAGCGATATGTCGATTATAAATTTCGTTCTTCTCTTAACAGTTTTGGATCTTGAAAAGTTAAGCTTAAATTTTTTAACCTCGTTTTTAATCCGTGTTTATCTTCGCCATGTTAAATCATCCTCGTTTTTTTATGGTGTATTATGATCCCTTTGATGTTTGTTCAGTAAATGACTATCTTCAAGTTTCCTTGAATTTCAAGGTCAAGTTTTGTAAGCGGCCAAAATAACTCAAAATAGTTAAGCCTAGAGACCTACCTCAGGTTATTTCAGTTCAAGCGGTAGGATTCGCCGTTTTTTTCCTTCCCCATGCGAGTCTCTAAGGAAATCCTTAGTGTCACGTCATGCACTTGCACCAACGAGAATCAGTCTTACAATCCACGTAGAGAAACCTACAGTAGGCGTCGCTTTTTTTAAGGACGAGGGACCGCAAAAGAAAATGCTGCTGGTATACACAGGACCTGTAAAACATCTGGCAAGACTTAATTATGTCGTTGTCCCGTACGGCTTTCTACGGTGATTGCTTTTTAAGTTCTGCGAAAAGACCACTGAAAATAGCGTCTTGGTGAGACAAACTGGCATAGAGCTTATCTGGGATTCGGAGAACGGTGTCCGCCGAAGGAAAACCCTTCAAAGCGATCCAAGGCATGCTTTACTTTACTGTGTATTAATTTTTGAGATCTTTAGGAAACCGCATTGTGCTGATTTACTTTTTTTTTTTTACAATTTTATTTACAGGACGATAACTTAGACTACTTACAGTACTACTAATTTTACTTACATTTACATTTACTTACATTTTACTTACTTACACTATTTATGCTTACACTACTTGCAATACAATTCAGTAACATTGATTTAATTTGCGGTTGGCGTATATACAATGATGCTCTTTTCAATTATAGAAAAGTTACAGCAGCATATATAATTAACATAAAATAGCCCAAGTGCGATAAAATTTCGGAAGTTCTTTTTTTGCAGTTGCGATCTCTTTTAGAATTTCAAGTTTTCCGTGATAAATAGTAGGAAGTTTTGAAAATCCAAGACGTCTCCGCGAAGGCTTGTGCAGAAAATGCGATATTTGGCAATTAGAAGACAATAATTTAGGACTTACCAATGTTTTGTCCCAGCATGCCAGCCATAGAGTATATGACTTGTGGATAAGGTTATTGTTTCATTTGTTTTTTGGTGCCACCAGTCTTGAAACAGAGTCCAGAAATTGACTGTTAGTGTGCAGTTTATTAGTAAGTGAGGTAACGTTTGTTCTTCTGTATTGCATAAGTTGCATAAGGGGCTTTCTGAAATGCCGTCTCGGTAAAGTGTAGCGCCGGTTGGAAGCACGTTATAAATCACTTTATACTGAAACATTATTATTTTAACTTCGTTTGTGACTTTAAATGGCATACGATAAACCTTCTTGATGTTATTTTCTGTAAATCCGTGGGGTAGAATTTTCGTTTCGGCAGTGGGAGGAACGAAGACAGTGTTTAAAAGGGATGAGTAAATAGAACTGGTTCTTTGGCTGTTTACAGTTGTGTCGTGTGAGACGTTTGGAATAGGGTTTGTAAGATTATCTTTCCAATTTTTCTGGGATTGCGTTAACCAGGCCATAGTATGTGGTGAAAGGAACGTTTAAATTAAATTTCATGGCAAATTCATGCCAATTGAAAAATTTCTGATTTTGGTTTAATATGTCGCTTATCCTGGTAATACCAGCGTCATACCATGATTGGTAAAAGACAGGTTTTTTTTCCTACAAGAATTTTCCTGTTATTCCACACTATTTCGTTTTTAGGATTTGTTTTGCAATCGATGCCTGTTGAGATTTTAAACTCGCACCAATAATCTAACACTTTTTTATAAAATGTGGGAAGCCTGTCATTGAGGTCTAGTGTGTTTGTTGCAAAGTTACATTCACTTAGTTGTTAGAAAGGCAAGACTACAATGTTTGTGTAAGACCTGGTTAGGAATAATTTTCCAGGAGGCTTGTGACTCATCTTAAATTCTGTTGACCAAAGCAATTTTGAGCGCTTTTTCCACGATCTTAAAATCGCACATTTTCAAACCGCCATCTTTCTTTTCTCCAATTATGGTGTTTCTTTTTATTTTAGGGGGTTTTCCTGCCCAAATAAAGTTGAAGATCAGCTTATTTATTTGCTGGACATAGTGATCCGGAACAGGGAGCACGGAGACTGAGTAAATTAATTTAGATATCCCAAGTGTTTTGACTATGTTTATCTTTCCATAAAGAGTTAAATTTCTCCGTTGCCACGTGTTTAGCGTTTTTTCGAGGTTACGTATTTTTTCACTGAAGTTCAGTCTATTAGCACTTTCTTGGTTGTGACAGGTTCTTTTGGCCACTTAAAACCAAAAGGTTCATCTATTCTGTCTTTCCATTCACCTAACCACATTGCTTCGGTTTTAGTTGTGTTTATTTCTAGGCCGGAATGCTCTGAGATCATTTAATATCTTCAATAGACTCGCGACTGAGTCGAGGTCACGAACAAATACTGTTGTGTCGTCGGCATATTGACTTTTTTTAAGTTCATGCTTGTTGACTTGGATACCTTTTATAGTGGGATCATTTGTTATGGCTCTAGAGAGGAGCTCTATGCCGAGAACGAAGAGGACGCCAGATAACGGGCAACCTTGACTGACTCCCCGCTGCAAGGGGGAAAACGTTGAGGCATAACCGTTATTCAGAACACAGCTAGTAACATTATTATAGAAATTTTTTATCCAATTTTGGATGTCGTGGCCGAAATTAAAGAGCTTAAGTGTTTCTAGGAGATAGTTCCATTCACTTTTTTGAAGTCCAAAAAGATGGCAATACCTTTTGGTTTGGCTTATCTGTGTAATGTATTAAGTCGTACATTAGCCTTACATTTTCACCAATGTAGCTACAAGGCCTACATACTACGCGATTTTCGCGTCATCACCGTGAAAATGAGCGCATGCGTACACAACCTAGAGCTTTTCGAGCCCGTTTTGGGTTAATGTTGCTTCAAATTGTGTGATTTCGCCATTAATCACAATAATTACAATTTCCTCGATTGTGATTGGTTTAAAAAGCTCCTATTTTTCCATTAATTCACTCGCCAAGTTGTTATCGGACAGTTTGTTATTGGACACTTTGTTATCGGACAGTTCAATAGATCACATTCGAAGGTATAGTTTAAATCAACCAATCACATTCAAAGTTGTAATGAGGTGCGTGCGTGTGCACGCTTGCTTTTGTGTTTTTGGCGCCTAATTACCTGTAGGAGGTTTTTCATCTCCTTTGTAGGTATTTTAATGCGAATTTTCCCCTTCTTTCATAACTTGGCTATTCTTTTCTCGAAAATTGCAATTTTTATGATTAATTGGCAATAAGACTTCTTGTCGTCCAATTCGGTCTGTAATCATACTCGTGATGAACAAATCAGACTCCCGCTTCACGGTTGTCCGATTTTGTTATCACTCGTGTGATTACAGACCGAATTGGACTCCACTCAGCAGTAGTCATGCACCTCTTCGGAACCTCTAATTTTATTTGCTCCCGGAGTCATCCACCTCTATTGTTTTCAGGACTAGGGCCATTGTTTCTGTTGTTTATTCTATTGTTTTCTCGGCCAATCCTGTTAGACCTTACGAGAGGTGCGTGGCGCCTCCCACTCAGTCCTATTATCATTACATACAAATTACTTATTGTATGGCTTGTGTTTGTAGCCAATGTAACGCGCGCTCTGATTGGCTAAGTGCAGCTCAACGACAGGGCATTATTCTCCCGTAATGCCCACCGGCCGATTACGGATTATGCAAAGGTTATCCAAATCTAGGCCATATTTCCTTTATTTACATTGAAAATCGTTGTGATACAAGACGATGAGTGACGATTAACATTCAGAGAGTTAATTATATCACTATTTTAAGGAAAAAATGAAATTACATCGGCGAATTACAAACGAGTTAATTGGTCAGGGAGAAATTGAATGCTTATTCAAACAGAGAAAAACCACGAAAGGAAAGGAAAACTGCCAGTGAAATGTAAAAATTTCAACGTTATTTGTCGTCAATAAACAAAGGAAGCATAGAAATTTTGCTGACCTTGACCACTTATCGGCAAAGCTTTTTTATAGACATCGGAAAACGGATGGTGACCGGATTATGAACCTGACACCCTGTCGGGTTTGCAACGAAGTATACAGAAGTTCCTTTCCGAAGGCAGGTCTCTTTTCACTGTTTTTTCAAATGCAATTGGTGACACCAGAGCAGTACAGCAGTCAACATCAGCAAATTCTCTTGCTGTAACGCAAGCCAGTCTTTTATCCGGCGTGGACATAGCAGCATCTCTGAGCGCCAGTTCAAGATCTTTAACGGGCCAGTAACTATAATCCAGGAAACTCAGAAAAGGCGAAGAGTTTTTATCGAAAGTGACGACGAAGAACAGTGCTGATTCCGTTTTAATTGTTTTTTTTCTTTTGCCGACACGGCCGCACGGCTTTTGAGCAAGTTTGAAGCACTTTTCTGTAGGAATTGACGTTTGGCGGTTGATAATTGAGAATGTCGATGAAATTTCTCTCGTCATATAGTAACACAACTGTACTAAAATACTTTTTGTGGCCGTATTGATCATTGTTTTCCACAAATAAAATATATTCTTCACGGAGTACGCGTTAGTTCGCTGAATTCTGTTATGCAGTTGGACGGTTTTGAAAGATGAATGAATAGATAAGCGCGCGCATCACCGGGTGTGAAGTAACGACTTCCCCTTGAATTTGGATTTTTTTCTTTCTCAGTTAGAACCGTCTTGTTAGCCATATAATAAACCTCGACCGTTCGGTCGTTACGGGAAAATCTCAAACCTCGGCCTACCGTATTGACCTCGCTATCGCTCGGTCAATACGGCAAGGCCTCAGTTTGAGATTTTCCCGTAACGACCTCACTCTCGGTGTTCCACGCGCCGACACTTTCCACCTATGAAGAGTTTTTTTCTGGTAATGCTTTATTAATCTTTGCTCTCAGCTACCGAAAAATGTAAAAACGCACGTCAGGCATAACACTGATGATGGGGTAAGATTGAACCATTACATCCTCTTAACAAGAATGGTAACTTATCATACCTTGGGTATGTTTAGATACAGTGCCTGGTAGGGGGCGCTGAATTCAGGGAAAGCTTTGAAAATATTGTTCGGCACCCGCTTTTATTTCTGGGGAATCACTTTACAGTAGCTCAATCACGGTTTGTGCATCTGAAAAGCTTCGCCCGAAATTTTCAAGTTCATCTTTTGTAATCCGTGTCAATCTTCTCCATCCTCAACCATACTTGTTCCTTCATGGCTAATTTTTATCTCTGGAGTTTTTCTATCTTTGTAAAGTACAATTTACGGGTACTTTTGCACGCGGTCAAAATAATTAGTCAAAATATCAATACTGACCTTCAACAACCTGCAATCGACTAGTGAAAACACCTTCACCGGTGTCACTCTACTCCAGTTAGTACCAAGGGCGATTTCATCGTTTTAGTTCTAACGTTCCGCTTCTGAACGAAAGAGACGAAAGAGACAAATGGAAACAACGAAATTCAACAAGAGATGTTTGCATGTAAAATTCGCCAGTGCAGTAAAAGTTGTCGGGAGGTTTTTGGGCGGACAGTGGAAAAAAAACGCAAAACGTTCGTGACACAGAGAAATATTTTGACTAAAATGAAAATGTTAAAATTATCACTGCATAGGACAATCCTCATCATAACAGACACGTTAAAAATACAATATATCTCAACGTGTATCACTTATTTATAAAATATGATGATCCATGCAACTATTTACGATAACTGCAGAAATTCTCGCGTGCTCATTGGCTAATTGTTATCGCCAATAAGCGGACAGACACATGAATTTATAACTTATGCGATGCGTCAACGAAGGAGAACGGACAATTTGACAATCTCTTATCGTAAAAAAACAAATCGATATCAGTTTTTAATGCGTCAGTCCTGTAAATGACAATAAATTTCGTCATAACATTTTCAAAGTAGTCTGCGGATCCACAGCTACTTTGACAATGTTATGACGAAATTTATGATCAATAACAGGACAGGCGCATGAAAAATTGACGTTTATTTGTTAAATGCCAATAATGCAGTATGGGTATCTGCTTAATAAGGTTAGAGAATTAGTGTACAATCGTAGACACGTGAAATTAAGTTTCGTCCCATGGCCATTTACAGCAAGATGTGATTCTGCAGCCAAAAAACTTGAACTAAATTCTGTCACGTTGCATGTTCTTGTTCCCAGTCTCCACTCTCTAGGTCAACTCAGGACTAGAATGAATCAGTACCTACAGTATAGGCTTCAATTATGCTTTGTAAATCCTCGTTACATCAACTATTGAGACTAAAAATTAAAACAGGTTCTTGTTTGTTGTAGCGTGTTCAGCATAAAATATGTCGAATAAATAAATAAACTAGAGGATCTTGGGCAGAGTTTGCACTGGATTCACTTCGAATGTAGCCTTAATTTTTATAAGATAATTTGGTTTTATCAACTGAGTTGATAATGTGAATTAGCCACCGTAAAGAGATTCAGAAGCTGACGTTTCGAGCGCTAGCCCTTCGTCGTAAACCCACCCAACTGGGCCAGAAGCAAGCACTTTTTCCTAAGAAAATAAGAACTTAAAGAACCAAATTAGGCCAAATTATCAGTAGACACCACATATATATTAAGAAGTTTCTTAGGGCAATACGGACAAATCAATGATTTTAAATGAGCTAAAATCTACTATGCGCTTATTTTCTCCGACTTCACAGAAATGACTTGTCCACTTGCATTTTTTCAGTCTTCTTTGATGGATGGTGTAAGGGAGTCTGCATTTGCAGCCTACAAACTTCTCATCCCAAGGGATTATTAGTCTTGGATGCCTAGACCACTAGCTTATGTTTACTGGGACTTTTCTATGACATTTCTTTTCACTGCCATATTTCGGAAGGACAGACTTTTTCAAGGTTTCTGACGCCATCTTGCTTTGGGCGAAAATTTCACGGAACAGATACTCAGCACCAGGTTTTTTTTGTCAAATCTGAAGAACAAAGTTTTGCTGTGAGGCGAGGAATTACCCTTTTAATTTTTGGTCTTTTTGGTTTTCTAGAAAAATGTATGGAAAAATGAAAACCTCAATTGTAGCTTATCTAGGGAGTCTAGTTACCTTAAATTTGATCAGTGACTTCCTTTACCAAGTATTTTTAGTTTTTAAAACCTTAAGACTTCAGAACTCGAATTTTCCGTGAGTTGTAAGACATTAGATTCGCCATTTTCCCATACTTTCTGTAACTATTGCCGTGTTTGTCCCCAAATAGGATGACGCCAGAAACCGTAATGAGATCTACACAGAGTTATGTTCATCTCGGCAAATGGACGGTTTATCGCGCTTGACGAATTCCCTTGCTTCATAGTTCCTCCACTTCGTACGTATTTCGCTATTCTCATTCGTAAGCCGCTTCAACATGGCGTCCAGATCCTTGATTTCGTTTTTCATTTCCTGAAAACTACGCTTTTCACGACTTCTCACTGATTCTCCATCTGATAACACTCCTCTATTTTCCTCCGTGTTCGTCCTCTTGTGTGAAGCCTGCCTATTCCTGTACTTGTCTAGATCTCTACGAATGTCCTGTTGGTATTTATCAGTCGAAGACTGTAAAGCCAGACAAGACTTTTCCAGCACGATAGCATCTCCTCTGAATTTGCTCTCAGTCCTGTTAAGGAAATGTTTCAGTGATTCTATATCGGTGACAGTGGTCGCGTTGTTCGGGTCTTGTTGTAAGGTCGACTTGTAGTGATCTACAATAAATCTATAATCGCCTGGTAGTTTTTTCTTTTGTACCAATCGCTCTAGGAATGAACACAGCTCTTGACATGATTCATCAATACTACTCTGAGATTCGACTGTTCTCGTTACTCCTTTAGAGGCAGGGATTTCAGGAGCTCGTTGAAAAGTACCTTCTGTTGATTCTTGTTCAAGGTGGGAACTGCCTTCACTGGCGCTCACTGATTGCAAGGCTAAATTTTGAACAGGTGATATGCTCGTGTTTGATGAACTTGCAGCTCGATCGCGAGTTGGAAAACCAACAGGGTCTGTTCTTGTAGTTGTCGTTGCTGCTGCTGCTGTTG
>CM042748.1:3418914-3439542 GCA_022496165.2 Catalaphyllia jardinei
CCCCCCCCCCCCCTTAAAAGAGAAGGTCTCTCAAACAACACACTTTTTTGTCTAGGCTAATAAAAACCTTGCAGTAAGTTTAACCACTTACATGTAATAATCACGTCATTACTATGATCTTCACACAGTACCAAAGTTTCAACCTCTGAAGTGCAGGTTTTATTTCATGTTAATTTAATTTCTGTCAAGTGTAAGGGTCAATAAAGTTGTTGTTGTTGTTGTTGATGTTTTTATTGTGAAATTTGTCTCCAAAGAAGCCCAAAATTTGAACATTACTGCCGCTGTTTTGAATAATACCCAGTAACCTGGCAGTGTTTTCGTGTAGTCATTCTGTCCATAACTTTTTATCCAAATGGCTTCGGACAAGCCTTTTAAGTACCCCCCTGGGTTATCGCTGCTTTTAAGCCATACCTTTTGTAGCCAAACAGTGCTCCAAACTTTGAGATGGTGACATTAAAGATAATAAAGTGGATAGTTGCTTGGAAAAAAATAGATTTTGCTGACCTTGTGAAGGATAACAGGTCAGTTTCAGGTTTTTCACCTTTCCACCAATTTTGATTTGGACAGAGTGATGCCACATTATAAACATGGCCTGGCTCCCAATTTTTTCAGGATAGCAGGCATGTCATAGACTGAAACTTGGGTGAGTGGAAAAGTTGAATGAATGTTTACTGGCTATGAGTGAAGACAAAAAAGTGGGCTTTTTGGAGTGACCTCCTTCAATTAAACCTCTGAACTGGGATATCAGAATCTTGTAATTAATTTATTATTTCTTGATGGATATGTAGGAGCCACAGTGACATCATGGATATGCAAAGGGAATGAAATGCTGTTTGTAAGGTAAATAACTCAGTAACATCCATGGTACATGTATATATAATGAAGGAAATACTTTATTTGAAATCAAGGTACAAGGTATGAATCTGGTGGTTGTATCTTGATCAAATGGTCTGGAATTGTCTCACCAGGGAAGGATAGGTCAGGGAAGTTAGAGACCCTTTCAGGTCTGAGTATCCCATATCCCTTGAGACTATGACCTGAATATTCTACATTCGTTATTTTAATCATTCAAAACATAACTTTGGTTGAATGTATTCGGTATTCTGGGATATATTTGTTCTTAATATCCCATTGTTTCCCCCACATATCCTGCATCCCAATAATTTTTTTTACTGCAATATCCTAGCTGTACAGTGTAAACCTCTAAGAGCTTCAAGTTGCAGTTTAAGTATTTTTTTGGTTATTTTATTATTATTTATTGCATTCTGTACAATGTAGTCTGTCTCTGCCCACAAATAGCAAAAGCTAATCGTGGTGGGCGGAGCTACACGCAGTCCGTGGCTACAATATTAGATTAAATAAAACAATATTAGCTTAAATAAAACAATATTAAATTAAGGGAAAAGAGGAGGATATGAAGTTTAAAAAGGTCTAACAAAAACTATACATTTTATACATGTATTAGGTAAAATTTGCAATTTTATACACAAGAATAGGCATTTCAACATAATCATCATCAGCCTCCATTATTGAAGACAGCAATTCATGTACATGCTTTTTAAAGGCATTTTTAGGAGTTGTCGAAATTTGTTCTGGAAGGAATTCCAGAGTCCAGAGTATAACATGTTGTTCCAGAAATATCCGCACCTACCCTCAAAGGACGTTTATTTTAGATTTCAAGGGGGCAAGGGTCTCAAAAGCCAAACCTTTTAAAGGAAAGAATAAACCAAAACCAGAATTTCCAGGGAGGTTCAAACACAAAAACCCTGTGGATATTTTCTGGAATAACACATTCTGTAAAGAACACAAGTAACACCAAGAGGAATAATCCTACTCCATTCACTTCTGTCAGTATTGTTGCCTTTTTTATTAGTCATTTGAAAACAGTCCTAAGAAAATACATGCACTGATTGGTTAAGAACTGTGTTTCTATAACTTGATAGAAACACTGAACTAGCATGAGCTAGTTATGTTATGATAGCATGAGCAAAAGAGAATTTACATTTTGATAATCAAAGGTAACAAATTGTTTTCCTTTTTCCATTGTGGTGTTTTCTAATGGAAATAGAAAACATGTTCTCCGTGTCTTTGTCGAGTTATAAAAATACTCGTAAGTTTGGGAGAACTCGAAAAAGCTGTGGAAACACTCGCCTGTGGCTCTTGTTCCCACAGCATTTCTTGCTCTCCCAAACTTCCACTTGTGTTTCTGTATCTTGATAGAAACACAGAGAACGTGTTTTCTATTTCTTAAACAGTGAAAAGGCAGTTTTTGATGGAAAGAAAGCAATCAGAGGAGGGATCCCTGTAGTATTCCGTAAGTATATACTATAGAGTACCTCAGTGTTCTCTCAAGTTTTTTTATTAATAGCTTTAAATAAAGTATAATTTTTTCACAGCTTACATGTATGTCTGATCAATTTGAACAAAACAATTAATATTTCAGTCGGTAGTTTCTAATAAGTTAATACTACAGAAAATAGTGGTTTGTCTTATAGTAAGTAATGTTCAAGAAAAGACTCATTTTTCTGTAATTGATAAAAAGCACTCAACTGTTGTTGTCTGGTGATTGAGATCATCCTGGATGACATATTATAGTGTAGAAAAAACTTGCTTTAAATTCTAAATTACAACATAGTCTTGTGTAATATTAAGGGCGTTCGCGCGAGAATTTTCCAGTTGATAGAATTTTTTTAAATTTTTACTGCAGGCAGTTATTGAGATACTTGTGCCAGAAATGCAAAAAAAATTGGGGGTCACCTCTGTTTCAGAGATAAAGTGCGTGGTAAACTATATTGATTTCGAAAAATTGTCCCATATAATTGAGCATGGTCTACAGGGGTTTATAGTTAAAAATATATCGAAGGTGAGTCAACAGAGGCAAAACGATCTTAGTCATATTTTGTAGAAGTGGGTCTGTTGCATAAATAATTTCAAACGTTACTAATGTTTTCACAAAATTTAACCCTTTAAGAGGCATTTGAAAACGTCGCACAGATGCACAAAGAACTAATAAGAATAAAATTCGATGTTGCATTTTGCCAAAAATTCAAACTTCTAGTCAATAGATTTTCTTTATTTTTTCCCTAAACGTTGTTGGCAATGCTGGTAGGGTGCAACTGACTGAGCAATTTCTCTTGACTATCAATCCTGTCAGAAATGTCCATCAAAACAAGATGGGGGAGGTAGTCGTTAGGGGGCTGGGGCAGACTTGAAATTAGGAAATTGAGGGTTCAAGTCCCCCTCTGACCGCTAAGCTGGAGCTGTTTCTTGGTAGACCCTAGTTCAACTCCTCAGCCATGTTTGTAAATAACCAACTGGTCTGCCTCCAGCCAGTTGGGATTTTTAACCATGATGTGTTCATTTTGCATTATCGGTTTCATCATTTGTTTCTTTGGCCCTGAACGTGCTTTTGAAGAAGTGGTCCATTAAGATGTATGTTTGGCTGTCAATTGTTTATTTAATAACCAGATACATGTATCTGGAAGAAAGGGTTCTACTTTGACTTTATCTTGTTCTTGTGCAATACAGCAAACTTTGGACCATGGAGTCTTGGACCTCAGCATGGCTTTGCAAGGACAAGCAAGTGGACGGTCTGTCAACAACCAAAGGTTTGGACATTTTTAAGTGTCCTAGCAGTGAAAGCCCCAAAAAAAGATAGACAAACTAATTAAATGAACAACAAAGGTGTCTCCTTTCAGGAATTTTATTTTGGCATCCTCAATCTTTTCTTGTACGAGAACCGGATTGTAATTTCACTGGATTTTAATATTTGTAGCTTTATTAAATTAATATCTTTATTCAGGAAGAGAATGGTCAAACTAGCGCTGTGTTTGTTTTGGAGGACAGTGAAAGTACAAGACAGATGTGGGATTATAAGTGAGTGTAACTTCAAACATCATTAATTTTTTACAATCATTGAGTACAGATGAAATGGAGATGTGATCATCACAGTTGTACTTGCAATTTAAGCTATTGCAAATTTTAGCTCCCAAAAAGATTTTCAGGGCTTCAACGGAATTCAAGCCCATGGCCTCTGCATTAGCGCTGCAGTGCTCTACCAACTGAGCTATGAAGACCCATATACCCAGTTGGTAGAGCACTGCAGTGCTAACACCGAGGCCATGGGTTCAAATCCCTTTGAACCCCTTAAAAATTGTTTTTGGCCTAAAATTTATTGCAAGTACAACTGGCCATGGGATGATCACATCATTCTGTATTCCTGCAGTTCAAAAATTAATCAACTTCATTTCATAAATCTTTGGATGGCAGATGCCAGTATATTAATTAAAATGTAATTACAAGTAATAATTTTTATCATGAATCATATAGTAACTGTAAAAATAATCATGGAAACTGCATTCTCAGACGTGTCAATGTTCTTGCTCTGAAGGTTCAAGGTGATGTATGAAGTGACTGTAGGAAAACATGATCTAAAAACAACCATCACAGTTGAAAACAAAGGTAAGAAGTGTTGTTAAAAACATGTTAACACTATGAGTCATGCCAGGGTACATTCAGGTACTTGTGTACATGTTATGAAATTTATTGCCTGGATGTAGCGTCAGACAGGGTTATTTGATATAACCATTTGTGTTTAAAAATGAAGACAGGGGTGAAGCCGGATACTGGTGTTGGCATCCTGCACTAAAAATGTTTACTCAGTTACAGGATTGCCTCCGCCTTCACCCAGAAGAATACAAAGAGCTGAATGGATGGATATTTGAGGGAAAAGAAAAACAAAATTACCAGAAAAAATGCTCTCAGTGATGGACTAGCATACAATCCAGTGGCCCAGAGCAAATAACTCTAACACTCGTCATTTCATTCTACAGCCAAGACAACATTTTTTTCAAGAAAAAGATGTATTCTTGAAAGAATTCTATTTCAAAGTGGTCTTACTAGCTACCATGATCACAGCCTGTGGTAAATGACGATGTCCAACGTTTTTTTGTGCGCAAACTAAGTACTAAACAATCCCTTGTGGAAAAAATATTTTATTAGCTCTCTGCTCTGAACACTTCATCTTGTGATTTATCTTTACCAAATCCACAATTTACTTGGCTAAGCAAGATAACAAGCATCCTAACTCTTTTATATTTACCTTCCCCCATTTCCACCCAGCAGTTCAAACAATTTTTTTCCTCATGTCCTGTGAACTTTCTGTCGAACACAGACCTTTCTTTACACAACCTTACCTACCTTGCAATCATGAATCTATTGAGAATAATGTTAATAAGTTTATTTGTAATAATAAATGATAGTACTAGTATGTGTTCATAATTTCTAGAATATATTTTTAATGAAATATAAAATATTGTGTTTTCCACAGATGACAAGCCCTTTGAGTTCACCACCCTTTTTCACACATACTTCAGAGTTCCTGATGTCACAAACACAACAGTGTCTGGACTAAAGGGTTTAACTTATGTTGACAAGGTACAGTCCTAAGACAAAGATTGTACATGACTTGTAGAGAACAAAAAAAGAATGAAAGAAAAAAAGAGGATTCCTGTCTGATCAAAGTATATTATTTTAATTATAAGTACCGGTACCTTATTCTAGAATTGTTGCTTATATTTCGAAAATATTTTTTTACAACTGTCTATTATATCTTGCATGCTGATTGGCTCATTTTTGACATCAATAAGAGTACAGACTACAGTACAGACAAATAATAATTTAATTTATGCAAGCTTTTAAGGTCAACTTTCAGCTGTCAAACTGTAAACTTTCTAACCATTGAGATTTTGTTAATTTTTTAAGTAGCTTATCAAAGAGCGAGAAAAGTAATTGACTGTGTTCATATCATTTTGAATAAAATTCAGTACACTTATATTTGTTTACTGCAAGTTTACTGTGTCTTTTCCCATCATTTATTCTCAGCATTTCACCATTTTGAGGTGTTGTTATTGTGAAACACAGTTGACGTCTGACTCAGTGTTATATGCATCTGCCTCCATATTGATGATGGATTGCATAATAACATTGTCAAAGTTTACTGTGGAACCACTCAGCTGTGGCTTGTGGCTCCACAGTCACTTTAACAATGTTATGATGCAATTTATCATCAATAAGAGGACTGACACATAAAAAACTGATGCCAGTTTGTTAGATTGCATGTATATTTTATGAATTTATTATAACGCTATTAAAGCATGCCAAGACACAACATGCAAGTGCTGTGATTGGCAAAAGAGATAATCACAGGTTAACACACTCAGCGAGTGAATTATCGGGATTTACATGCACAAGTTCACTAACAGAGAATGAGAAATTTCAATACCGCACAAAAGCGTGGTATTGAAAATTTTGAGTTCATTGTTAGTGAACGAGTGCGGGTAAAACCCGATAATTCACAAGCAATGAGTGCGTTAACATTTTTATTATTCAAATTGAATACACTGCAAACAAAAATCATCAAACTTTGAGTCAGGCAAAGCCATGGTGTAATGACAGCGGTGTGTTGAATTTACACCACGGCTATTTCACCACGATAATGATGTCAAGGAGGTTGTTTTGTCACAACCCAGTCTCGTGATACAAATCAACCAATCGGAAAATCGTAATTATTCGTACAGTGTATGAAAGTTTAATTATAATAGTATTTAAAATTTTAGTGGCAATAAGCTTCACCTGTGCTGTACCATGCTAGGAGGGCTTCAGCAATTTTCTCCCAGTTAAGTCCTCACAGTTGCATGATGGTGAGGTGAGGTAAAGTCTGCATGCATATGAGCAAATTGCCCGTCAGCCTTACACTTTTCTGGCTTTGGTTGTGCAAGGCGATAAGGAGTATTTCTATTCCCCCTGGATGGGATGCCAGTCTATAGCAGGGTTAGCCCACCTGTAGCCACACCCATCCCAGAGTTACCCCCTTCACAAGCACCCATTTGTACACCTGGGTGAAAATAGGCACTGTGAGAGTAGTGTCTTGACTAAGAACACAACACAATGTCCCTTCCAGGGCCAAACCTGGCCAAGGGCAATCTCAAGTTGAGCATACTAATCATTAGACTACCAGCAGACTACCATAATTATATTGATAACTGTTGCCTTCTGGAAAAGAGTGAAAGATGGATGACTGCATGTTATACGATTAAAATAAAATTTTGTTTCTCTGTTAAACTAGGTTCTTGGTGAGAAAATATTCACTGAAAGCAATGAACCAGTAAAGATAAATGGTTATACAGATAGGTAAGTCATTATTTATTTTTAATTTCATTGATTATTAATTAAATTAATAATAATTATTAATTTAATTAATAATTAAATTAATAATAATTTAAATTGATAAACATACATGTAATTGGCTTAGATACTTTAAAGGGTTTTTCAAAACAGTCCGCTTCAAGAGTGAAAAAAAACTACCATAACCTGATATCATTGTCATTACTGTTAAACACTTTGATTTTCTTTTTTTTTTCAGGGTTTACCACAATTCTCCAAGTGAGCATAAAATAACAAATGTTGGCTCTGCAAATTGTGATATTATTCTCTGGAAAGAAAACTTTCCAGATACAGGTAAGTAAACATAGTTATAAACATATTGATCAATTTTCAGTCCACAGATCAATTTTGTATTTAATTTTAATTACCGGTACTATCTAATGACAATACTGACCAGAAAATAAAGTGATTGAGTATACATACCTTCAATGTTTTTATTTCTGTTGCTGGGAATTTTCTGTAGATTATAATGTTAATGGGAGGCGTGGTGGCCGCATGGGCAGTGCGCTCGACTCTGGCGAGCCCTGGCCGTGGACATTGTGCTGTGTTCTTGGGCAAGACACTTTACCAGATCAGGGTGCCTCTCTCCACCCAGGTGTATAAATGGGTACCGGCGAATTTAATGCTGGGGGTAACCCTGCAATGGACTAGCATCCCATCTAGGGGGGAGTAGAAATACTCCTAGTTGCTTCATGTTACGGAGACCGGGATAAACTCTGGGCTGGTGGGCCACATTGGCCCATATACAGACTTTACCTTTTTACCTTATAATGTTAATATTGGAGTTCCTGTGCTTGAAAATAGTAATGATAGAAGATTTCTAGCAGTTAGTACACACTATATGGTGTAAAGGGGGGATTACCCCTCTGGGATGATTAGCATGACAGATGAACTTCTAGTGAGTGACCAAAAGCCTAACTTATCTCCCAAGCGGTAAAACCCAGCCTGGAATAAACAGACTGTAAGTCAGCCAGGCAAAAGCTTATGAGTACACGTACTATTTATTTATTTATTTATTTATTTTTATTTTTGCCACTCACAATCAAATACAAGGATAATAAAAACGATAATAAATAGGTTAATTAATGTTAAATTTAAAATCTGTAGATTACTTGGGAGGAGTGACTGTGGCGGGGAAATCTCCGAGAAGTGAGCTTATAAGGAATAGAGATTTCCCCCCACAGGCGATGCAAGCTGAAACCTCCAGTTGGCATCATGCTATAGAGTTTAGACTTAATTAAGAGTGAGAATAAAATTAATGGTCCATGAGGGTGCATGCATTCATGACCACTATATATAGGAACAACCCAGTGAGTCTAGATTTCCAGCCATTTTGTGAGCCTGCATTCCTTGCCCCACACCAATGTTGGGAGGAGGATAAACAACCAGACTCCCAAAGCAGCCGGAAATGGTGCAAACCCAGTGATGGCCTTGAGCATCACAATCTTTTAACTGAACGTTCTCATTTTGCTTTAGAGCCAAAAGTGTCTTAAATTTTTTATGATTATTTGTATTATTTGGCAGTGGTGTGGAATCCTTGGGCGCAGAAGGCCATAGCAATGTCAGATTTTGGAGATAATGAGGTTTGCTTTTTTCTGAAAGTTTTAAGTGTGTAGTGAAGTCTTGATTATGTGAATCTAGATTTGTTGCAACTCTTGAAAAATGGTTTCATGTACAAATACTGTGGAAGTAAGAAAACATGTCATGAACACTTTGATCTGAGTCTGATGGGTCAATAATATTGTGTAATGACTAATCAGGTTAAAGTTGTCTGTGCTTTAGTTTTCAATTGGCATTTTTCCTTACCACACAATAACACTCCATAATTCTGGTGTTCCCAAATCTGAGTTTCACAGCAACCATAAGGAGGAACTGGTTTTAATTAATATATTGAAAATATTCAAAACACGTAAAGTCACCTGTATTTATAACCATGAAAGTACAAAGTTCACATAGTCAACCTTGTTTAGAAAATTAGATTTCTTTAATTTTTTTTCTTTCTCTAATTTTCCAACAGTACCCAAATATGCTCTGTGTTGAAGCAGGATATGTGAACAAGCCTTTTGTTCTGGAGCCAGGAAAGAAATTTGAAGCCCAGCAAACATTTTCATGTTCTTGTGTTTAGGATATTTTTTTGTCTTGTTGGACAATAAACTTGATCATATGTATTTAGTTAGATCAACATGTATAATGGCACAAGTTAGTTTGGAGATCCAATAAATGACAGAGTTAGAAATCACAGAAACTAGTCAGATAAAATATTATTGTTGGAGTGTTGGTCGTTAAAGCAACAGGACAGTGAATCTTGATTTTTGGAACCCCGAAGGGAAACAAAAATTGGTTAGAAAAATTGAGTAATTGAGAAGTCATGGGTAAAATTAAAGCAGAATTGTATTTGACTGATAAAGATAGGGAAATTATTGGGAGGTTTAAAAAATGAAGCATTTGATAACCTGGGATTCCACTGTACCACTTATTGAACTGCAACTTTTTAGAGCAGTTTTCAATTGAGTGTTTTAAAACCAAAACCATTCCAGTTACTTACCAATTGAACTGCTTAGCCAATCTCAAACTGTAGTACATGTAAAACCAAAACGGAAACCAAAGTAGTTGCAAATGTCTGAATACTTTGGACACTCAGTTGAATTTCACTGCTCAAATTAGTATAGGACATAATAACTAAGTGTATTTAATAAATGTTAGGCGGAATTGATTTCCTGGACAATTAGTTTATGTGCACACTGCACTTTGCATGCACAACAAACAGTGATCAACAACTTTTGGGTTATCCGGAGTGATTCAATCAGTTGTAGGTCAAGTTCAGAAAATTATATTTAATATCTTTTTCAATTAATGTTTCTGTGTAGCTAATCAGTAAGTGAAAGATTAGTTGTTGTTATTTCATCGCAATCATGACAAGGGGTCTAAAGTATCTGGTGTATTATAAAACATACGCAAATCACCTTCAATATTCACAAGCGACTCTACTTACTGACCAGTGTTTCATTGGCACATGACAAACTCATTTAAAAATATTTTATTCTCTGTCCGACCTCATAGCTCAGTCGGCAGAGTAACGGTAGATCTAATCCAGAGGTCGTGGGTTCGATTCCCACCGAGGTCAAAGGATTTTTTCTTTACCTTGTGTGGTTCCCTGATTCCCTTTACTAGGGCTAATGCCCTGTGGGTTATTCATGGGTTAAATTAGCGCTTAAATTTACACTTCAGAGTTAATTCTCTGTTGCATTATTTGTGTTCATAGTGCTACACGGCACAACATTCATATGTACCCTTACTTTCTCTTCACCGCGATTCACCACCTTCTCGACCCCGACTTTCTCTGTCCAACCTCGTAGCTCAATCGGCAGATCTAATCCGGGTTGTGGGTTCGATTCCCACCAAGGTCAAAGGATTTTTTCTTAACCTCATGTGGTTCCCTGATTCCCTTTACTAGGGCTAACGCCCAGTGGGTTATTCATGGGTTAAATTTAAGCACTTAAATTTACACTTCAGAGTTAATTCTCTGTTCCATTATTAAAATTATTTTAGTTTAGTAGGAGTCAGATAAAAGTGGGTTTTCTGGTAATGCAATACTGGAAAATTTCTTGCAAAATCAGTAATTTTAATTTTGGATTGTAATGTGTTGTCCAACCTTGCAGTTAGGAAGCAATTAGAGTTTGGTGGGCAGTTGTCAGTATATATATAGACATTAGTCTAGTCTAGTCGTATTGGTATTAAGCTTCAAAATATGAGGAAAACAAGCTAAAAATACAAGGGGATGGATTATTTCCTTGCAGCTCCAGTGCTTTATTTGCCTTGTTTTTTTTTGTTCATTATTTAGATTACCAGTTACCATCCACGCAAGTGCTATTACTTGGTTTGTTTCTAATATTGCAATTTTCACAACCCACCATGTTCCCTTCTATTATGGTCTTATAACCCTGACAGCCTGAAATGTTAACAGATATTTTCACAACACAATTACATTCAAATACTCCAAAGGTTAAGTAATCAATGTATGAAAAAATAAGTATTTTTTTAATTGAAGAAACAATTAAGGCTGCATTTTGTACTACCACAAAGTTAATAATTAAAAGGTAATTCCTTTAGGCAACTCAATTACTGACAGAAACAACTTACTGAGATGTTCAGATCGAAGTACATGTAAGGTGTTACTGTCAATAACAAAGATGGTTTGGGATGAAATAATTGTTTTTCTTGTCGTGGTTGTAAGCTTCATTGACCTCATTGGAAGAAATTACAATCTACAAAGATTCAAATAATTTACTACAGCTTTGACCGAAGTCTTATAAATGGTTACAATTAATTAATGCCAAGACACAAAGATATAAAATGTTGTCCTGTAGCATTAGCTTGGGTTGGTTTGTCCAAGTCTGTCGAGTTAATGGGTTGATACTTAAACAATAAGTATTAATAGATAAAACTTGTAATTGTCTCTGAATAATTTGTTGTTAAGATACCATATCAAACAGCAATGAACAATAAATATTACATGGAAAATAATCATTGATCACTCATGTTTTTATTAATCTCTCTTGCATTGTACTGCCATTTGTAACTGAATGACAAATTGGTCACAAAAAAGTTAGAAAATTTTGAAACAAAGATATGTATTTTTTGCAAAATGTCAAGAGGAATATATAATGGGCCAACTACAATATATTAAATTTCTAACATAGCTCAGAGGCTGTACAAAACAAACAACATAAAATTTGATTTCTTTTGTATCATTCCCGAGCCTGGGAGGGGAGTTTTAATGTTGCAAACTTGGCCTATTTCAAGGTATAAGAAAACTAATAAAAAAGTTAGTTTCGGTCTAGTCAACCGAAAGAAGGTGCCTCAACATACTGTATATAACACTGTACAAAACAAAACTGACTTCTTTTAGTACAGGAATGAAGAATACAAAAGGCGAAGATTGAATTAAATTATTGTTCCATCAAATATGATAAGCTACTGACATTTTTATTGATCATTTATTTAAAAAAATACATGCAACATTATAAATCAAGGTCATTCCTTTTGTCTGTTCACATTGATTTACATGACTGTATTTTTTAACTTTCCCTCTGGCTGTTATCCATTGCATGCCCTTAAAAGACTATTCAGTCACTAAATACTAACATTTATGTATCACCACCTGGAGCTCATATTTGGCATTTTCACTTTATTCTAAGAAGAAAGGCCAATATTTAGTTATATACATGTACAATTGTCTTGAAATGTGGAAGTTGGTGCCAGATCTTGGGGAGACTTTATTGCTTTATTCAAAATTCAGGACCTTTCCACTTTGTAAATTGACAAGGGTGGGCACTGTTCCCCCTTATTTCACAGATTTTCTTTAATTTTGAGTTGAAAGCATCCATAGGTGCACAAAAATAAATAATTGAAAAACGAAATGAATGGTATTCTAAAAGGGTCTATGGCTTAGTAAAAAGAAAATTTTTTGGGGGCTCATAATCCTCCAAAGATTAATTCAAGAGCTGCCTGGACATCTCCACCAGTGGCTGATAAAGCTTGCAGACTCAGTGCATCATCGGTGATACCCATGGCCCTTAACTGCTGCAGCTGGGACTGAAAATAATCAACCCAGCAACCCAGTCAATTAAATGCGACAACCGATAAACTACAAGAACACTCTTTTTTTTCTTACTCTTTCAAGCATGATAGAAAGGAATGTGCCGCAAGAGTAAATAGGCCATATATGCAAGGGCAAGAGAGTGTAAAGAAAGGATCCTCCTATTTTCCACTACAATAGCTGCCATTTTTCTTTGTACTGTATGTGTTCAATATTTTGCTGCACGCTTGATGGACTAAGAAAAAAGGGGGTGCCCATATACTCTACAACAACATGATAACCTAGATACAGTTACAGGGCCTTGTAACAACCTTGATTGGCAAAAGTTTTTTTGACTGTGGCCTCTTTAGTGGTCATCACCAACTAATTGGCACTACAAATGCAATTGAATCCTCAATTTTTAAAGAGAAATATAAAATGAAAGCAAAACAGGAAGTATTTAGGGCACTGACGTTCTGGGATTATAACTTTTTTTCTTTCCATTTGTTACATGTAACTCAATTTGTACCACATCTTTGCCTGCACTGCCACTAGCCTGCAACAGGCTACTGTTTTGGTTTGCACTCAAGAGCTGCTATCTGGTTTTTGCTTTGCTGTGCAAGCAAATTTACGAGTGTGTGCGAGTCTCTTGTGGATTAATGATGCAATTAGCCCCAGCCCAAATGTGAGAACCTGCCCACAGGGTACACTGTGACATTCACAATCAGTCTTACCTGCAACTGAGAGGATGCTTGAGTGCGGTTCATAACTGATGCCATGGCCTCGCTGACCATGTCACGAGTTATGGTCTGCCGTGTAGTTGAAGGACCTCTACTTGTTGATGGCCCAGGATCTGAGAAACGTGAAGATGAAGCACCTCTGCTTGTGGACGGACCAGCTGAAGAAGGGAAAATTATTTTCAAGTGAAAACCACAAAGTGTATGCTAGAAGTGTGGAAGATGCACCAACATATGTCCCCCTCCCCCTCACATACACACCCACCCACCCACACAAAAAACCTCACTCTAATGTAATAATCAAAAATAATAATAACAACTAGCAGTAATCAAAGATTATGAGAGTGCGTTTGACGCCATATAAACTTTTATACACGTCAGACACCTTAAATGATTTCCCTAGCTGACTTTCAACCTCTAAAAACCAACCTTTTTCATCAACAACCAGGGTTTTAAAGAAAGATATTTCAGTGACAAATTCCATGCCATTCTGATTGAACAGGTCTCGGTACAAACTACTTTGTGTGACGGCAACAGGTTCTGACTCACAAGTTTAATTATAGGACTAAAATATTTATATCAGCCTTCAGATTTTGTGCTAAATATTCTCACATTATTAACTTGTAATTTGTAAAAGTATATTTTTACGAACATTATTCTAAGCAGGAAGCTCAAATATAAGTAGACATTTGCAATTGCGTGCTCGTTCATCGTAAACAAACTCTGTGCGGCTGATTCGAGTATTTCCACTGGCCTGATACAAAGTATATAGAGATTTACATTTCCGTTCCCTAGCTCAGGTTCACTCTCATGCATCTTATAAAATAAACAAGTTCCTCATGAGCCCTAATGAATGTTTAAATAACATCATACTATTGAATATAATACTACTCAGCGTCAAAATCCCACAGCAAAAGTATCCAACACTACCCCTGTGATCGAGAGCGCTTGGAAAGAAAGTCCAAAGTCTAAATGGCCTTCTCACGTGCTCACATGTTTGTCACATGTATTATCACATGTCTCGGTTACGGTACCAGTTTACTGGCCGTGACCATAGTTAATAACTGTGCCGTGACATAGTTAGTAACTATGTCGTGACATGCCCCAGCAAAAATGAAGTGGGGTGGCCATTTTCGTGCCCTTATGGGAATGTGGGTTTTCCAGACAATAACTTTACACAGGACAACCAACTCTGCAGAGTCACAGGCCAAAATTAGGATTGTGTTCCACTTCGTCGAACGAAAATACCAGTACTTACTAGTAATAATTAAACAATTAAAACCAACATTTATAGCAACTTGTAGAAATATGTTTTGACCTGAAAACTTTGGCAGCCTTTAATTGGTTACTGGTATATATAAATTTGTTGTTTTAAATCAGTAATGTCAGTGTTAAACACAAGCTTGAATATAGAATTACTGATGTCCATCCCTGACAGCAATGTTAGCACTTTCAGTTTAACATCTAGCCCTCTATTTGCCTGACAAAGAAATCCCCTAGTCCTCAGATTCCCAAACAGAACAGATTCTATCAACCCTGCTGTACACATGTACATCATTCCTTCAAACAACAATTTAAAATTATACCCTTGAACAAACCTTCACTATGTCTTGAGGGACCTGGGTGTATTCCAGCACTGGCAAGAGCCGATGATAATAGTGATGATGTGACTGGTTGGCGAGATGTTGATGCTCCTCCTCTTGATGCCGCAGATGATCTTGATGACTGGATACGCTCTTCATTTGCTGCCACAAGTTCAGCTTGAGCGACTAACTGTACATTTCAAACGACAACTTATTATTGGTAATTATTTTTTTAAGATGCAAATCACAACTACAAAACCTTAAAGTGTAATAATTATACATAAATGTAACCAAAACATATTCTGAAAGTCACTTTCCAACACAGCAATAGATCTTGGACAAGGCTCCCAACCCTGCAACCAAATGGTCTTGAAATATTGATGGTTCACATACGAATTCGCCTAACAGGTTTCACATATATATAGCTCTAGTCAGAAGAAAATCGATAATCATTCTAACTTGAGATTTCTATGAGGTGACACTTGAATCAACTAATTCACCACCTTTAGAAATAGGGAGCAAATAATCTTATTGTTTTAGTAGAATTCTGAGTGAAATTTAATTCAAATAATGGTTTCCAGTTACTTTTTGATGTGTGGGAAGATTACTCAGATTGAATTGTTATTTGTAATATTGAAGTTGTGTGTGCACGCTGGCCATAATTGTTTTTTTATAATTTCAAGATCTTTAACATTATCTTCTTTTAGTCTTCTCAGAATTTATAGATCCATTCACATCCAAATGTTCCCTCAAAACTTTGTCTAAATGAAAAAACGACACCATTTAGTAGACAACCTCTGGCCACAGCACTTGGTGGGACAAAATGACAACCAAAAAATAAAACTATCGGAACTTTTAGAAACTTTTACTTCATATGCTGACACAACGACGTTTCAGCAATTCTGTCCGACTTGATCACACAAAAATCTGAATAATTATGTTAATATATATGTTGCAGTTAATTTTTGGTCTCAGTTAATTTTATAATTTTACTAGTTAGTTTTTTTCTAACTAGGTGATTTTATTTCTAACTGGTTAGTTTCTTCTAACTAGGTGATTTTTCCATCTTTTTGCAGGGGGGGAGGGGACTGTTTCTCAAAAAGAGTAACACGCTCACCACCAGCCCTAACCTTATCCCAATCCCTACCTTATTGACCCCCCCTGACCCTATCCCTATCCCTTACCCTACTGACCCCCTAACCCTATCCCTAGATCTAGCCCCCAGTTTTTTTATTATCTTGCACTCACCTAGATTTGAACTCCAAACCTCTGACTTTGAAGTCCATCTTCATCTCCACTATGCCACACAAGCAATCGTTGCAAATTTGCTTATATTTGTTGGTCTTATAAGTTATTGGTCCCAGACTCACCCTTCCCCTTTGACACAAATTAACCTGGTTAGAAAAAAAACTAACTAGTTAAAAATCAAATCACCTGGTAAGAAAAAAACTAACTAGCTAAAAATAAAATCACCTAGTTAGAACAAACTAACTGGTTAAATTATAAATGAACCGAAACCAAAAATTAACTGCAACATATACATGTATAGTACATAGAGTGGCATTCTGACAATCCTATTAAACAATTAGAGCAATGTCTTTCGCAAACTAAATTCTCATGGAAACTATTTAAGAGTCAATGTCTTTTGTCCAGCACTCAAATTAACAATTAGACCTGTAGCCTGCAAGGGCTATTGGTCAATAGCCCTTGAGGCGAAGATGAAAATTGCATTCAATAAGAGGCAATAATTCACCTGGCTGTGTAAAAAATCAAAAACCCATCCACCATCCTAAAGCTATAACAGGTGTAACAGACTATAGCCCTTAATGACAACCCCTGGACATAAAAGTGCTGTGTCCTGTCTAACACACAACACAAACATGGTGTAATGATCCTTAGACAAACTGATGCACATGCAGCTTCTGTTGGCAGAATTTATTTCTTAATTCTGAGTCTGACAGAACACAATCATCATGTCATCATCTTACCCCAGGTTCCATGCTCCGAAACCCGTTATCAGAGTCATAATCGTCAGCAACCACACGACTAAGATTCCTGGTAGAATGCTTTCCCCTACCTCCCTCCTTGGCAATAGCTGCGGCAATATAGGATGCTGCCTGAATAAGGCTGGGGTGCTCTTGAATTACTCTGTAAATATTGATAGTTTCAATAATAAGCTGCAAATGCAAATTTGTTAGGGTTTGCAAAACTAGAAAAGAGCTGAGTGTTATGAAGATATCCAAGGAGTCACAGGAACAATGCAATGTATGGCTTCTCAACCTTGTTTTCAGAGTTCAAAAATTAAAGGATTAAAAAATTTTTGGCACACAACATTAACATAAAAGATATTCTAGCCAAAGAATCCCTAATGTTTTCATGGCTCCTGGGCACAGTTATCGAAAAGTAAATCAGTGAACCAAATAGTGAAATGTTTTTCCATTTCATTGAAACTTAGTTTTGTTTGTTTGAAGAGTTTTATGTAGCTGGAGATTTATTTCACATGAAGACCATTCCAGGTAGTCCGCATGATGTGTTCTATTTTACATTGCTGATGCACGTAGATGTCAAAGGTAAACAAAAGAGTTTTTCAAGAGAAGAATAGGACTCCTTTGATGAAGCCTATGCTCAAAAATTTAAAAGTGTTTCCGATCAAGGCAGGGGTAGTCACAGATCAGATGAAAAGCTGCGTCTAAAAGCAACTCGAAATTGAACTGAAAAAAGGCACCCAAACATTTACAAATCCAACTTCAACTGAGTACCAATAAACTGTTTTATCAATCAAGATGTGAAATTCTAACTGATTATGTGAACTTCAGCAACAAGAGAATCAGGTACCGAAATAAAACTGGCTCATTTTAGTTTCATCTTTCATCCCTTGTCTTTTTTCTCTCCCTGATTAGAGTTAATAGTTAACGATGATAATGGAACTTGACACGCAGGGTCATAAATAACAAAGCTGCATATGAGATAATATTTGAAATGTAAACCGCCTTTCCTTTATTTCATTCAAATCCCTTCTAAATGACTAAAAAAGACACAGGAAAACACAAATAATCATTGCTACATACATTTATTTTTACTGCTAAATAAATGTAGTGTTCAGGTCCCCTGTAAAGGAGTTCATGATTTAAAATAGAACTCTCCTAAATTGACTGGCTGTGAAGATGATTTTGTCCCCCGGTGGTTTGACCATCTAGAACATGTTCTTCTCATATGGAAGTCCAGTTCAAAGAAATTTGCAGGCCTGTGAACATGCCCCAGTGACCCTCCGGCTGAAAATGTTAATAAACGCCCTATAGTAACACTTGATATCCAAGATGGGTGTGTTCATGAACACTTGACATTGAGCTCAGTATGAATATTAACTAAGAGTAACTTCCACACTAGTCTGTAACTCACGTTTCAACATTTGCTGTCTCCACAAGCTGTTCAAGAAGTTCAGGATCTTGGAGGAGAGCTGCAGTTAACAAATAAATAACAACTGAAGATGTTTACATTTAGCTGTCTGAACAGTGTATGGTTTAAATCATTGAAGGAAAAAGAACAGTTCATACATCTTTGAATATTTCATAAGCGAACTTGACAAAACTCTCCGGAGGGGGGATATGACTACTTTGGTGAGAATCGAAGGTAACGCCAATTTTCTGTCACGCTTTAAATAAAGTGGTCTTTCAAATATCCAATAGACCAATTTTGATATATTAAAATTTCAACCTAACACAATAGCCCTCAGCACGAGGCTCTGGGGAGTAAGTCCCACAAACCCTGTAGTTATTCCCCAGAGCGTCATACTGAAGTCTACTGAATTTTAATATACTGAAATTGGCGACTATTTCCTTTGTGCACAAGGAACGCATTACTTTCTAGGGTATGATCACAGGTTATCTTCTCTGTCCATTCCCGACATCTTAATAAACAAAAGCTCTTCAAGTGCATTCAGGCCCGCACTTTCTAACCTGTGGTTACTACTAGTTATTAATTATACTTACTCATAGCAACATGATCATTTGATAGTCCCGGTGTGGCAACAGTTAGTTGTTCTAACATATCTGGGTTGGTAAGAATTTTTTCAACCTGATAAAAAAATATATCTAATTTTAATTTAATATTTTAAAGCTAAATAAAATTAATATATTAAATGTTCCTTTTGTTTAAAACTGAGTCCCATTTGGTTCATCACAGTCATGATAACAAGGGAACTTACAGTATTTCTGTATGACGGGCTTTTTATAGCTGCCTCCAATATAGGAATGACTTCACCAATTGTCACGTCATCTGGATCTTGTTCTAAAATGCAAAACAACAATAAGTTAAAGAAAACATCAAGTATTGTCAGTAACTTACAATGGTTAGTCAAACATGACATCAGAATAATGATAAATGACAACAGGGCTCGAGATTAACACTCGCAAACTTGCAAAATGTGAGTGATTTTGATAAGCTGTGAGTGAGAAAAATACCCACTAGCAAAATTTGCAAGTTAAAATCAGCCATGTTTCCCTAAGAACTTGCTAGTTTGCTAGTGGAAAAAATCTTACTAGGCAAACTTTGAGAGTGGACTGAAAAGTTAACTTCGAGCCCTGTCCTGACAAAGTAAATAAAATATGCAGGATGACTATTTTAGTCAATCATAAAAACTACTATCAACATAGGAGGAAATTGACTTATTTCTTATTGCTGGTAAGCAATGCAGTTATGAGTTATTTCAATATTGTTATTCAGGTACAGATCTACGATAAATAATGGCTTATTTCCAAAACAAGGAGAGCTGAAGCCCCAAGGTGCTAGAGAGGTTTGGGCCACTCTTGTACTGGAAATATTTCAGATTTTAACTTATCCCCTTGCAAAACAAAACTGGTCAGGAATATTCTAGTTATTTCTAGAAATTTTCTAGCATCATGACAGAAAATATATCTAGAAATTTCTATAATTTTCCAGTTTTCTTTTCTGGAAAATTCTAGAATTTTCTAGAATGTTAATGAAACATGCAAATTAGCATATAATTTTCCAGCTTATTCCAGAAATTACAAATTTGGTCATCAAATCACTTTATTCTAGCTTTTTCCAGCTTATTCCAGATGCTCCTTTCTAAGTTTTTCTGGAAAATTCTTGAATGTATGTCTCCATTTTGGACTGTCTGAGTCACTCTGAAAAATCTAGCCAGTATCATGATCTCTAGTTCCAAACTTCACAACCATATTATCTTGAAAACAGAAAGCTGCTATTAAAGTAGTTTTCAATAAAGACAGGACCACATTCTTAAACTCCCCTTTTTCTTTTCTAGTTGGATCTTTTACATTGTGTTCTTTTTTACTACAGCAGTGGAAACTTGGCCACTACAGTTTGGAGCTCTGACAAGGTTACTCCAAGGACAGATCCCTTGTCAACCTGGAAATTTCACTCTCAAAAATTGCCAATAGAAATACTTAACAGTTACATTAACTACACAAAATTACATGTATGCATAATTTATCTGTTAAAATGCTTCATACCAATGGGTTCTGGC
>CM042748.1:3446609-3456990 GCA_022496165.2 Catalaphyllia jardinei
ACACAGCACAGCTAAGGAATTAAAGAAAAAATGTAACAATAAAATAGGGAGCGACTCAGTTGGATCATCCAAACAGCAAAGGCTAATCTTACTAGTGGATGACCCCTATTATAAAATACAGTAACTGTTACAGGCAGAATTAAGAATAGACTTCTTTGATGTAAAAAGCATTTCTCCATACGCTAAGGTAGATACATGTAATTAAATAGAATAACAATGTTAAGGTGGTACTACAAACGAAAATCGCATCCTTCCTATCTAAGCCATTTTAAAATATAAACAAGTAGACTGCACTGTTTACTATTTTCAAATATCTCTTTTCGTTCCAGAGATATTCAAGTTTTTAAAATATGCAAATTACATGTAGCCAAGTAATGACACTCAACCAGATTTTGTTTAAATACGATGAAAAGATGTACATGTACCTCAGCCAATTTGTATCAGAAATGTTTGATTCTTGGCAGTAACATTCTAGTAAATGTGCTCCACAATATGAGCTTAACGGTTCTGTCACATCGGTGACGGATCATGATGGTTAGTCAGTTTTTGATTGATTAGAAAATATTCATTGCGGTGTAATGGTGTGTGAGTAAATGTCGGCGGATCGTCCCAATCAGGACGGATCGTGACGATCCGTCACAACGGTGACGGATGGTGACGGGTCGTGACAGTTAGTCATGTTTCGAATTACTAAAGCACCCAACACAAATGACCACAAATAAGAAGCGAATGGAGGGTGTGAATATTTCTCATTTAAAGAAAGGCGGCAACAAACATAAAGGTAGACTCACGCTGTTACAAACAATCCCGCAGTTGATAAATAAGTATAAAGTGTATGAAGTGCTACTGTGGTACGCTGAGTCTCGCAGTCAATGAAAGAGCTGGGTATCGTATTTAAAAAGGTTTTACAGTTGTTATTACCGGGGCCCCGCCGAAGGCGGGCACTGGTCTTAAAATGCGGACGATTTTTTTTTCAACGTTACATTGTTAGGGATATATCGCGGGCTCGTCAGTGCTCGCTGGCTGGAACTGCCAGGGTTGTGCCTAAATCCTACCGCCCAGAAGGACACCGTCTCGGTTCGTCACGATCTTTTTCAGGGGTAGGTGTATACTACCTGAAGTTCACTTCCGCTATCCCTTTTCGCAACATGACTTCCGGTATGACGGTCGAGACAGTCGGTAACGATTCCTGACAGGTCGTAACTACCCGGCAATCCGTCACGATCCGTCGCGAATCGTCACCCCTTTTACGACCCGTTGCGGATCGGGTATATTGAACATGAGTGGAGTTGCAGGTTTGATTTACAAGAAACCATTCATACTGTAGGCCTGTCATAAGCTTGTCATATGCGACAAAGTCATACCGTGTAAATCAGCCTTTAGCCTTCCAAGTTTCAATGTTCCGCACTGCAATTGGCCAAGATAGCTCTATTTATATACTCAATATTAATATTGGATTGAGTGTATGATGTCATCAATCATCTCATTTGCATATTTTACCCATTTTTCAATCTTAAATAATTCTGGAACTAATGCAGATATTTGCAAACAGTAAACGGCATTTTTATTCTTTCATGGAATTCTATGTGATACACTCAAGAAATCACAGGGTAAAGTTTTGATCACAGTACCACTTTAAACATAGAATTCTTCAGGGTTTTGCAAAATATTCTAAGACAATTTGAATTAGTTATACTTGAAGGCGAGTACTGAACTAACTGGTACTGAACTGTTCTGGTAGGTGAGAAATACATGTACATGTACTAGACAGTGACACAAATGCTGTATCTAATGATGAACTCAACTGTTTGCTTCCACTCACTCCTTTGGCACTTTACTTGAATTGGATCATGACATTAAAATTAAAATTAAAATTCAAGAGTGCACCTATGCCAACTCTCACGGATTACCCGGGAGTCTCCCAGATTCAGACAAAATCTCCCGTTCAAATGTAAGAGTCAGCAAATCTCCCAGATAAAACAATTAAAAGCGCATAAAATGTATGATGATCTTTCTTACATATTTTGCTTGATGTTAGGAATTTTTGGGGAAAATTTTTTTGATATTTGATGGATTTTTAAAATTTAATCGGAAGATCCTTACGCTTTTTGTTTCATTTCCTCAGAAATGAAACAGTATTGTTTTCAGTTCAGGGGTGAACTATTTACATAGTGGAGGTAATATCCAATCAGAGTAAATATGGCGGCAAAATTTTCCCCAAAATTTGGTGTATTGCAAGATTTCAATTGTTGCCTTGTATGAAATAGGAAATTACGATTGAAACTCTCGGTTCTCCTTATCATATTATGCAAGAAACCCACAAGAAAACTAGCTGGACTTCTAATCGGATAGTGATAGTGAAAAGCAAGTATATTTTCGAGGTAGGGACACCGCCACATCACGAAATTTGTCCCCCAATGCGATATTTTAAGCTGATGGAAGCACTTAGTTTTGTTTGTTTCATTCGTTTCTGAAAGGTATTGTTTTTCGTTTCAGAGTGATCAATCGACATAGACAGTATGAAAGTTATCACGGTAACCCTTGTAATTCACAAGGTAAACATGTTCAGCAAAAATATCCTGTCGAAACTAAATTTAATTTGGTGTCACGGAAATGAAAGGAACTTAAAATGTCATAAAGTCAGAAATAATTGAAGACTTAAATGGTTCTCAGTCAGACTGAAACAATATGATTCTAGAGAAACGAAGATATCTGTTTCCTTGCTTGATTTAAATGTGAAGATCATAACTATGACAAGATAATTTTTGTCAAATCAGACTTGCCAGGAATAATAATCCTGCCAACTTTCTGTGGCTGCTTACCAAATAAGAACGCTTAAACAGTACTATAGACAGATCCGCTATATTGAGGAAGGTAACTAGCTAATTCATCAAACTGTATATTGCAAAAGAGGTACAATATGGTTTTCTTATAAGGTGTCAATATTTTCCAGATTTTTTTATTTTGATGTACCGCGGCTGAGATGGTTGCCATTAAAACACCGATAGCATTAGTATATTTAAGCCAAAGGTGGAGGAATAATTGCACGCCACTCGTCACACATAGCACACCTGCCTTCTGAAAAGAAAATATACTGCCGCAGCTGGCATTCAAATCAAGCGCTGCCTGGCACAGAAATGGAAAAAATTATGTGTCAAATGCTTTCGTCTCTTAGCTTAGCCTTACACATAATACTTTGAATTTGTGAAAACTGCATTTGGCGGGGCCATGCAGCCCGCTTCCCCAAGCACTTACCCCATTTAAGACAAAAATCTGCATGCAATTTTTCTACTCTATTTATGACCTGACCCTTAAATTTATTCCCTACTTCAAACCTGCCTTAACTCTTTATTTCAGCTTGTTTGAGCTTTGTAGTGAATGACACAAAACGAATAACGCCTTAGAAAGGAATTCTCGATTTTAAAAAAATGTTAAAGGTATTGTGAATGGCTTTAATTGATGGTCTTATCAATAATGATGAAAAACTGGCTTCTTCTAAAAAACACTGACCAAAATCGATACTCTATCTCTGACCAAAATGTCTTTAAAAAACCATACCCTTTGAGGCTGAGCATACCTATATAGCCAATATTATGGAGTACCCTTCTCTCCTTGGGCAGTCAAAAGGAAGTAGAAAACTTGAATTAACTTACAGCTCTTTTATAGCTCTTTATTTTTCTACAATAGGTTTAGTACTATATCTCACGTCAACGAAAAACCCCAGGCTCTGGGAACTGAGCGAATCAGCATGGTACAAAGCAGAGCATTAGCACAAAATCCCCTTCACCCCAGGACTTCTCATGCACAAGATATCAAACCTCCAGCCTTTCTCAGACTGAACAAACGAAACACTATTTCCTTCTGAGAAATAGCTTCTTGTTATGGATAAAAAAGGTAACATTGGCGATCTCCCGAATTTTAGTGTGCACGCGGGCATAAATTCACCTCTCGTATCCCAGCTTTGCAACGTTCCCACGTGTTTTAAGCTCATTTTGTCTTATTCGTTCACTACGCTCATCAAAAATCTGAGATTTGTCACGAGATACCTATAATTTAAGGGAGATAGTTTTTAACCCCTTCAGTGCCAAGGGGTTTCCCTTTGGCGAGTAAAATCGTCTGGCGTTAAGTACGTCCTTGGCACTGAAAGGGTTAAAGGCCTTACCGAGTTCGTTTCCCTTCCCGCCGAAACCAAGAAGAACAAGAACGAACAAGACGTTAGAGTTTCCATAATATCAACAATGTTAAGTAGAAAGACTTCCTCTTGACTTTGTCCAGTATTTAAGATTTCAGTAGCACAAAAGAATCCTTTACAAAAGAAAAATACTGACTGGAGAGACATATTTACCTCAAGGTTCCTCAGATAGCAGCAAAGCTGATCAACAGCGTCCTAAAATGGCGGTCAAAACAATTGTTACGCCCAGATCTCCTTGTTCGCGCGGTTGCATGTCACGCAGTGCTCAGTGCTGTAGTTTGTGTTGTGTGACTAACGAAGAATTCAGGTCGATTCTAGTGAGCTGTTTGAGTAATTCACCAGACGAAAAGTAGCCTTCACTTGCCCCGAGAGGCTTTTGTTATCTGTAGAAATGAAGCTTTATCTTTCCAGAGCAAAAGTCGACTTTTTCCACGCTAAGAAACAGTCACGTGTTTTGGTTTCTAGTTCCGATTGGTCAGCTATACTCTGTCACAATCGAAACAAAATAGAGATGATCTTGAACTCACAGAAAATGTTACTCCCTTTCTTGCCCGCCCCCAACCCCTTTTGCCCTTTTGATCATCTTATTTTAGCAAAATTTTAAATTAAAAAGTTTAAAGGAAAGGGCAAAAATATATTCACGAAAAGCGTAAGCGTCCTTCATTCTAAACAATTTTTTTTTAATATTTTTAGTGCTTTTGCACTCTAATAAACAAGGAAAGAAACCTCATGTTGCCTTAGGCGTAGACGAAAAACACGATATGATTTCCTTCCCGAGGTTTCCTCAAGTGTGAACGGAAAACATTTGATGCGTTTTCAGAGTTAAACCCCCCTTTCAAATTATTTCGACCTTGTGTGCACAGACTTGATTTTCGTTTATTTCGTTCCACTTTGTTGGAAATTTTTGACGCACGCGTACAAGTTTGTTTTTTCTTGTCTGACGTCATCCCTCCCCTCGGCAGGTACTTTAAGATTCAAGAACGGAACATGACAAATAGGGTTATTTCGCGGAGATAGATATGGAAATTATTCCACGTTTTACCATAGATAACACACGGCGACAAGTGAATTATCAACCGGATCTTTGTTGCAGCCCTTAGAGTCAGGCATGTTTTTTTGACAGGGATATTGGACTGACATTTTCCAGGATGAACCCGGACTATGACTATTTATTTAAACTGCTTTTGATCGGTGATTCCGGCGTTGGAAAATCGTGTCTGTTGATTCGTTTCGCAGATGACACGTTTACGGAGAGTTTTATAAGCACAATAGGCGTTGATTTTAAAATACGGACTTTGAATGTTGGTGGCAAAGTGATAAAGCTCCAGATCTGGGATACAGCGGGACAGGAACGTTTCCGAACGCTAACGACGGCGTATTACCGGAGCGCACATGGCATAATCATGGTATACGATGTAAATGAAATGGAAACATATTTACACATTGATCAATGGCTGGAGGAAGTGGAGCGATACGCTTGCGAAGGAGTAAACAAGCTTCTTGTTGGAAATAAATGTGATCTACTCGGCAAGCGACAAGTTGAATACGAAGTGGCGAAAAGTTTCGCGGAGAAGCTTCAAATTTCGTTTATTGAAACGAGCGCCAAAGACCGAACAAATGTCGACAATGTGTTTTACACAATGGCAGAAGAGCTAAGAGAAAAGCTCGGCTCACCATTGACATCTCCCGATGGAACTGGAGAAACATTATGCTTGAAAGACAGTTCCCCTGTAAAAACAGGTTACTGGCCGAAATGTTGCAGTTTTTCGTAATTTTTCGGCTGAAAATCACAGAGACACGCGACCCGGCGTAATGTTCGATTGCGGTTCGGCACTTGATTGTTATCTAGACAATCATTCCCGAGATTAGAACATTAACTTTTATTTACCTCAATTAGTAAAGTGAAAAAAAATGTAAACCCGGGCCAGCTGCACGGGAAGCTGGCAACATTATTCCCTCACACATATTAAGTGCTATGATGTTTTCATAATTCTTATAAGAATATGAACAAAAGAAATTATATTTGCCGGGTACATTTAGTTGTCAGAAGGTATATTTCGCGCTTATAAATACAATATAATTTAGAATGTACATGGTATCGTATTTCAATAAAAACCGAAAAAAAAGAAGTAATTGACAATTTTATTTCTCTTGTTTTTCAGGGTTCAATTAAACCTGCTTACAAATTGCGACAGTCATTAGCATATTTCTGTCAAACCCGCCCTTTTATGAATAAAATGTACATGTATTTACACTTGAAAACGAACCGTGTCGCGAATCGACTTTGTCGATTACCCTGTGAACAAGCGCGAAATTTCCAATTTGCCACGTCAAAGATTAGTGAGTCGATCTAGAGAACATCAGAACATGTTTTTTGGGGTTAATATCATATGACTGAGAAAATTACTGTATTGTGATTGGCTGAGAGCAGGCATTCTTTAAATTGCACTGCAGCGTTAATAAACTCGCGAGCTTTGGCAAGGTTGGCTTTCAGTTTGGAGTCTGTCATGTCGTTGATCCGTTAAGATTTCTACGTAGTATCAGCCTTGTATCATTGTTTGGTAAATGTGAAGGCTGTATTGACGTCGCTTAACACGGCCTTTCTTCCAATATCTCGGCCACGTTTCAAGCAACGCTAAATCTTCATTAACCACTGCTTGGCGGTTTTGTGTAAATTTTCGGCTATAATTTTTGGACATTTTGGGAAAGAGAAAATTTTTCTCAAAGGATATGTTAAAAATTGAGGAAAATACTGAAATGTTGAGGATTTGATGGATTTAGAAAATTGAAATCTAAAGTGAAGAATGATTAGATAGACATCAAACAGTTCCCTACCAACCTGGGGCTCTCTTTTAGGGGGTCAATTGTCTGGTAGAGTTTCCAACCCATTTTAATCCTAACATTTCCCTTTTAATATTACTTCAAATTTCAGTCATATTCATGTGTACCCCCGCCTTTAAGCGCGCGATACCTGTAATTGGATACCCACGTGATTCTCAAGTCAATTACGAAAAGGAACTAACGATCTCGTCGCACTCAAAGAAAACAACACTACTCTTACAGACGATCTGAGCATCGCTGAAAATATGAACTCGTACTTCTCCACTGTGTTTACTTCTGAGTCCTTCACTAATTTTCCCGTATTCAAAAATGTGGTTAATTCTAGGTTGTCGTCCATCGTTTGTAATGCAAATGAAGATTTGCATATTCTAAAGAATCTAAACGCGTACAAGTCCCCTGGGCCGGATCATCTATCGCCTCGCGTCTTGAAAGAATGTGCCGTTGAGATAGCTCCATCGCTTTGTAAATTAGTGAATGCATCGTTCGCTACTGGTTCAGTTCCATACGCTTGGAAACAAGCAGACATCGTTCCGATCCACAAAAAGGGGCCTAAAACTGACAGAGAAAATTATCGCCAAATATCACTTACTTCCATAGCATGCAAGGTGTGTGAAAAGATTGTAAAAAAGCGTGTGATAAACTTTTGGCAAAGTCTGGGTATTTTTAACCCAATTCAGTTCGGGTTTCTTGAAGGCAAGTCAACCGTGACACAGTTACTTACTTGCTATAATGACTGGGCCTCATCCAGAAAGAAATCAACGCCTACTGATGTTGTATTCCTCGATTTCACTAAAGCTTTCGATTCAGTTCCCCACGAACGTTTGCTTCTCAAACTGATAGGTTATGGAATCGAGGGTAACCTATTGCATTGGTTTAGAAATTTTTTCACAAATCGTCAACAACGCGTAGTGGACGTGGCACCTTCTCCTCGTGGACCCATGTCAGATCCCGAGTACCCAGGGAACAATCCTTGGGCCCATTCTATTTCTTATTTATGTTAACGATATATCATCTAACATATCGTCTTCTATCAAAATGTTCGCTGATGACACAAGGTGTATAGAGAGATTACAGACCTTGAAAATGACACTAGAGCCCTTCAAACGGACATCGTTCATTTGGTGGATTGGGCTACCCTCTGGCAGCTTAGGTTCAACCCAGAGAAATGCGAAACGATGCGCATAACTCACAGCCGTGACAGGTCGGTCCCCTCCTACATAATGGGATCAAGAATCACGCCTGTCAAGTATACGAAAGATCTTGGAATTCTTATCTCCACTGATTTATCGTGGAGCGCCCAAATTCATGCCGTTGTACTCAAGGCAAATAGACCCTTGGGTGTCGTCTACAGAACACTTGGACCATCAAATGTTGAAGCTTTTTCTACCCTGTAAAAGACCCTAGTGCGTCCTATTCTTGAATATGCCGTTCCAGTCTGGTGTCCATATCTAATCAAAGACATTTTAGCACTTGAGAAAGTCCAGAGAAGAGCATCACGCCTTGCATTAGGACAAAGACGAGGAGACATGGAGTATGAAGACCGCCTCAAAATTTTAAATTGGCCCACCTTAGAGAAACGCAGACACTATATATCTCTTGTAGAGTGTTACAAAACCGTATTTAGCCTAAATGGTCTGAATCTTAGCGACTTTTTCGAACTAGCTTTAGATACCCGGACACATGCTAACCACCCTTATAAATTATCTGTGAAAAGCGCAAAAGTAAATCCATACAAATATTCGTTTTTTTGTTCGCATAGTTAAGGATTGGAACAACCACTGCACGTTGTTGAAGCTGAATCTTTTAAGATTTTTAAGACTAGATTAAAGTCTTTTCTCAACTTGTAAATATGTAAATAGTTTTATCCTTAGGCATTGAATGTATTATGTACTTTTTTTAAAAAAAAAAGACACAAACAGCAGTGATAAACATGTTGAATTTATACATTTTATGACTTGACGTTTCGTATGTACTCTACATACATTTTCAAAAGTAACCGTTGAAATTTAAAACAGCTATTTATATATAATAAAGGTGAGGGGACTGGAACATAGATTTAAATTTCAACGGTTACTTTTGAAAATGTATGTAGAGTACATACGAAACGTCAAGTCATAAAATGTATAAATTCAACATGTTTATCACTGCTGTTTGTGTCTTATTTTTGATCAAATTACGATGGCCCAAGAACAAAAGTATTTACGATACTTTTTTTTTAGTTTTTAATTTCAGGAAACGTTATAGAGTTAAGAAAATAACACAAACAGCGGTGATAAACATTGTATTCCAACGGATTTTTATATAGAACTTAACGTTTCGTATGCTAATCAACATACATTTTCAAAAGTGACGGTTACAATTTTTGAAAACTATATATATATCGTAAACATAAGAGGTCTGGAACCTAGACTGAGGAAACGGCGTTGTCATCGTTAGCAGACTTGATTTTCTTAATAAAATGAAGAAGTTGATTTCTGTTGGTACCAAATTCAAACAATTAAAGCAGAATCCAACTAAATCTAGAGAAGAGAGCCTTTCTGCATATCTTCGCAAAATCAAAAAAGACGGAATTATTGATGACGTAACATTCCACAAGATTCTACCCAGTGGATCTTCTCCTGCTGTTTTGTATGGTCTGCCAAAGGTTCACAAGGCTGGATGTCCTTTCCGCCCTATTGTCTCCTCTGTGAACACCTACAATTACAATCTTGCTTCCTACCTCGTTAGCATACTTCAACCAATTTCCACCAACCAACACACGGTTAAAGATTCATTTAGTTTTGCAGATTGGGCCAAAACATACAAACATAACAACGGAATAATGTGTTCTTTGGATGTTACTTCTCTATTTACAAATGTGCCGCTTGATGAAACAATACAGATTTGTCTTGAGAGATTGTACTCTCTCCCTGATCCTCCGCAATTACCTCGTTCTGTTTTGAAAGATCTATTACAGTTTGCCACTAAGAAGAGTCATTTTATATTTGATGGCCAATACTACGATCAGATTGATGGTGTTGCCATGGGTTCACCTTTAGGCCCCGTTTTGGCAAACATTTTCATGTGCCACTTTGAAGAAAAATGGTTGATGAAAAGCAGGTTTTGTCCTTCACTTTGGTTCAGATATGTAGATGACACCTTCACCATGTTTGACAGCAAAGACGAGGCGAATGAGTTTTTAAGCTTTTTAAATAGTCGACACGATAGCATCAAATTTAGTATTGAATTCGAAGAAGACAGTATGATTCCATTTTTAGACATCCTTCTCAAGCGCTGCCCTGACAACACTTTCACTACATCTGTCTACCGGAAAAAGACATTCACAGGCCTTTATACTAAGTGGGATTC
>CM042748.1:3462090-3473205 GCA_022496165.2 Catalaphyllia jardinei
TTGGTGAAATCACTGTTACAGTTGAATAATTGTTCTTCTGTATTGTTTTCCCTATAGGCTATTATTTTTTCCATACAAGAGATTGACAAAGTAGACCAAAAAAGGGCTGAGGAAATGTTCCAAGCTGGAAGCGAACTTGCTGTCTCCAGCTCGGAAGTCCAAGAATTTACTAAACTCTTAAAGCAGAGAAAACCAACTGCAGCTCAAGTACAGGAAAGAGTTAAGATGGCGGAAAGAGCGCTGGCAAGATATAATTCTGGCGAAAGTTGAAGGTTTTCACTCCATTGAAGCTAATTTTGTCAATTCGACCATTCATGGCTTCATGGGTTTGCGTGAATAAAAGAGGCGCCACGCACCTCTCGTAAGGTCTAACAGGATTGGCCGAGAAAACAATAGAATAAACAACAGAAACAATGGCCCTAGTCCTGAAAACAATAGAGGTGGATGACTACGGGAGCAAATAAAATTAGAGGTTCCGAAGAGGTGCATGACTACTGGAATAAAACGAAGTTCGCAGCCACTCTGCCCGCAATCCGGTTATCGGTCAGTGGTCGTTCAGGTTGCTACCCAACAGACCATGATCGACCTTAACTCTAATGAGCTATTGCCAGTTAGTCTAATAGTTATTTTTAGATAGGCTGTGGAATAAGATGTCGTGGAAAGTCCCCAACGTACTATGGGACAAATTTGTAGATCTTTTGGAGTTCATAACCAAAAACGTTCTAGACAAGGATTTTGCCAAAACAAATCTTTCTACTTTTTTAAAAAGTACAAACTCAGTTCCTGGTGAGTTAGAGGAACTCATTGCTGGAGATTTCTTATCCAGTCAACCAGTTTATTTGGTTGTCAATAATTCCTTAAATATTGTGCCGTTTTAACTTAGGTTAGTTTAATACAGGCAATTTGAATCTTAAATTGTCTTATGTTAAGACCAGTCTTTTTGAATGAATTTAAAAGGGAATTTAGAAGATTTTTGATGACTTGTGTGGGCTAAGAAAAGATGTTAGTACGTTTACAAAAACAGAAAAGCGTGACAGTTTGGACAGTTACCGTAGTAGCTTTATCAGTTATTTCTCAGTTATTTCTGCATGAATTTAGGAACGTTTTAGCAATTTCTTCAAGAAGGAGCTGATTAATGGTAGATTGACTGGTAATTAGTGGAGGAAGAATAGATATTTAATTCAAAACACAATTTCAGTGAGTAGAGATTTTGGTTTCACTTGAAACCATTACGATGGTAGACCAGTTCTGCCTGGTTTTCTGTCACACAACGTTACGCGCTCGAGAGCATAGTGTTGCGTGACAGAGAGAGGGTCAACTGGACTGTTATGATGAAAGATCTCAAGGATACTTAAACTTACTTAGATGTGAAGATGCATTAAAATAAAGACACTATTTCGAATTTCTTTTGTGTATTCTGTACAAACATTAATGTATCATTGGAAGAAAAATCTTACAGCCTGTTCTCTGATGGCATCCTTGCCTTAGGTTTTTTTTGCGCTCATTATTTGAACAAAAAGAACGACTCTATTTGTCAACTGAAAGGAATTATACAGTTCCCCAGTCAGTAGGTTCCTGTGGGGATATCCAGGTGGTTATAGTTGATTGATTAATTGGAGTGGATGACCGATTTATTGGATGACTGATTGATTGATTGATTGATTGATTGATTAATTGATTGATTGACTGGTTGAGTGATTGATTGGTTGATTGATTGATTGATTGATTGATTGCCTGACATTTTCATGAACCCTCAAATTGCTAAAATGGATGATATGAAGATGGCTAAAATTCACTTACTGAACGTGCAAATAAAACAGTATATAATAATGGAAAGCAAAACTGAATCACTTCGCTAACTGTTTTAATCTGGGTAGTCACGCAACGCTTTGTACGTTGTGTGACAATTGTTTTAAAAATACCGCAAAGGAGATTAGGTGATTTGGTATTAGACTTTCCGATAATTTATGAGAAAAATAATTGATTCGTTTTAGGGTGTGAAAGGGAATATTTACAAGTTTAGATGGTCTCCTGAAGCATGGGGTAGGGGAGATTAAAAAAACGCGGGAAAGTTTCAGGGTGACCAGTCACCAAAGAGCATGGGAGGTTACCAAGCTCTTAGCGCGTTTGTTGCAGATTGGTGTGGCATTGAGACGCGTCGAGTGAGTTGTTTTATAAAAGCGAGCACTATGTCTAAGAGAGTAAAATCAAAACCCACTGTATCCGAGAGTGAAAGCTCTGAGGAAGAAGAGGTAACTGCTTGCACGATAGTGTGTTTAAATTCCGTTCTGTAATCTTATAGTTAACTTGCTTTGATTTGCCCCTATTTCTCATTTCAGGTGAAAGCCAAGAAGAGCAAAAAATCCGAAAAAACTAGCAGTAGCTCGAAAAAATCTTCCAGAAGTTCAAAGGATGAAGACTTAGGCGTTTCTGAGGCAAAATCAAAACCCACTGTATCCGAGAGGGAAAGCTCTGAGGAAGAAGAGGTAACTGTTTCCACGATACTGTGTTTAAATTCCGTGCTGTAATCTTATAGTTAACTGCAGGCTCCCCAAGCTCAAAATACGTGGTGTATGCGACAGCTTGTGTATATAGAGAATTAGTAAATTCTCAGTTCCGACTATTGCATTTCTAGCTTTTCGATTGGCTAAAAAACTCCAACTATGAGCCAGTATTTGGAGTTTTACATCATATGGAAAATAGTACGCCAAATTAAAAAAATTTCCACCAAGTTTTAAACTTCAGCCCTCTATAATGGCCAACACTGGCAGGTTTCAGGAGCTGTCTCCCACAAAAATTCAAGAGATAGTAGATAATGCTGTCCCAGAAAATACGAAGAAAGCCACGAAGTTCGGAATGAACATATTTAATGGTACGTATCTGTGAATTTTACTCAAAAACCATCAACAATTGTTACGTTCACTGTCGATGTTTTGATAATTTTACAACTGTGTATAAACAACGAGAAAAACGCTCACCTTATTTACAGAATGGCTGTCAAGTCCTGTTGGCACAAAATTTTCCAAACAAATTGAAGACATGTCGAAAGAGGAGCTAAATGCCTTAAATGTTTTTACACCTCAGCAAAGAAGAAAGACGGCACATATTACAAAAACACATCCATGAAGTCCATTCGAGCCACCATTGATCGCTTTCTTTGCTCGCCACCTGACCACACAACAAGCCTTTCTCTATCATCTCCAACGTTGTGTTTACCGGAGCCAATAAAGTTTTGGATGCTTTTGTGAAAGATCTCAGAAGGACGGGTAAAGTAGCCGGAATTGTCCTCAAGAAAGCAGTGTCAAAAGATCAAATTCAGAGGCTCTTTGAAAGCGGCGAGCTTGGGCCGGCCGACAGTCAAAATCCAGCCCAGCTGCAGAGAACGGCATGGTTTTATCTCACTCTTTTCTTTGGACATAGAGGAAGAGAAAACCAGCGGTAGTTGACCCCTGGAATGCTGTCCTTATGAAAAACGCCACAAGGTGTCGAGTATTTTGAGTTAAACAGATGACAGGCTGGTTCACTGCCCAGCACAAAAAATCATCAAGGTGGCCTTGGAGACTCCGAGGACGAATCTGATGCGAAGATCTTTGCTGTCGCTGGTTCTCAGAGGTGCCCAGTGAAAACAATTAAAAACTATTTAGATCACCTGAACCCGATGTTCGAGGCTCTTTTCCAAAAACCAAAAGACGACCAAAGTCAGAAATTCCGCCCAGCAGCTCGAGCACGCTGGACAACATGCTGAAAAACATGAGTAGCCGCACTGGAATAGAGCCACATCTTACTAACCACTGCCTCAGGGCGACAGCAGTTACAGTTCTGTCTGACCACAACTGTGAAACTAGGAACATAAAATCCGTTGTGGGACACAGATCAGACCAAGCAGTAGAATCGTACAACGATTGCCCATCCACAGAACAGCAGAAGAAAATGTTACACGTTCTCAGTTTTATCACTTCATATCCAACTCGGGCTCATGGAATAATAATTATTGTTAATTACATGGGAGAATCACCGATCGTAAAAAAAAATTATGTTAATGTCTATCTCGTTTGAAATAAAGTTTTCCTACCTCTAATGTGTGGCGAACTTGTCTCGATTTTAGAGCCATTTTGACACCGTTTAGTGAAGTTATTTGACACCATTACTCCTCCTTCTAAAAGAATGGAAAGGCAGACCACTCGATCCATCGCTGGCCAGACGTCACTCCAAAACTCGCTTTCTCCCCAAAAGGAAAAGTCCCGAATCGCAATAATAACAACAGTTCCATAAAGCCCAATAAATTTTACTCCAAATACGTGTGCTTCGGCGGCTGAAAGACTGGTGAAGAACGAAAAATTTGGCTTAAAATTCGCCAAATTTTTATGATCAGTGATTCTCCCATATAATTCTCTATATACACAAGCTGTCGCATACACCACATATTTTGAGCTTGGGGAGCCTGTGAGTTAACTTGCTTTGATTTGTCCCTATTTCTCATTTCAGGTGAAAGCCAAGAAGAGCAAAAAATCCGAAAAATCTAGCAGTAGCTCGAAAAAATCTTCCAGAAGTTCAAAGGATGAAGACTTCGGCGTTTTTGAGGTTGTACAATGAAATTTATGCCAGTTGGCGTTTTTACAATATACCGGTATAACTTTGAGTGTAGGCGAAAAGAAGCGCAAAAGTAAAACGATTGTAATTTATGTATCTATGTTTAGCCCTAGGGACGGGGGGAAGAAACCAAGCGAGCAAGGGGTGAGAATTTGACATTTTCTGGAAAGAAAACAAAAGTGAAAATCCCTAACCCCGGGACAAAATCATTGGTGTAAAAAAGTATCGAAATTCTCCACCCTAGAGCAAGGAAAACTCAGGAATAAGTAAACATGCAGAGGATTTTTGACACAATAAAACATACAAAAGAAAGGCTCTTTCTTTCAGTACACATGAGTAAAATTCTACTAGTATACTAATGCAAATGCTGTAATCTGATTGGCTGAGCCATTGCACACTATCAGCCGTAATAGCTAACCACTAAATTTTCCTTTGTTATCATTGGCCAAAACTGATCACTGTAACGTATTCGGCCGATACTGGCCATCGGTATACACTTGTATCACATGCACATGAGAGGTGTAATAAACAACATGGCTTAAGAGTTTCTATTCTGGTGACCAAGTGAGAATGGCACCCAACCCAGGATCCAAAAGGTGGAACCCTGCCATCGTTGTCAAACGACACGTCAGCCCACGCTCTTACATTGTGGAATCAGGTGGGCACGAGTACTGCCACAACCGAAGACACTTGCATCGATCAACCGAAGCTGCCAGTACTACTGAACACTGCTCAGATCTCACAGAAGATGACGGTACACCCCATCTGAAGAACGATCAGTCCCCCTCACCGCCCACGGAACCCTGTGACGGCTCCTCAAGCTAACAACAGGATCCTGCGACAACCTCTAGTGCTGAAACTTCCCAACCAGACATTAAGCCGTACACAGCCAGGAGTGGTCGCGTGGTTCGCTGCCCTCAGAGACTTGACTTATAGAGTCACAGACTAACATTTGTACAAGTACATGTTTACAGTGCTTTGCAGTTTTAAGAGTACTGACCTCTCTGCCATTAGGTGGAATCACTTATTATTGTTATTGATTTGAGGACATTGGACATTGTTGAGGTTTGCGCCATTCTAGGACATTGATTTATTTACTCTAGAACATTTAGGGTTTGCCGTAGCTAGGTTTTGTTTTGTTTGTTGCATGTATGAGAAGAGAGGTGTAACATATTTGGCCGATACTGGCCAGCGGTATACACTTGTGTCACATGCTCATGAGAGGTGTAATAAACTACATGGCTTCAGTATGTTACAATCACAGGATACGATCTCACGCAGGCACTATGTGTCGTTACAGTTTACCACTAAATTTTCCTTTGCCATCATTGGTCAAAACTGATCATGTGCTGCCATCTCGCCCGGGCACTATTTGTCAATAGAATGCCCTAGCGCGACTATCAGATAATAGTGCCCGCCTAGCGGAAGTGGCTCATCAAAGGCAGCTTTCTCCTACAGATTTTTAGTTAAGATGAAAAGAATTTATCGTCTCATGTCAATTTTAGTTAGAAGAGAGCAAGAGAAGTATTCTTTTTGGCTGAAAACTGCAGTAAACTACAGTATGGTAAAATGTCAAGCGGGCGCAGAGGTTCAAGATTTGAGGAGAAGAGGGTTTCTTCTTGAGAAGTCGATGGTTGACGTATAAAATTGTTTATACATGTATAGATGTAATATCATCTGAAGAGGATACAACAGAAAATTAATACAAAACACCTAGGCGCTCTATAGCGGTTGGAATTTTGATAAAGAAATTCTACTTGTGGTTTTCAGTTTTGAGGCATGCCGCTATGAGAAAATTTAGTAATAAACAGTAAAGACAATAGATTGTTTATGTCTCGGAACTATCGGTCTGATAGTTGCCCCTTGAAAATTTGATGTTCTTAAAACTAGCATATTTGCGCTCAAAGCTTCGCTTCTCAGGCAAATATTTGTTTTGATCAGTAATCAGTCGATAGTTCCTCGATAAATTTACTGGCTATATTACCATTTTCTATCTGCTGTTATATAATAATCCAAGTTATTCTCGCATTTTCAGTGGTTCTCGCCTATGATCTATTAGAAGACAGATGCACTATTGACGTCATCATTGCAAAGTTTTTCCCTCTACTGTTTTAAAATGGCAGAAAGTTTTGAGAATAAGGATAATATTTTATGTCACTGGGCAAAACATAAGGTACAAAAAAGTCTTGCCTAGGCATTGAACAGGTTTGAGAAGCCAGAAGAACAAAGATAAAGCTGTTGCTTTTAGAAAATGATCCAAAAAAAAATTTTGAGCAGCCTCAGTTGGCAGTTGAGCGAGATTATAAAACCACGCACAAAATTACCGGTAGTCTGGTAAGCTGAGAACCATTGCTTTTTCTCGAATTTGACAAACCCAATCAAGAAAATGTTTCCAAGATTAATTTATTTTAAAAATTCAACATTCCCAGTGTCAAAACAACTGTTAACACACTGATTGATGTCAGGAATTTAACATCAAAACATCACTTCTTAAAATCTGTAAAATGAACACGTAACCTTGCTTTCCGGTGCGAATGTTCCTGTCGGTTTCAGGGCACAGCAGCGAGTTACGTATAGCTAACCTCAGCTCACAGCCGACAGTATCGCAGCTAAAATGCGTCTCCCATGCTATATCAAACTGATTTGAGAATCACCAACTACAGAAGACAAAAATCTCCCGTCATTCACACCTTTCATTCAAAACTCGAATCAAATGGCCTCTAGGTTGACTGCAACCACAAGTTTTCTGAGGGTATTTTTTCAACTCCTGCAATTTTCAAGGCAACGTCCAAGCCCTTTCGGCTTGCAGGGCTGCTCTGATGACAAAAACTGACTTGATATTTCCAGCATTTTTGTAAATTTCGCAGTTCAATTCTGCTTTCGTTGTAAGTTTTCATTCCATGATTAGCGACGCTCTAGTCAGGTTTGACAGTAGGGTGATTTTCCTCAACCTATCACAATTCCTTGCTACGTACAGTAACCAATGAAATAGCCCTTTTCACAGTTAACTTTTCTCATTTGCATTACAATAAAATCAAGCATGAATGCAAGGCAATTTTGGCCTATTTTGAAGTTTTAGCCCGAAATTGCCTCGCATCCACGTTGGATTGCATTGTAATGCAAATGAGAAAAATTAACCGTGAAAAGGGCTATTGGTTCATTTTTTATAGATTGCGTTAAGTGGCTTTTTTCGTCTTCACCAAAGTGGGCAAAGGCGGGGCAAAGGCCGACTTTTGCATTATGTTGAAATGTTTTGAATTAAAAAAGACTTTTCGTTATTACATAAAACAAATAAATCCCATGTTGCCATGCGTCTGTTCAGTAATAGATCCCAGAAGATGTCAAAATGTGGTAAGAACATCAGTGAACGCCTCGTGTGCCACTTTTTTGTTCTTACCACATTTTGACGTCATCTGTGATCTATTACTGAACAGACGCACGGCAACATGGAATCTATTTGTTAAATAGAAAACAGTTGCAAGATCTCAGTACATTTTCCTTTGCCAAGGAAATAAAACATTTACTGTCAGAACAATACTCTAAGAAATTTGACTAGTAATCTTTCATTTATTACAACTTCATTAAGCATTTTTTTTCTCTTCTTGTTGCTCTTTTTTTTTTAATTAAAAAAACTCTAAATGGTTATAGGGACTAACTTGAAAACCTTACAGTTCCTTTAGCCTCTAGGCTTTTTTTTTTAAACAAAAACTTTCTTAATTATTTGTATTAATTTACCTGCAATGTGGTTAAGTAATATCCCAAATGAAACTAATTTGTGGCCAAAAAAGATGATTGATTGATTGTACATGTGATCCTTTTTCTACACCTGTCAGTACACAGTGCGCGCCACATTTGAACCTGATGTAACAATAAAACAGTTCTTTTCTACTTGTAACTTGACAGTTTTTCTTTTTATGCAATGAGACTGGTAAATTTATGCTAATTATTAGACTACTCACCCTTGTTTTCTAGGAGCAATAGTCAACTCTGCTTGTAGAAAATGAGGGCAAGTAGTCTAATTGTTAATTAGAATGCCCTAGGGCGACTATCAGACGATAGTGCCCACTCAGGGGAAGTGGCTCATGAAAGGCAGCTTTGTCCTACATTTTTTTTTTAGATAAGATGAAAAGAATTTATTGTCCCATTGCTTATTTTTCTTGTCACATAAATATAGGGGTTGGGTTGAGGTGGATTACTGTAGTTGGGTATGGGTTGGAAGCTTACTGGAAGAGCACTTTGCTCTAAGGTGTGGGATTGCTGAGAAACACCTTGCATCTCATTTGCACTTCATTAAAAAACAAAAGAGCTCATTGCATAATGCCTCGTTCTTTTGAAAACTGAATTAATTTTCCGCAATCCCGCGTGTCACTCTTTGGCAGGCTTCTGCTATTACCAAGGTCTTCAAATTGTGCGTTATAATGCCGCTTTTAAGAACATTTCAAGTGACTCTCAATTTTCCCCTTTTCTTGCCAAGATTAAGGTCTGCTGAGAGGAACAATTCAAATGTGTTGTTGGTTTACTTTCTGTTTGTGCCTTACACCTTTTTCAGGAAAATATTAACCCACGAAACTTGAGTGGGACAAGCACTCACGACAAGTAATATTTTCTCAAATTTACCCTGCTCAAAAGAAATTTCGTCCTATTTTAATTATTCCCTGTTTTCTTCTCAGATTGGCAACAAACGCAAAGTGTCTGTGAGGGAATTTAAGGGCAGACTTCTAATAGACATTAGAGAATTCTATGAAAAAGATGGAGAGTGGATGCCAGGAAAGAAAGGCAAGTACATATCAACCAAACAAAGGTGCTCAAAACCAGGACGGTCCACCTTACAATTTTAGGAAAGACAAAGGTTGTTCATTGCTGTGCTCAATAGGCCTTTGCATTCATGACCAGGTTACATGTATGTGATATTGTCAATCAATAAAGAAGTAATTATTGTCATGGTGCAAAGGAGAAACCAGAAATGGAAAAAGTCTTCATACTAGCCAAGTGGCTCATCAGGCCAAAGCTTATCCCGATTTCTGTAGCATGAAGTGACTCCCCCCCTCCCCCGCCCCCCACCAGATGGGATGCTGGTCCATTGCCAGGCTATTCCCGGCATTAAATTTGCTGGTACCCATTCATAACCCTGGGTGGAGAGAGGCAAGTGAGAGCAAAGTGTCTTGCCCATAAACACAATGCAATATCCCTATTGAGGACTCGAACATGTGCTATGCATATACATGTATGCATGTGGAATGCATATTGGTGCTATCAACAGACTTTTTGTTTGAAGACACGATTGATCATTGCAGTTATATATACACACAACTGTGAATAAAATTGAATCATATTTTCATATCTTTCTCTGTACTTCAAATAATGTGATATTTCATATATTCACTTGCAAGGTTTAAGTTTCCTAGAAATAACAGGGTGTCTATTTCTAATGTACATAATTATTATTTTGTGAGAAATTCCATAAACCTGAAATCTAGCAATGTTTTTTTTTTCGCAGTAACAAATAATTTACTGGTTAAAAATATAAGAAATAAGTAAAATGCATTGTTTACTTCTCAGTTCTACAGCCTCCAATTGTGGAAAAGAAAGCAATTATTATCAATGATTTTTTTATGTTTTAAATTCTATTGGTAGGCATATCGTTACAACTGGAACAGTGGGAAAAGCTGAAGAATCTTGTTAGTGACATTGATGAAGCTATTGAGGAACTCCGAGGATAGCAATGCAAAGTATAAATTTATTACATTTTCTAGACAGTTACTGTAGTCTTAAGCAAATCTGAATGTTTCTCTCAAGGCCGACTATTCACTGTCTATGCTTGCGTGTCATTTGTAGAGAAAAATACTAAGAATAATGAGCTCTATTTTTGAACTTCAAATTTTTTTTTTCGTATTTTATTGTTTTTATTTAATAATAATTGTATATACAAAGGACAAGCAGATAGATACTAGAATGGGCACTGTTACACTTAACAGCAGCTTTTTCTCTAAGTTTTTTAAGTAGCCAGAGTTTTGTGAAAAGTAGATGGTTGTGGGACCTGATAGACATCATCTCAACATAATCTTGACTCGTGAAGCAATGAAAGTAGCCGGCGAAACCTAGCAGAGAAGCCGGCGAATTTCGCCGGCTGCCAGCTCTTATATATAACCCTGAATAGTGCCCATTCTATCTTCTTTTCACTTTTGATTTCTATTTAAAATATATTTAGTCAACTCTGCTACCCTTTTGGTCACTAAACACCTTTTGAAAAAAGAAAGCGTCCACTTAGGAGATATGTCTTTAACACTTATGGGAGAATAAATTTATGGTTATTGTGTTGCTTGGATCACTACAAAGAGCTGTCACCCCACATGAGTCTTTAGCATGTTGTATCATGATGAAAATAAAGCCCAAGGAAATAAAGTTCAAGTGTCCATGAAAAGGATTTTTTCCCTTATATGAACGTATTCTTTCAACTAGTACTATACAAAATGAATGGATACCAGAAAGGAGAATTTGTGAAATGTATGTTGACTGTGGGACTTA
>CM042748.1:3473305-3475805 GCA_022496165.2 Catalaphyllia jardinei
AATTCCATAAACAAAGTATAATACACACTAGAAAACAGATAAAAAGAACTGCCGCAATGAAATTAGAAAATGACACGGACAACGGCAAAGACATCTTTGTTCGAACGCGTACGAAAACCAGCGACAAAAGTCTATTCATTCAGTGTTACATTACCCTGGGTGCCAGAGGTTTTGACGCGGTTTCCAGTGTCGTGTCTATTGTGACCCGCGCGAAAAACCTCTGGAGAGGAGCGGGATTTCTTTGAGGGCGCCGAGCCAATGACAAGCCAGTTTAAATCTACCTAGTCCAAATCTGGACTAGAAAGCTGATTGGCTCTTAATGACCTCCCAAGGGTTTTCTAATCTAAAAGACACGGTGATTGGCTTCTGAGAATAGAAGAAGCCTGTGAAATGTTGTTGCTTGGTGTAGTGCTGATTGTTCGCGCGCTGAAAGATTTGTAAGTGACCAAGATCTGGGTCGAGGGTCGAAGGTAGACTATCGAGGGTCGGGGGTCGAGGGTCGAGAGTCGAGAGTCGAGAGTCCAGGTAATATTAAAAAAAGTTAATATCCTATCCTAGATTAAATTAATATATATTTCTTATTAACCAAGCGCGAGGGCCGTACAAAAAAGACCGAGGACCGATATTCTCCCAGTACGGTCCCGAGCAAGCTTGGTTAATAAGAGATTAATTACACGACTGCATGAAGAAGCTTCGAAGGTTTTTCAAAAGTGCGGGATCATTCGGGACAATGCCCGGTCCAATACTTAGAGAATATTGGACCGGCAATAGAGCATTTTGATTGGTTGATTTCAGTTATTGGCCCTCTGAGTGCCTGAGTCGTGGAGTTTTCAGCCAAAATTCACAACAATTACAAATTGCCAAAAGAGTCAATCTCGTGACCCGCGATGTGCCCTTTAATTTAGCGTCCCCAGCGAGTGTTCATGTCATATTCTAGCAAACTGTCAACAGCTGGGGAGATGCGTTGCCGACAAAACAAAAAAATCCTGAGATTTGCACGACATCTGCAGTTTCTAGAAATGGAATATAGTTCAACTACTTACAGATACGTCCTATAAGTAATCATCCTGTAACACGGCACGGTAAAGGAACTGCAACTGATAAATTAACCGAGATGATTTGCCAGCCTTTGTAATTTGGAAATTTCTCCCGGGTAATTTCTTCACTCCAGGAAGATTCAGGCGCTATAATGAGCAACATGCGTGTATTTTAAGGGGAAATTGGAAGCATATTATATCCTGACGACGGCAAAACGCAACCGCTTACTAAAAGAAAGTTCAGATCGAATCGGCTGTGGGTTAGTTCATTTGGGGTTTCATTTCCAAGTAAACTACGCGTTGAAAATTGGTCGATTGCACTGTTGCCCGGGAGGGTACTCCCTTATATGGGCTATGTAAGTATGTGCAGCCCCAAATGGAGAATGGTTTTTCAGCCGTTTTGGTCATAAATAGGGTATCAATTTTAGCCAATTTTGGCCATTTTGGTCATAAATGGGGCATGGTTTTTGCACTCTAGCCTTGATATGTGCATGTTTCTAAGAAGAAGTCACTTTTTCATCATTATCGAAAAGAAAATCAGCAAAAGCCCTTCACATTTATGTTTACGGTCTGGTCGAAACTAAGGAACTAATTATAACGCAGCTCTGAAACAGGGTTTTGATTTAAGGATCAGGTCATAAATAGGGTAGGGAATATCGCAGATTTTCGTCATAAATAGGGTTAAGGGACTTGGGAAGCGGGCCGCACATCCCCACCCAATTTTTCTGGGAGTACCCGCCCCCCCTCCCCCCCCCGGGCACTGTTGTAACTGAAAGATGAGCATTTGTAGTTAAGGTGAATTTTGGCCGAGCATTCCCAGTAAAAATCCCTGCCAATTGACACAACAAACTTATCTTTGTCGTTCGATTGTTAGCTATAAGTTGAATACTCACATCAAACTGGTGGTTCTTCAGAAAGTCGAAGGTATCCTTGAAATATTTAGTTACTTATTTACAGTGTCCCCAATTAGCACTACAGTGCTAAATACATTCGACACTTAAATAAAGTTATTATTATTATTATTATTATTATTGTATAATATTTTTAATTTACCGTCGGGCAGAGCAGGTAAACACTTCATTGAGGAGCTGACTTTTTGGCTGAAACAATTTAACTCCAACTCAGATCTGAATTCGGTCGCCCAAAAAGCATTTATGGTGCTTCCTTCGGTAATCCTACAAAAACCCTCAGCAACATCCAAAAGCAAAGAGCATAGTGTGGCGATAGAGCGGAGATTAGCTCTCTGGAGACAGGGAGATTTGAATATGCTAATGAAAGAAATACGACTCGTTCAAGATAGGTTTGTCAACTCCAAAAGGGACAGATCGATTGAAGACATCTCAAGAACGTTTACAAAGTTAGTCTTTCAAGGGAAACTTACTGCAGCGATCAAATTGCTGGATAGAGAGAACTCGTCGGGACTGTTGAATCTGTCTGACAAAGTATTAGCCCAATTGAAAGAG
>CM042748.1:3480805-3487849 GCA_022496165.2 Catalaphyllia jardinei
CCAAGCCGGCATTTGTTCAAGGCTTTTTTTATGGAGGGAATTGTTGATTGACGAAGTCCGCTTTGTGGCAATCGGTTCTGAATTGCGAGTAAAACATTAGTTTCTTGTTACATTTTATCAAGTTTAACTGGTGCTCTGTAATTCTCTTGTTTAAAGATGAACGAATTTGAGAAAGAAAAGTCGAATAATTGTTTTTAGTTATGTTTGCTGCATTTAAATTTGATGTTGCAGAGGTTGTTCACTTCTTGTACAAGGCTGACCTCATTTCTGTCAGCAAATTCCTTTGATATTTTTCAACATTGTTCGGCGATACTATCTTCTGGTTGATTTTCAAGGTGAATCCAAAATTTTAAGACATTTAGATCAGCTAGCTCTTTTAGTGGTAGTCGACCCATTTCAATTCTACAGGCTACATTAGGGCAGTGAAAATCAATCAGCGTGAAACTCGTTTTTCGATCATGACTGAGCGAATTAAATATTTCGTGAGAAAGAAAACCATTCAAATGCCAACGTGCCGTGCAGGGGTTTTCTTTTGCATGGGCCGTCTATTTCATTTTTCGCAGTGACTTTCGTAGATCTTTTTTTTACCTTAAAAAAAAACTTGTGAAATACTTAAGCAATAGACCACAAGTTTCTGTGGGTTATAAGCTGATAAACCACGCGGGATGTTGGTAGAACACGAGAAGAATTTGTAAACCACGAGCCGCAGGCGAGTGGTTTACAAATTCTTTGAGTTTTCTACCAACATCCCAAGTGGTTTATCAGCCTATAACCCATAGAAAACTTGTGGTCTATTGCTTTTATATAATAATTCAGAAGACGCGCGATTTTTCCGTTGGTTTTACCGGCACAATAACCCACAGCTGATTGGCCAATCAGAGCGCGCACATTGATTTGGTTATATAATAAAGACTAAAGCGACAGTTGCCGTATTTGCCAGGTTAAAAGCCGGTTACCTGAAACGTGTAATAACAAAAATTACAGTACCCAGGGTAGTGTTAAATAAACAGATCAGATCACATGAACAAAAAACTTTCTAAATGAGCTGCTGACCACTTTTAGATCAAAATGAATGGTTGCAAGTTGCAAACGTGATGGCAGCTTCGATCGAGTTTAAAATGCCCCAGAACAACTCAATAAAACCAGAACAACGGGCGAAGAGGCCAGCACAAAGAAATTGTCTAAGGGCTACACCAGCCAAGAAAACAAAGAAAGGCTAAGAGAATTCTAACAAGAGGTTTTAAAACAAAAGTAAGGAAATCTTGAGCAAATTAAACGAGACGAACAGCATGGTATGTCCGTGGAAGCTCTTGAGGTTGAACGAAATGTTGTGCAACAGCTTTTTCTATGTATAGTATTTATTTCAAATTTTGTCTTGTATCATTTTGTTATCCAGTCAAGATTGGTAGACTTTTTCAAGTTCTCAAAAAAATAAAAAGAATAATATTAATATCATTACAATGTTACAAAATTGTATTGTGGATTACATTTAGAGCACGAAAGAGAAAGAGATGTTAAAGATGCCAGAGAATTTAAGTCAGCTTAAAGTGCTACTATGATCAATTTTTTACCTCTTTATTTTTTGGACGTATACAAAACATGGACCGGGGTCCATGGACCACCCCATGGACCTGGTCCATGGACCCGGTCCATGCACCACCGCATGGACCACCCCTAATTTTCAACAGGAAATCGCCCCTATTAATATGAAAATTTACTGAAGGTCAGGGTATGAAAAAATACAGAGTGACTCAAATTTATTGTTACGTCTTTGAGGGTTTGTCCTGTAACAGCAGGTTAGCGGCTTTACGCAGGGTAGTACAACAAAGTCTTGCGACTGTACATAGCTTGCAATACAGGCGTACTTTGTGGGTACGAGCAATAAATACTCACCTAATCTTTGGATCGTTTCAGGGCAGCTGACATCTTGGATGAAGGAGGGCGAAGGGGCTGGAGCGAGTTATGTTATCCGGCAACCCCAACCAAGGTATTGACCAAGGTCACACTTCGTTCAATACGAAAACTAAATACACGTCTTGTGCTCTCCCATTAAAATTACAAGCTGGAATGAAAATATTGGGGTAGAAGTGCACTAGATCTTCTGTATCTCAAAACGAGGTGGTGGTCTTCCCATTTATAGGGTACGATCCCAAAGCAAGCCGCTATTACGAGACAAACCCTCAAAGACGTAAGCAATAAATACGAATCTGTATTTTTTTATACCCTGACCTCCGTTAAATTTTCATATTAACAGGGGCGATTTCCTGTTGAAAATTAGGGCGGGTCCATGGGGTGGTCGATGGACCGGGTCCATGGACCCCGGTCCATGTCTTGTATACGTCCGATTTTTTTGGTGTATCACAAATTCTATAAAAGAATGAAAACGCCATTTACCATTTGCAAATACCTGCATTAGTTCCAGACATATTTAAGTTTGAAAAATCTGTAAAATATGCAAATGAGATGACTGATGACGTCGTACACTCAACCCAATATTTCATTATGTATATAAAAAATGGAGCTACCTTGGCCGATTTGCAGCGCAGATAAATAGTTCTACAGAAAACACACCTACGGCTTTAAAATATTTTGTTCCCATGGCAACTCACTCTTTTCCAGTCCCCACCCTCTTGATTTCAATATGTAAGTTATTTTCAGCTCAAAAAACGTTAAAGTGGCTTGTCACAAGGATTTTGCAGTTTTAGGTCAATTATGTGCTAAAATCATTACTTTGAGGCTTTCCTCATAAACAAAATACTTCTGTAAAGCTACGATGAAGATATCAAATGAATTTTATCAGAGGGCTAACCATAATAAATGACGTAGCATCAATAAAAGATAAATAATAATAAAAGACGTAGCATCAAATCTTGAAAAAATTGGCGAAATTTTTCAAGTTTCAACCCATTTCCATCCTTGCCATCTGTAGCGACAGGTGACAGGAAACAGTTTCAGTACCTTCAAATAGTCTTTAATAACAAAACTAGACCATCATTTTTGGAATTCAATTGATGTGAAGACACCTGCTAGCTTTTTATAAAGTTGCCAAATAGGGTGACACTGCCCCTTTAAACAAGGCCACAAACTCAAGCTAACATATTTATGTGTTTGTTGTATCATGTAGATAGGCACCATTTGCAAATATGAAAGTGGAACGCCTTTAATTCTGGAACCCAGTATGTTGCTATGGTAACAAAACTGTTAAGCTCAAATTGTGGAGCACATTTAGTAGAATCTTACTGCATAGAATCAAACATTTCTGATACAAATTGGCTGAAATATCTTTTTTCATCACATTTGATCTAAATTTGGTTGAGTATATGACATCGCCACTTGTCTAATTTGCATATGTTAAAAACTTGAATATCTCTGGAACCAAAAGAGATATTTGAAAATAGTAAACAGCATTTTTCTTCTCATGCAGGCTACTTGTCTATGTTTTAAAATGGCTTTGATAGAAAAGATTTGATTTTTGTCAGTGGCTCTTTAAAGTTAGTAGTTTTGTGAATGTATCCCATATCTTTGATTTTCTAATGTTTACATAGCCCAAGGTCAAAGCTGTATTGGTGGTTTGCATCAAAAATAAAAATCCTAACCATTTAATAAATAAAGTAAAGAATCAAGTGTACGATAGATAATTGATAGACAAACGACTTCACCAAGATTTAGGTCTGTGCGGTTTTTTATTCCTGTGTTATTCGGAAAAAAGTTTCACCTAAATTTATAGAGCTTTGTATGGAGATGCCATGTTGGTGCTCTTCTGAGGGGCACCAACATGGCGGCCGTAAAGCAACAGAAACATCTGTCATTGAGTTTTTCCATTGAAACGAAAAACACTTACTCTAGAGTTCTGATACCTTGAAAGTAATACTTCTTCTAGTGCAAGAACTGTTCAGTTTCCAAAAACGTAGGTGATAACTACTTTTTTGACCTAAGTGAGATCCTTCTAATTCGCGGGCCGCCATGTCACGCAACGCACACACTTTTCAAATGTCCTCTATAACAAAATGAGGAACCATGTCGAGCTTAAACGTCGTAAAACGTCAAGTTTTGATAGGGTCTTATATCTGATGACACTAAAACTTTAGTAGGATTGCTAATTTGTAATTTTGGAAAGTGATGACGTCACATGAAAACCAAGAATAACTTCAAGACAAGGTTGATCATAAAATCAGCCTCCTTGGCAACAGTTGCACTTTATGTATTGTTGTCCTTTCTACCCACCCTTTGAATACTTTGAACACAGGCTATCCCTTGATGAAAGTACAATAAGGAGGCAGTGTGGCCAAATGTTTATGGCAATGGATTTGAAATATGGAGGTTCCTGGTTCAAATCCTCCAAATATCTGCCGCTATCTGGATTTGTTCTCGGTAGGCCTGAATTTGACTCCTCCACCATGCTGTGAAAATAGCCAACTGGTCAGCCCCCCACCAGGCGGGAATTGTTTAAATAATTATATATACTACATAGTGTCCTCATTTAACCCAACAATGTTAAATAAACTTGACACTTAAATAAGATTTATTTATTTTATTTTAGTTACTATCAACTTTTTACTTAAGATTGTTCATTTGCAATCGTTTAAAAATCATGTCTGGGCCATACGAAGGAAGAAGAGCCATAAATGACACCAGTTTTGAATCAAAGCCAACTTGATACCGTGTTTGAGGGTTGTTTGACATTAAGCCATCCACAACAGCATTAACAACCTTGTAACTGTGAGAGGAACACATAGCCAAACCTTTGTGGAAAATCTTGATCACTGCAAAATGAGTGGCATTTTATTAAGTACAGTGCATTTAGAGTTTGTACTATGTTGACCCACTGTAGCAATCTGTTTTCTCCCAGTTGTTTGTTCAGTTGGAGATATTGTGTTTGTGTACAGAACAGCAAAATACCGGTAATAGACAAAAAAAAGAAAATAATTCTTCAACTACTCCCCATTCTTTGCACTACTCCTCAACCTCCTGATCAACAGAACTATAGAAAGGCCTTCTCAACAAAATAATTGGTGCTGACAATGATGGAAACTTCAATAAAATTATCAATTTTTGGCAGAGCCTGATAAAGTGGAATGCTGTAACTAGGTGTCAGCTCCAAATTAAAGTGAACACAGGAAAAAAGGTCAACTCTAAGGAACGTTTCATGATGCAGCATGATTTTTTAAACCATTGAAAGAATTCATGAGCAACATATCCCTATACTTAGTGTATCAAATGATTGTCATTGATTGTTGACAATTGATGCTTGTTTCTTTACAGTGGGTTTATCATTATTTGTCTCATTCCTTTATACAATTACCATATAACCTGGTACCTGATACATTGTTAGCCTCTGAACAGGCTGTCTAGTCAGGGAAGTGGCAAAGAGAAAGCCACTTTACTTTCTGCCAGTTCCTTCACTGCCCTTCCAGCCTGTTCATAGGCCAGTTTATTGTGAGCAGGGAGATTTTCAGTTTCTATGCATATGCTTAAATATGATATTGAAAATCATAGTTTTATTTCAGTATTCTGTCAATCTTTAAGACTCCTTACTTCTCTCAAGATATTTTTCAGAGTAACCCTCCTTGATTTCTTCACTCAGAGACTCCCAGTGTCCTCTAATTATCCTCTCAGCTTTGTTGCCATCCATGAGACCAGTGCTGAATGATCCAGGTTCTATGATGCTGATTCTTACATTCCATGGGCTCATCTCTCGTCTCAAAGCATCAGAGAAAGCTTCTACGCCGTACTTTGTGATACAATAAGCACAGGAAGTGGGAACTGAAAATTGTCCTGTTGAATTTGTAGGGGTACATTAATTGAACAATTACCGATTAGAATCAACTGCACTTATAGATCTTTACACGGTCTTGCAAAGTTACTGAACATGAAAATTTTGGTTTCTTCCTTAAAAGGTTGTTGACAATTTTTTTAATGAGCCAGATTTCAGGATGAAATCCACCATTGATGTGGATATACAAACTGAAATTCTAATTTTCAAGAAAACAGTCTCAAAAATTGATTTTGATGAAACAATAATTAACTGATTATTACACAAAGGAGTACCTTGCAGTGTTGCAATCTTGCCCTAACGATGGGGTCTTGAGCGTTCTATATTTTTTCTGAGTGCCCCCCCTCCTCCCCACCAAGTAACAAATTTTACATATGATTCTGAGAGAAATGAGTCCTTGAACAGTCCTTGGAAAAAGAAGTCTGACATTTATTTGTTGCATGACGCCAGTGCAACACTCTGCAAACCAAATTCAAACACCACAAAGCAGGCCTTGAGATGGAATCAACAGGGGAAACAGAGGAGAGGGTGGCCAAGGAACAGGTGATAATGTTCAATGGAGAGGGAGATGAGAGAGGCAGGCCTCAACTGGTGATAGTTGAAGAGGCAGTCACAAGACAGACAGGTATGGAGAAATTTAAGGACCTAAGATCCTTCACAGGGTGCAAGGGAATAAGTCAGTTATTCATGATGTCAACTGGTACAGTTAAATCAAGAAGTTTCTAAAATTGGTTGGTGAAGTTAACTAAGACAGGCTTTCTTGTGCCCAGTGGGACCTTATAGTTTTCAACACAATGGTCTGGCCTGGACCCCCAGAGCCCTCCCCTCCAAAATCTGAGAACAGTCTCTCTCTGTCTGCAAGCTTTAACTGTAACAATAGGAGAAATCAAATATTGAATAGTTACTGAATGTTTTTACATCATGTCCTTCTGACCTAACATGCTGGAAAAGTTCACCACCCGTCCTTTAGCTTTTTTAACAAGTGGAAGGAAAGTCTTAGTGACTTCAATTAAGCCCCAAAGATTGACATCAGCAACTTGCTTGAATTCATCCAATGGCATCCATTCAATTAATCCAAGGCTTGCAACCCCAGCATTGTTGACCACACCCCAAAGGTCTGCAAACCAATCAAGATAAACAAATTAAAAGTATCTATTCAGTCATCATTTACAACAGTGAATCTAAAGGATGGATTTTCCCCCTTTGACTGGAAAATATTCTCTCAGGGTCAAAAACTCCCCTTACTGTCACTCTGCCCCTCATCCCCCTGT
>CM042748.1:3487949-3504470 GCA_022496165.2 Catalaphyllia jardinei
CCAGAACAACGGGCGAAGAAGAAGCCAGCACAAAGGACTCGTTCAAAGGGTCAACTTGAGCATCGATCTTCTGCGATCTTGCCATTTTCGGCTTGGGTTGAACCCCATCGTGGACCGGTTTATTCGCTAGCACACGGCGCTCGCGAGGAAGAACTTCGGCTGAAAAAACTTATTCAAAAAAAGGAAGAAAGGCTGAGAGAATTCCAACAAGAGGTAAAAGCAAGAGTAAGGAATCTTGAGCAAATGAAACGAGACGAACAGCATGATATGTCCGTGGAAGCTTTTGAAGTTGAACGAAATGTTGTGCAACAAAGTTCGTTGCCAAGCACTGTCAGACGTGATAATTGTGTGTATCGTGACGATTCTGAGCTGAAAATCCAGAGAAGCGCTACCAGGGATTACTCGGCAGTAGACGCGGCGAGTCATTTGCTGGAGGAACACGCTCAAAAGATCCGAAATTGCTCCAAACATGCTAGAAATGTTCTTAGCTCGAAGAGTCTTGGAGCAGAAGTTGAAGAGTTGAGTAAACAGCTTCCTGGCGGTTTGTGGCGAACTTCGCCGAGCAGAGATCACGCTATGTCAAGGCAAAGATCTGAAAAAGGAAACCCGCAGGAACAACTAACAAAGGATGATTCAAAAAATGATTACTGGATTGGTGAGAATGCTATTAAAGATCAGAGTTTTGATCACGAACGTTGGATTTCGGAGAGTGATTTTCCCGGAAGAGAAGGCCAAAGATCAGCTTTACATCCAGAGAAACGGGTCCACTTTGAAGGCGATGAAAATGTAGAAATTATAAATAGTGATTGGAATAGCTTGCAGAAACAAGCTGGTGATCCCCAGGAAAAGAAAACGGCCAAAGGTGTAGAGGTTCTCCTGCAACCTTCTAAATTGTTAGAGGAAAAGAAGGCCCGTGCAAAATCCCAAGTCGCTGTGTACAGAAGATTGTTTATGGATATCGAACGAGAGCAGGTTAGAGAGAACATTAGAATGAAACACCACCGAAGAAGAATGGAAAATCTGAAAGTCCAGAAAGAAGTGGAGCGCCTCGAAATCGAGCAACGACAAATTGACAAATTAAAAATGCAAAGGGTTAGAAAAGAGGAAGAGTCATTTCTCAGAGCTCAGAAAGAAAAGAAACATGAAGTGGATTCGGTTAAACAACACAAGAAACTTCAGAAAGAGAAGGAGACAGAAAGGTATATAGAAGCTTTACAAGCCATTTTGAAGGAGAAGGTGTTGAGCAGAAACATTGTGCTTCCTCCGCTTTGTTCTTGTGGGCCAACAATCTGGGAAACAAATCCTGAGACCTGTGCTAACAATTGTGTATTCTACAAGAATCCCAAAGCTTATGCTAAAGCACTGTCCACTGTACTAGCCTCTGCAAACCTTGAGTAGTCATAATAGATATGGCATGAAGCATGAAAGCTGAGGTATTTTGCAAGACCTCCAGAAGTCCCTCATTTTTCTCAGGGTCAAATGGGCGAGTGCACAAATGGGCACAAATATCACCTCACATGAGGAAAGATGCTTGCCTGCTCACATGCTCGCTCACTTGAAAAACCCCTAACCCACAATCAGGTGTTCTTTTTTTGATAGGGGGTAGGTGGGAGGTGCAAAAAACCCCATTCACCTTCTCGATTGCAGGTAAAGCAAACCCTCGGAAAACTACAATTTAATTTCTTGGGAATCTGATCTCTCAATAGTGTTGTCTGCATCATATTGAAAACCTATTGTTTTGTATTACATATGTAATTCAGGGCAATGAATCACTAAATAAACTTAATCAAGTAGAAGAAAACTGTTACATATTCAGATGCAAGTTATTTTCCCTGCTGTCCATTTACTTTCCTTTAACTGGTGTTGTGGAAGATAAAGAACCCAACCTGGGGTGATTGATTTGGTAATACTCCCCATCCCCCTTCACATCCTGCCCCTGCTGGGGTCTTCTTTCAAAATCCTGGTGCTATACTACCACGTCAAAAATCTCATGCAGTGACTTAGAAAAAGTTGGCAGGTATAGAATATGACATTGTTTTTGAGAAAAAAATTCTACTACAACCAGTTTTAGTAGTCCTTCTGTCCCATTGCAGTTATGCTTGACTGAGTAAGATCCCCAAGTATAACTATCAAGAAAACCAGCCATTAAAAAATGGCAGACCACTGAAGAGACTCGAAGTGCAAAATATATATCAAGCTACTATGCTTTTACAGTTTTATGCCCGACTACTGTACTATCTTGAGTGCACTGAGTGTGTGAAAGAAGACGCTATAGATTGCAATCTCTACCTAATTTTGGTGAAGATATTCCATCCTATTAGCAAGGTCTTAAGCTCCCATCACAGCATTGAAAATCTGCCTCATAAGAGCCATGTTTACTGGAGTTTTGAGTGTAATTTGCATTGGTTTTGTAATACATTCATAAATTACTGGTCTCAAAATCTCAGGTCACTTTGTCATCCAATCAGAGGTGGATCCAAAACCCAATACTGACTTCTTCATACACATTTTCCAGAGCTTCACATCAGTGACAGTATTTGAATGGAGCATTGATTGGTTCAATGGTTTCTCTTCATCCTTGTGATTGGCTAGAGTAATTTATTACCGGTACTTTAGTTTTGGTTTTACACCAGTCAGTAATAAATTATAATAATTATTATACATTGTACTCACTATCAGCATTCTGATTGGCCAAGAGCCCCCTGCTTATTTTGAGAATTCACATAATTTTGTGGACAAGCATGATTAGGGTATAATCTGCTATCCAATTATATGTGCAGATTATACCTTGCGCAGTGCGCATGCGTAATACACCTTTGGCTAAAGAGCGCAAGCACTTAAATGGTTTCGAAAGATGCGGCCGCTTGGTGCGTTTGTCCTTGTATTTTTAGAAGCACAAATAAAATCTACTTTCACTTCTCACATATTTTCCATAAAACAATAATTGAATTTGGTTTTTGTGATATCGGGAATAATCAAGGTCTCGGCAAGTGTAATCAACCTCGGCCTCCGGCCTCGGCTGATTACACTTGCCTCAACCTTGATTATTCCCGATATCACAAGAACCTCATCCAATTATTGTTTATAATTAATATATCTGTTCTACTACTTCTTATACCACCCCACCAAGAAAGTGTCTAACTGTGCTTTAATAGCTTGTTTATTCAGAAAATTCTAATATTTTCATGCTATGAAATGACAAAAATGCAATAAGAACAATCAATAATGCCAGCATTTGATTATTTATGATGCAGCCAGTTCAGGTGAATCTTGTTTGCTAGCATTTGTGTCTGTTGTAGATACTTGAGCTTCATTAGATGGTGTGTTTGATCCATGACGAAGATTTTGCATTGCCTGCAAGACACAGGAAACAGGTAACTATCTAGAATCTGATAGACTGCTATATCAACTGTAATCTACAACTTCCAGCAACAGTAAAGCCGCTAAACAGAAGACTTCACAAGCAGTGAAATGTTGACATGCAGGATTTTTGCATTGGATAACAAGTGTAGGAATTTATGTTCAAAAGAAGGGAAACATGGTTTGAGGAAACTATTTTCTTCCAGTCAAACTCAATAATTGTAAAAAAAAATTAAAAAAGCAAATTGTAAGATGTTCAGTTACCAGACTGAAAACAACTCAACAGTAACACACAGATGAGATCTCTGAAGTCTTATGTCTTCACGTGAACCTCAAGGAGGGGCCTATGAGAGTTCTACATGTATCAAGTGTATGCACATTACATCATGGCAGCCATGGTGGTGTTCCATAACAAGGAAATGGTTACCATGTTGGTGTACCAAACCAATCCTGTAAAACTTTCTTTCGTTCCAACAAATTTGTACGGCTGCTGGATACATGAGTACATAGCTAGGCTCTATCTGTTAACTTTTTTAAGCTAAGCATTATAGTGATATAAACTACTACATACAGTACATTTTAATCAATATACACTGTAATCACTTACTTGGTAATAACCTGTATGATAGCCACTCAAATACCAAGCCATCAACATGCTTGCTAATGCATCGCTATCATGAGAAACATCATTGCTGTTAACTGGAGCTGGAGGTGGTGGCATAGGGGCAAATGGAAATTGCTGACCAAAAGAAAAGATGAAATAAAAATAAAAAAACATATTAACTATAACATTGTGATTTTAAATTCTTGGAGCTGAGAATACCAAATTCAAGAAGAGAAGGAACTTGCATGGAGGACACAGTAACCTGCATTGTAAATGCAATGGTCAGTGCAGTGAATTCTTGATTGTGAGATGTGGCTGAAGTCAATTTTTGCAGCATGGCACTCTTATTAACTGACACAAAATCGTGAAATGTACAGTGTATGTTCAGACAACTACAAAATACTGTACAGTAAAAACACTACAATCAAATGTTACAGGCCCAGGTTAACCCTTTCACCAATAATATTGTAGTGGTTGATTATTTATTGTGTTGCACTATTCAAAAAAGACAATTATTACATGTAGCTGTGACAAAGGCAAATACCCTATTCCCCCTATGAGAAGAATATGCTGGGAATCATTAGTAATTGTATGCAATGAAGTGCACTTGAATAAGTAATGAGTGTGAGGCATACAACTTTCATGATTAGGGTTAGACACATTATGTTTGTAAATTTCACCAATTTTATGATTTTTAGCATCACCCCAAAAATCGTATCATAAGTCGAAAATTATGCTCATGTCAAACCATTATGCTTGTGTGATGCTGGCTGAAATTTCTCCCATGAATCCACAGTACCACCCAAATATATCATGTGATCGTTGTCAGGATGACTGCCAAGCCAGATGGACCTGGCAATGCAGGCATACTGCTGTAACTAGGCCTCTAAACCATTAACCAAGCCTTAGAAAGAACTGAATAATCAGACAGGAGACAAATCTGACATTTTTGTGTTACATTTTCAGTGAAAACAGGGAAAGTAAGTACTTTGTAGCATTACCCTAAAATTTTGCTAAAACCTTGGCCATGCTGGCATATTTTAGGCATGATGGCATAGAGCATCAAGCATAATGCCAGCATGATGTGTCTAACCCTAAACAAAGTTTCCGTACGCCCAAGTCTGTTAGTGGGAATGGCCATTCCCTCTATGAAACATACCTGCAAGGAAACATGGCAGCTGTATTCATCATCTTAGACTAGATATATGTTTGATGAATACAGATATGATTCCCTACAAATGCACCTCATACAGGGAATTAGCCCTTTACTATTTTTCCCAGTGGTCTGTTGAAATAGGTTTTTTTAAGGCCACTGTGCACACGCACCATTGGTTTCAGCTACAGATTCCAAAAATGTGATCATGTCACAACAAACTTCTCTCGGCCACAGTTTACAACAAATCTGTTGCGATTTCTTCAAAAGTAAGAAGTTTGAGGCAAATCTTATCCATGTGATGGATTTTGAATTTGTGAAACTATTCTCTACAAAATATCTTCAATTACATCTTGCTGGAAAGTACCAAACTCTACAAAATTGTAAAAAAACTGTGAGGCACCTTCTCTGACGGTTGGAAAGATCACATCACATCCCTGAGTGAAACCAGTTGTGTGTGCAAAGGCCTGAGAAAAAAAGCCATTTTAACTCATGTCTGAGATCAATAGTATATTATTATTGCCTCTCTCTGCCCTGGGGTGAAAATGGGTGGCAGTGATTTCTTAGCAAGAGGAGCTTGAAAATGCCAGGAGATCACCTGTAACAGCTTTTTTAGTACCCTACCAACTGTAGTCACTCGACTGTGGTATTTAACAATTATTCCACGAGTGCACATTGGATATGAGATGATAGATAGCCAATGAAGCGCGTAGCACCAAGTTGGCTATAGTCATCTCATATCCAACAAGTGCGAGTGGAATAATTGTTTTATTAAAATCGCCCAAAAATATAGAAAACAAGCTAAAAATAAAAATGCCCAAAAAATTTGAAAAATTGTTGGAGCATAATGGCTCATAACCCATGATGGCTAAGCCAATGAAAACCATTGCATTATCCAATGATCGAGTTTTTAATAATAGCAAATATTCAGCAGTTACAAGTGTAGTATCCTCCTTCTCCTATCCCACAGGGTCTTATGACTGACAAATTCCATGTTTTCAAGGATTGGCATTTCTTGTACACACACAATAGATTACACAGTTATACCATTTTACTTACAGTGCTTGTTGTGGCTGGTGGTTGAAATCCAGATGGGTTTGGTATTGGCCATTGTTGCGGCAGAAGTGTTGGCGGCATGGGTGGAGGAGGTGGGGGTGGAAAGAAGTTCATCTGAAAAATAATATCACTTATTATTCATTCATTTATATTTCTTGGTTTCTGATTGGTTAAAACCACATGCATAATTCACTATAATCAGCTGCTGTTGACCAAATTTGGAGACAATTTCATCATATTGAACCAATGACATCAAAAGTGCAACCCGCTACAGATTATTCAACCATTGACTGAGCAAACCGGGGGACAAGGTTGTGTTATTTTTGGTGAGCGGAAAAACAAACAGCTCATTTTCTCCTTTAAGAGTTTGAAAATATTTTGAATAATGATAAAGCAATATTATTGAATTCGGCTTTCGTAGAATATGAAGAATTCGGCCGATCCCAGAGAGTGTTATCCACCTAGACCTTTGGCCTCAGTGGATAACACCCTCCTTGATCAGCAGAATTCTTCATATCCTTTGATAATTGCTAATTGTTACATGGCTCTGTCTCACAAGGACTGGGAACTACCAAATTCACAGGTTTAATTGCCTGAAATTGACATTAAAAGTGGTCTAGATTTTCCCATCCTGACCAGCATCTTGGCCAGTAATGTTCTGCAGTGAAAAACTTGCAAACTAAAATGCAAAATCATTAACTATTTTCATCTAACAATATTTATTTCTGGAAGTGCCAAAAAGCATGATGAGAAAAAAAGCAGTAAAGAGGATGAGCAAACTTGCCGTTTGCAAGCAAATTTCAGTTGGTGCAAACAGTAAGTACAAACCAGTTACATTAAAAAGATTAAATTGTCCCTGTTTGCCCAATACAAGGGACTGAAAGTCAATGTAGACAAATGTAAACTGCTCAGAATAAATTCACAGAACAACGATATGTTGGCAGGAAAGAACAACAAAGAAGTCCTTAAGATTGCTGAGATAGAAAACCTCAGTGAGGATGTGCGAAGGAGAAGATGGAAATTCATTAGCCACATCATGAGGAAAGAACTACAAAATGACTGCAGGACTGCATTAACCTGGGCCCCAGAGGGGCGGCGAAAAAAGGGGGAAGACCAAGGACAACATGAAGAAGGACAGCGGAGAGAGAAAGGGAAAAAGCGGGATGGAAGAACTGGAGTGAGGTACAAAGGGCAGCGGCTGACAGAGATGGTTGGCCGGGTTGTGTTGAGGCCTTATGTGCCACATGGCACGAAGAAGATAGGTAACAAGTAACAGGTTTGCCCAATATATTAACCAAGCTTAGTCGGTGACTCTGTATGAAAGAACCTCAGGGGTAAGTACAGACCTTACTGCGTTCGATCTGTACTCAGAACCTTGGTCAAGAATGTCCTATACTGTCAGACCTCCTGCTCAGTAAATAAGAGCTAAATACAACATGTATTTCTAAGCTTCAGGGTCCTCTGAAGAATGAACACCAAGAACATGTCCTTGTAAGCTTAAGAAATAAAACTGCATTACTTACAGAAGACTGGTAGCTAGAGGGAAATGGATAGCTAGGAAACTGATATCCTGACGCAAGGTGTCTTTGATCAGAACTGTAAGGATGGTGATGATGATGAGGATGTTGTCGATGTTGACGTGAGGGCCACGAAGGCTTTAGTGCTGACACATCAACATCTTGTCTGAATAATAAGACACATTTTAAAAAGTTAAATGTTAATTTTAGTCAGTATTGTTCAGTAACTCTATTTTCAATACTATTGCTTTTAGCTTCTTAAGCCCTTTCAATCATTATTACATTTATAAAGATCAAATAAGTAGACAACGCTAGGTAACACACTGTTGCGTTTACCAATAGAAAAGATAATATGATTACCCAGTCTACAGCTCATTGTAAATAAAGGGACAGTGATTTTGATTTTTGAGAGAGCCCTGAATCAAACATAGGCCCAAACCAAAGAAAAAAAATAATATTAAATTAATTTATTAAGTTTATTTTTCAATTGAATGAGTATCATAAAACCAACACTAAATTAATCACTCATGAATTAAGCCAATCATAAACAAAACAATCCCATGAACCAATCAAAACTGGAAATGCAAGTCAGTCAATTGCTTTTAGTCTTACTATGTCTTGGATGAAAAAGTGGCGCAGTCAAGTTTTTGAGCCAATAGTGCAGAGCAGTAAATACAAAACCTATCACTTTTCCACACTTGACAAGAGAAAACTTAGACACTCTAACGTTACTTTGAGCATAATGTATTTATTACAATCTTACCTTTGCCTGGATCTGAGGAAAGTGACCTTGCACGTGTATGCTGTCGGAAATGAGTTGATGACTGCCTCATGGAGGTGCTGACTAGGCTGTTCAGGTGCAAGGCACAAGTCGCTAACCTGCCATCTGACTGGTGACTGAGTTCCTGAAGTCCAGTCCATGTCATTATCACCACTCTAAACAAAATTGAAAAAAGTTATATTATTGAGAGATTATGTTGTAGCAGCTTTAAAATTTGTCTCAAAATAGTAAATTAACCCTTGCCATAGACTATAGTCCTGATGTAGGGTTCAAAACAAAGATATCAAGTTGTCTTGGCTTTCAATTACATACTAAACAAATTTTCTAGGCCTAAAGAGTTTGATGTATCTCTGTCATCATATTGCACTTAAAAGTTACAAAATAAAGGTTCCCTTTTTCATAAACTTTGAACCTCAGCTTAATCTAAATATAAATAAGCACCAGCATTGCAGATTTGTTAGTAAGATTTGTTAGATGCATCTGGTTGTTGATTTGGGAGTTGTTGAAGGTCTGTTCCATTAGTGGAAGACCTCAAAACAATATAAGATGCTTTCCATTCGATGAAAAAAAAACCTGGTTTGGAATTTCCACTGATGAATGAAACAATACTGCATTTTCCTGAATTTCCAGAAAAAAGACGACAACCATAACAGGTATTTACCGGTATAACCTTTCAAAAATTTATTACCAAGTGAATTTTCAGGAATTCAACAATTGACAGATTTTCTGGAAACTTTCCCAAGACATTCCAGTACCATTTGTCACTGTTTTGAAAATTTAGGGATTTTTGGCCATGGAAGGTGTCCAAAGCAACATTGTGACAAAGCAGTAAAAGCAGTTAGATCTTGTTGCAATTTAATAAAACTACCTGTTGTGCGGGAGACGCTGCCCAACCTGACTGGTTTCCATTATGTCTGGGAGACTTGCCATCTTTTTTAGATAAAGGTGATAAAAGATCATCTAAGTTTTGTTCTTCCTTATTACCATAGCCACAGAACCTCACTACACAAGTACTGGAACTCGCATCCAGTGAAATAATAACAGCATCATAAATTAGGTCATCTTCAGAGTACACAGCTCGGCAGTTATCACCAACACGCCACTAAAAGATCAATAAAAACCTTAAGTTATTAATTTCTTCAACTTTGATGTTTTTGGTCATAATATTTTTCAATTGTTCAAACTAGTCTGGGCTATTTTCATTCTTTTTATTTTCTAGTCTTATGTACACATTCACAGGAGGCTCATGCACTGGCTTATTGAACTGGAGCCTGGAATTAACAGCCTGGGTTTGAGCCCAAGGATTGTTATTTCTAGCGAAATTGTGTTCTTGGACAAGATCCTTCACAGTGTCTCTGTCAAGCCAAATATAGGGACGAGTGGATTAACTGCTAAGGGTAACCCTGCGATGGAATAGCATTCCATCCACGGGCTGCATATTAGAAAAACTCCTAATTTGTACATTACAGGAACTGTAGATAAGAACACTAGGCTAAAAGGCAGACAATTTTTGTCATTTTTCTCATGGTTGTTAGATAAGCCAAGACAAGATTTCATGTTCTCCAAACCTTTTAAAAATATTGTTGAAATGAAGGAAAGAAGCTTTATATTTGTCAATTAAGATACCTTCGCCTCTTGTCCCTGTTCTGTTGCTTTCTTTTTATCTTTTTTCTTTGTTGATTGTTGTTTCCTGACAAAAGAAGGCAACACATTCTTACAACAAAATCACGGCATCACCACAACAACAATTAATGTATCATGCATTTAGGATTTTACCCAAATCAAACCTTGGCACTAATAGTAGAAAAAATATAATATTTAACCTGCTAACTTGGAGATGTTTAATTATTTAGAATAACTTTACATGGTCACATTAGTATGTGATTAACACTATCACGTTCATGACTCATCTGTTGTCTGATTGAAGGAAAGGGAAAGAAAAATTCACCTAGACCCTGGGAAAGACCTTCAAATGGAGGACAGCTTGGCATCTCATTTAAGGTGCAATGAGATGAGAGGCCACTATTTTTAGCCAGCTAAGTACTGTATCTGTCATGGCCATTTTTAAAGTATCTTTTGGGGTTCAAATAAAACTTATTCAAGCTATACCCATCTTGGTCTCCCTAAAACGTTTAATTCAAATTTTTCAACAAAAATCCCCGGATTCCCTCCAAGGCCATCTGTAGTCCAACAATATTGAATGCCCACAATATGCTCTTATTAAAGCTAGGCACACACTAGGGGACTAGTTGCAGGGACTTGTCGCAGGGCCTTATCCCTCAGTGTGTACACACTAGAAAATTGACTGATTTGTGGGACTATTGGTCCCTGCGACTAGTCCCAGAAATCAAACCAGCTTAATATGTGGGACTAATCACAGGGACCAAAAATGTGGTCCCTGCGACTAGAATTGCTATGCAAAATTCGAGTACACACTAGGAGACTGGTCCCAGAGGCAAGTCCCTGCAACAAGTCCCTCCAACAAGTCCCCTAGTATGTGCCGACCTTTAAACCTCAATGTATTCATACCTGTTTTTGCTTCCAATCTTACTCTTTGTGCTGCTATTTTTCCCTCCATTCTAGTGTATAAACAAAGTAAAAATAAAAGTAGAATCTCAAGCAATATTATTCTTATTACTGCACAGAAAGCTTGATAATTCTGAGTCTGCGCATAAACTGTAATAACATGTTGGTGAACACTATTTTATACAATGTCTGTGATCATAACTTTTTTAAAAGTCAGTAAAAACAAACACTATCAATCGAATCCCACCGAGCAACTGTAGTGTTAAACACTATGAGCTCAATTATACAAAACTCTTCTTTGATGTTGCAACACAATTTCTTTGATCTTTCTTTTTTGGCCTGTATTGGATTTCATAAAATCCTCTCATGCAGTTACATCATTCTCTGATTGGCTATGGTACTCTCTATCTATTCTGCGATAAAAAGTGAGTAGCATACATTGTATACAGAAACAAAATGACGGCCGCTTCTTGGTTTTTTAAGAGTCTGAAAGTTTTGCACGATTAGTGGATTTCTACTAAAACAATTACCTTATTCGCTCTTGATTTCTACGCGTGTTAGTTGACAAGGGCGTAGTTGACTCGGGCTGTGCCCTCATCAACTATCACATGATAAAAATCTTGAGCTCATAATCTAATGGTTTAATAGAAACACTCATGAAAACTTGAGAGAACTTGAAAACGTTTTGGAAATGCTCACCTGTCCGCTTGTATTCTCTCAAACTTCCCCTTGTGCTTCTATACCTTATTAGTATAAATCTACTAAGCATTCTACCACGAATGCCATTGTCTGATTGGCTACGCTGCTCACTATCTATTCTGTGATAGATTGCGAGTAGCATAGCTGTGTACCCTAGGGGCCGCTTCTGGCATTTTTGAGGTGTCTATTAAGAGGATTAAGATAAAGTTTTGAACGACTAATAGATATATACGAAAACAATCAGATTATTCGCTCTCAATTTCTATGCGTGATAATTGACTTGGGCTGCACCTTCGTCAACTATCATGCGATAGAGATCTCGAGCTCATAATCTAATTGTTTAACAGAAACATGGATCATGTTTTCTATTTCCTAAATAATAATTTACAAATTAAAGCTTGGTAATAAAACAGCTAAGAGTTATATAAATACCTTTATAGCACTTATTGCTTGATCATATGCTTCAATTAAGGCAGTATCATCCCAGATATCTGAAGTGTCATTATTCTAGATAATAATCAACAGGAATAGAAGTCTTGAGATTGAAAATTCAATTTTTCATACCCATTGAAATGCACTTCTTTTAATGTTATACATAGTTCCCAGAACTTGGTTACATATAAATACTGTGTCATGTATTAACAATTCCACTCATTATCCTTGAGTATCCCCAGATACTGGTCAAATCGTCTGGTCTCCCAAACAAGTTTTAAACCTTCCCAGATCTATAAAATGGTGAAAGTATCTGTTTTCAGGCATCTTGACCAACTTTGAAGGGGATTTGAATATTTGTAGTATTTCATGTGTGAATGGCATTTTTGGACAAACATTGGGTTGGGAAACAGGAATTATACGGCCTCCCCCTAATTTCTCCCCTAAGACCAATACAGGATTTTAATAAAGGGGGTTCAAATATGAATTACCAAAGGTGGTCTCTTGTAGGTACAATGAGCGACAAAAGTAGTTGAGACACTTTTAGAAAAGATGCTTTTTGATACTTAAGCATTTGTTCCAGTTTATTTGCATCTAGCGTTAATTCTCTGATACTCCCAGCCCTCCCAATTCAATGTCTTGTAGGCACTGTGGTTTGTGCAGTCAGAAAAATAGAAAAATCGACATTGTGTTGGGGGAAAGGGGGAAATGTTTCAAAGATAGAGAAAACTGAATTTTACTGTCAAGTGTCTCAACACATTTGTCGCTTGTTGTAGGTCTGGGGGCTTCCTCCCTTGGAAAGTTTTTAAAACTAATGTCCTCAGAGACATATTGTAATGTCCCTTTTTAAAAAATATTTGATAGGGGGTTTGACCAAACCTCCTAGCACCCTCTATATCTGCCCCAGCTGCCCGTGGAATATACATGCATTATTATTATTACAGCACCAGATTCCATTCAAGCATTAAAGTGCCCTACAATTTTTTTACATTTTCATACACGTCATTTACTCATATTCTCAACGAAGTCAATGATGTCATTTACTCATATTCTCAACGAAGAATTGGAACAAGGAAAATTAAAGGCAGCACTACTACCATTATCAGTTGAGTAAGGTACAACTAAGTTTGGTTACCAGGTTTTAACATTAAAACTACAGTGTTGCCAGGGGCAACTTGCCTGGTTTCCAGTGGTAACAATATCAGCAGCCGTGCATCATCTACCATGAAAGCCCATCAAATTTCAAAAAAGAGTCAAAAGATGAAAAGGTCAAATGCTTCACGCAGAACCTACGTGAAAGGTTGGCTACTTTCTTCTGCTGATTTTCGAGCATCAATAATCGATGAAATACTAAGAAATCAAGGCAATATTCACACTGGATCAAACTATCTGCATCGCCCAAGTAATGAAGACGCATTTTTCGCTCATTTAAAAAATCAAGGCTCAGACACCAACTTTTGATATAATGGACCAGTGATGCAAATGAATACTGACCACAGTTCACTTTAGAAGCCGATACCATGAAACTTATCCATTTTTGACCATTTTCTTGTGTTCCAGTAAATTCTATTTCCACTTGCTTATGGCATCAAAGGCCGACAAGTTGCCACTGGAAACAAACCCAGTTGCCTGTGACAACAACAACAAAATTTTAACGTTAAACCTGGTGACCAAACTTAGTCGCGTCTTACTCCACTGATAATCGTAGTAACTTATCGGAAATAAAGGTCCAAAAAATGTACATTGTTATGTCGTAATAGATTGAAATTTAGCAAGATATCTAGGAAAGATGTAGAAAATGTAAAAATGCGAAAATGTAAAAAATGGATATCGAGAATTTGATCATAGAGGCACTTTTAAGGTATGACCTGTTTTACAGTTCTAATGCCATTTTCTTTGTAAATACCAGTTGCATTCTTCCTCGGAAATCCATAAGAGGTGATCGCTAGACTCCGGATAGAAAAAGGAGTAAGCTTATTTGGCATGGCAAGTTTTCTCCTACATGTAGTCCAAGCATTGCATACAAAAACATTTTTCAAAATGAATTTAAATTGAACCATGACACGAATTGGATCAAGTAAGTTTCTTGAGCACATTGAAACTCGGTAATTGTGTTGTTCTTATTCAAGCGCAGAACTATAAGCTAAAGTAAGCTTATGTTCTCATAACAGATGGTTTTGCTCACAAAACTATTTTTATTCCACGGTTTACAACAGGAATTTACCTCACACAGTGACAAAGAAAATATGGTAGAACAAGCTATAGCTAACTAATAGATGTAAGATTATCTGTAAGAGGTTAAAATCTGTTATAAAAGCTGCTATTTCTTACCTCGCCAGCTCTGAAAACCACCTCTCCACTCGTGGCCGCCATGTTGAATGTGGTCTGTACCAAGCTTCTCTCCGCTTTTGAGATTATGGAGAACTGGGAACTAACACCAGCAAGTAATTTCGCTCACACGTCCGCTCACACTGCAAGTGTGAATATCCGAAGCGCGTTGCATACAAAAACATTAAAAAAATATGCTCGGATATTTGTCCTTGGACATTATATTTTCCTCGAAGCTCTCAGTTTTAGGACGTATTCGTTCCTCACCCCTGCTCGGCACAGATAACGTTCGGGGACAAGTATCTTTAATAATAGGGGTATTTTTTGTAGTACGTTTATTTTTGCGAGCACGAGCAGTGATCAATTTTCTCATGCGAGCAGCGAGCACTTTAGAAATTACAAATGGCGAGCAGCGAGCGCTTCGTAAATTTTCCGCCAGGTGGAGTCTCTCTTTTTTAAAACGTTGTTTTCCGCCAAGTAATCTGGCTGACACTTTCAAAACGTGACAACAGACGCAAAGGGTCGCAAAGCTAGGCAACATGATAAGGCCTTTAATATCGCGGTTCAACCATTCCCAGTAGCTTACAGCCAATTATGTCTTTTTTAATATGCCGTTTGCTGCAAAATTACTTCACTTAGCTTCACGAGGGTCAGTGGGCGGATCTTAACGGGATCTGAAGCTTTCTAAGGCCCTGTTTATAAGCAAGTAGTATCCCTCTCAAGGGGGTTAAAGATAGCCCGCCTTTACAAGCGAAATGTTTCAGCTAGGGTTACCCTGCTACCTGGGACTGAACTCAGGCCGGTCAGTTTCTATAAACGTCAACGAAACGAGGAAAAAAACAAAAAACAATAAAAGCAAGTGAAACATGATGATACAAAGGACTGCAAACGAAAATGCTGCCTGTGAACGCAGGATCTGTAAAAGATCTGATCAGCCAAAAATAGAAAGTAACAAACAATGATGCAAGGATGATACTGCGTAAAAAGCTTAACGGGACAACGACATGATAGAGTCCAAACTGAAAGCCAACAATTGCAACCGTGGACAGCTGTTTCGACCTTGTTGGGTCTCATCAGTACGGTGTAGCAAGCTATGAAGTAATCAGCTGGTCGACTGATATTCATACACTCACTGAGATGTTGATGGCCTCAGATGAAACTCAAATCCAAATCCTTGCCAATTGGCCAATGTCACATGGAAAACGCGTGACAAGAGACGATTGGAGAAATCCAGAATATCATGTCGCTGCCGCGATAAGGTAACTGCGGACAGACACAAACTATCCCGCAGGAAAATTATGGCCAAACCAAAAGCAAGTGACACACTCGAACACCAAACCACGACCTGGCCAGTACCTTAGGCATGCGCACAGCCATATCACCCAGGCAGTGGCAGCCATGGACAGCTGTTTCGGCCTTGTTTCAGCATTTCTCCAGAAACATTCATGGCTGACGCATGTTTCCCCAATGTTTCCCAGATTCCCATACGGGCAACATTGTTTCCAGTGTCAGTTTTGTTTTCAAGATGCAGGATATTTAACGAATTAAGGATATTTAACGAAAATCCGAGCATGCGAGCACTTACAAAAATGCTGCGAGCACAAGCAAGGGAGCACTCATCTAACTTTTGCGAACAATTCGAGCAAAGGCCAAATTTTGCAAACACTTTCAAATTGGATGGGACCATTTGATACCCCTCTTAGTATGTTTCCGTGCCAAATGGAGGCCGGGCCCCATTGTTTATAAAAAACTGGGCGGCGGCTACTTAGTGGAATAAGAAGAATTCTGCAGATCAAGGGTGTCAGAATTCTTCATATCCTACGAAAGCCGAATTCAATAATTGCTTTACTATTTATTGAAAATGTTTTCAAACTCTTAAAGGAGAAAAATAAGCTCTTTGTTTTTCTGCCCACCAAAAATAACACAACTTCCTCCCCAGGTTTCTCGGTCAACGGTTCAATAATCTGCAGCGGGCTGCACTTTTGACGTCATCGGTTCAATATGACAAAATTCTTTCCAAATTTGGTCAACAGCAGCTGGTTATGGTGAATTATGCATGTGGTTT
>CM042748.1:3524043-3543891 GCA_022496165.2 Catalaphyllia jardinei
TCAAACTTAAGGTACTTCTGGTGCGCCACCGCAATAGGGACAGAGTAGTACGCGTCCTTGAGGTCAACAGCGGCCATATAGCAGTTAGGCGTCATAAGGCTTATTACACTTTGAAGTGTATCCATTTTAAAGTGGTTGTATTGCACATGCTTGTTCAGGTTTTTGAGATTAAGGATCATTCGGTGAGATCCGTCTTTTTTGGGTCGTACAAAAATAGAAGAGATAAACTCCCCAGGTTCATGACTGGTTTCAACAATAACTGCCTTCTTAAGCAGGTTTGCAACCTCTGTAGAAATGATAGCATTTTCTTCAGCACTAAAACATTTTATTGCAGGGGGGTGTGTTTGACAAGGCTTAGTGTCAAATTCAATGTATTGCCCTGACACCATTTGAAGAATCTCAGTGTCTGAGGTGATATTTTGCCAACAATGAGCAAATTTTTCTAGCCTACCGCTTTTGAAGCAACTTGTTTGTGCAACAAGGTAAGCTATTAGTGTAGGGATAAAGCCTTCAAATTCAGTTACCTGTAACATGTGAAGTTTTGACATGATATCCTCATCGGTGTTTATTTCTTGCTGGTTTCCTCCTTTTTCTTCTAGGTTTTCTGTGGTTTCCACCTGGACTGGAAGTGGCCCTTGCCTAAAAAAGGCTGGTTCTGTTTTTGGCGATATGGAGGTTTGGTGGAAGATTTGGAGCTATTGTGAACAGCTGTGTGGCTAATTCGGTTTGATGCTCGAATCGCAGTAAGCTGCGACTGAAGCTCATCGCCAAATAGCAAGGTTGTGACCGGTGTTTGAGAAGAACACAGCAAGCCGTATTCTTTGTTAAGGTTGGGTTTGATAGCTTCCCGTCTACGTAGGGAGAGCTCGTAATTGGCGTGACCCAACAGAGCCATGGCATCAATTTGTGTTGTGAGTAAGGCACCCGTGTCTAGCTTCCCACCTTGCACACCTTGGCCTCTAAAATCCATGAGCTTCTGAGTTGATTGTGCAATAATGGCTCCAACCTTATCATGTTCTGAATAGCGGACAATCTGAGGTCCTGCTTTTTCCCATAATGGGTTAATTTTCCCCAAATCTCAGGGTTCACTTTGGGGGCAACAAGTTTCTCGCAGTTTTCAGGGCGATCGTATTTCTCGACCATTTCTTTGACCTTGTTGTCGCCCAGTTTTGAAGCCCATCTCTTATTGATAATTTCGACAAGTTGCTTAGAGATTGGGCGGCGCACTTTGTCATCTTAAGAGAAGTCGAGGGCCAATTTCTTTAAAAGTTCATCTTCGCCTTCATTTTTGCAGGAGTCCTGCGAGTTGGCGGATGACGTTTTGGCGCCTTCAGAGTCGTTCTCTGCATCGGTTGCCAAAAGCTCGTGAATGTCTGCATCATCGCTTTCACTGCCAGTTTCACCTGTATCACTGACAGCAACTCTGGGCTTCTTCGTTTTCCCATTTAAAGGGTCTAAATTCCCAGAGCGAGCGTCTCGCTTTGCTGGGCGTTGCTTTGACAAAGCAGCGAACGCTTCGCCCATGGCAGACAATGAACCTGCCATGTGGTCCATGTTTCGGTTCAAATTAGTGAGTACACTCAATAGCGAGTCGCTATTTTCGAGTGCAGGTTCCTCTAGAAGGTCGTCTTCGACTTCCTCAGTGGAATTAAGCTCCGTTCCTTCGTCGGGATCTTGAAGATTGGTTGAATTCGCCATAGAAAAATTTTATGTGCAACTACTTCAAAGGTTCGCTTGCAAGTGACCGCTCTGGTTTCGCGCGCATATCTCACGTGACTCGTTAGCGACATTGACCAATGACGAAGTAGAATTGGTAAAGACTGCATATGTACCACAACCTCTCTCCTGTTTCAGTTTCATGAAGCAACTAGGAGTATTTCTTCTCTCCTTTTGATGGGATGCTAGTCCATCACACAGTTGACCCCAAGCATTAAATTTGCTGGCACTAATTATAGACTTTATACACCTGGAGGAAATACTTAGGCACTGCAAGAGTAAAGGTGTCGTACCCAAAAACAACTCCCAATATGTCAGTTTGTAGTACGCTAATGCGTATTGTAATATGACAACGTGCAATAAAATCCAATTACTTTCAGGAGAACCCAAATGTCATTCTCACCACCTGCCTCCTCCCCCCCACTATCCACCCCTGCCAAATAAAAAAATTCTTCCATGATTATTGAATTGTACTTTTATCAAACTTATACAATAATAATTCCTCTGTCAAAGCATTTTGAACCCTAAAAACTCCACTGTCCCTTTGCGTAAGTAAATGATAAAATCTACTAGCCCCAGCCTAATGGACACGCAAATCTCTGGTATTTGCAGGACCTAGAATTCCAAAACGAAGTGAAAAGATTAAACCACCAACGGGTGCTGTGGAGGCCTTGAAGCAGCTTGATGTAAGCATCAATTAAATGCTTATTGACTTATTTGTTGTGACCCAAGCATTTTGGAAAAGCCTGTCAAAGTTTGACAAAAGTGAATATAATTCGACACAAAACAATGCAAATGTATCAAAGTATTTCTGTGAATTGTAGCAAGGATCTGTCTGAAATTTATAACAAGCAATTAATTTGAAATTGAAGTGATTTGTAAGCAACTATACGTAAAATTACCTTGAAAAATCTAGCAGGAATAAAAAAATACTGGTTCAAAAATACCAGAGAAAGATCAGTCATATGTTAGTATATCTGATGCCAATACTATTACAGAACTAAATTTATAGGTTTAGACTTATTATTATTCTCTGCTCTCCATGTTAGTTTACATTCAGTGAAGCAACTAGTATACAACGTATAAGGCATCTTTTTTGAGACTCCACTTTCGATACATGTAATTTGATTTCGGTTCAACAACATTTCCCCAAAATTTGTGTCGCCAAATTTAGGGTGCAGTTTATCTGCAAGTGTGGCTTATCTGCCACTGTTTATGCTACACACTAGTGTAATAAACACAAGGCAAAGACATAAATTGCAGCATTTTCACCTGGATTCAGGAAATGGTTCAAAAGGAGATTGAAGAAAATCAGGCTGAAGATAAGCAAGAAGAGGACGTAGATGATGAGAGTGCTGAGGAGGAGCTTGAATACGATGAGGAAGAACAAGAAGAGGTACGTGCAGTGTACATGTAGAAATAAAAGAATCTATAAACCAAGTTCTTTAGAAAAATTATCATGAGAATAAAATGTAATTTATCCAAAGTTTGAGTCGAGCCAATGCTTGCCAGTGGTCCCACAGGGCAACCATGCTCTGCGGGGGACTCGTACAAGGTTTTGCAGGGCTTGTGTGTTTTGCTTGCCAGCTGTACTGTGCGAGAACATGCAGTTTGCCTTGAGTGCCATTTTTGCTTGTAGTTTGCTTTGCTCCCTCGCTTCCTGCCCTTTTGCTGGTGGTGGTAAGTATATGGGTGCAGTATCTTCACTGACTCTGTCAGTGTGACAGAGCCTGGTGGTTGCCGCTCTTAGGCTAAGGGTTGCATGGATACCTGCATGCTGTGCTTGAGGCTTATACTGCATGATCAGTTGGTAATTGCGTTTAACCAAAATGATCATTGGTTGGCTGACTGGACCTCACTTATGTTTAACTCTGATAGGAAAATGACTACTTGGTGTCTCACTTTGATGACGATGAAGATGGCGTTATGGATGATGATGACATGGATGAAGGGCCTATCTACTGACACTTACATGAGTACAGACTGAGAGTGAAATGGAAGGAAAAGTCCCAGGTCATCTACTTTGATGTGGCGGCTTATTTAGCTGATCTGTACATCCACACAGTTAGACAACGAAGGTTAGGAGTGTTGAAACTGTGGCCAACACATGCACGAAGATTATGTGAACAAAGAACCACAGTGTCAAGTGTTCACTTGACACTGAGCTGTTAGCTGGTTGGAATGGAACAGTACTCGGCTTGTTTCTCAAGACAAACACTGATTGTTGTGCGACAAGGTGACACTAAATTCTAGTTTGTTGTACAGTACTTTCCGCAAACCAAAAACACTCAAAAGTGACACACCTTGTTGGTGTTATGGTTATGGGTTCAAATGAGAACAATGGATAATAATTCGAAGACAGCCTGGATATACTTAGAAACAAAAAGGCAATGCTAGTACCTGAAAAATAAAGAGACAACCAGACAAGAGGTGAGAAACATTTCAAACTGTTAAATTTCTTGCTTATGGCTTTATTGTGCATGTTCCTGATAGTTAATAACTGATGATAAGGTGAACTTCTCTCTACTGACATCTTAATGATACAGACACAGTCTTAACATGTACATGTAATTTACAGACTCTCAGGTCACTGAGTCTATGAGAAACCATATGATACTTTATGCACTCTTTACACTTATACAACTCTATTAATACATTTTTTTAGAAAACAGTCCTAAGAAAATATGCACACTGATTGGTTAAAAATTGTGTTTGTATAACTTGATGGAGACACAGAACTAGCGCACATACTCCGAAAGAAACACCCGTGAAAGTTTGGGAGAACTCAAAAAAGCTGTGGAAACACTTGCCTGCGGCTCATGTTCCCACAGCATTTCTTGTTCTCCCAAACTTCCACTCGTGTAAACTTCTATAACTCGATAGAAACACGGTACATGTTTTCTATTTCTTAAATACAGACACCTCCATAATAGAGACACCCAGTTTTGCCCCTGCCTTTGTTGTCCATATTAAGGAGGCTTGTCTGACTGTATTACAAAGAAGGAAGTAATACTTTCAAGATATAAAAATAGAAGAACTATAGCCATGACAAAGCATATTAATAAAACTTATTTTTAATTGCAGAACATTTACCAACTATATGAAGTTAGAGCTTTCAAGCTTTTAGCTGTAAGACTACAGCCTTCAATGAACAGTTTGTATTTTCCCATTTTCGATTAATGTATTCTTTTTATATCGTTGTATCTGTTTTTGAACATATTCCTGGTTGTAGGTCACTGTAGGCTGTAGTCTGACAGCCAGAAGCTCAAAAGTTTGAACTTTATTTTCATGTAACAAGTGAACATTCGATAAATTGTTAGGAAATACTTTGTTTACAACTGGATGGTTTTATTGCAAAGAATGACAACAACAAAACAACAACTATAAAAACAAACACTAAACAAGACATGCTTAATACTTAATATTGACTCATATTACCAGACAGAAGTCAGGGATATTCATAGCCAAAACCTGCTAGGTTCCCTCCAGCTAAGGCATGTGAGAGTTCAAAGCCTTGGCAAAACATAACTGTTGGTCTGCTTGAGTATACTCTATAGCCTTGTCAATGATGTAAAAAGTATCAATCTCTATATTGGTTGTCAATCCATTATTTCCACTCCACCATGTTCCAATCTGTGTTTGTCCGCTTATTCCTTGATAAGAATTCTTAGAGTTGTCTTCAATGTCCAGTTTGCCATCAATGAAAATTTTCCTACATGTAGTATGTAAATTATATGAAAACAACAACAAAAAACAATAATAAAAGAGATTCAAAATTATCTGAGTCTGGAAAAATTGTCATTAATTAATATAATTATTACTTAAATAAAATTATAATACACTTTTAAATAATTATTTTTATCTCTCAGTTAGCACATGCATTGTGATTGGTCAATTTAGTGGGCCTTATTCTCCTGTATGGCCTGCCAAAATTTAAAGTTTTTGTTGCCAAACTGTTCCCTGATTTATAGCAAGTAAAAGTTAAAAACTTTCTTTTACTCTAAATTGTGTACAAGGCATGCTAATGACTTCAAATGATTTCAGATTGGTTTGTTTTGCTTTCGAGGTGTGTCAGAACTTTGACGCGATTCAAGTGAATAGGAATCCTCCCCGAATCCATCAGAAATGCAGTTACTGTAGAGATATAATAAATAACTTACTAACTTCATCTTCTTGGTCTGTACTGTAAGTTATGGACCAAGTTTTTCTCCCATCGATTTATGGCCCACCTGTGCCTTGCGTTTGGGCCATAAATAGGCCCTTTGCACAATCCGGTCACATGGTACAAAATTACACATGCTGGTGAGCAAGTTGTGCAGTGGGACTTCCAAAACAAAGGCAGGTCTGGGTGGACTGGTACGAGTTACATTGTTTTGGAAGTCCCACTGTGCAATTTGCTCACCAGCATGTGTAATTTTGTACCATGTGACCAGATTGTACAAAGGGCCTATTGATAGGGAAAAAAGTCAGTCTGTAATGTACAGTATGGATCTCGAACTTGGTTAGTAAGAGTTATGTATTACAATGATTGACATACTATATTGATTATTTGTAGATCTGTAGAAGGCTATTTCACAATTAGACCCTTGGCCCGAAAGGGCTACAGGTCAATAGCCCATTCGGCTTTGCCTCATGGGCTATCGACCCGTGGCCCTTGAGGGCGAAGGGTCTAATGGGCTCTTTGCAGCGAAGCCATCACGTGACCTACTTTTCATAAAATTATGGGCTATAACTTAAATGCCAGAAATGGAAAAAGCATGTCGAAAATATCAAAATGGCTAAGTTTGAGGCCTCCATCATTAAAGAATGAACTTTGAAAAGAATATGAAGATTTGTATGGAAAAAGTTGTTGGAGAGCAATCTCCAGCAACATTTCCCTTACAAATCCTCTAAATTTTCCGAAAATTTAAACTGTCATATAAACTTACTGTTAAATGCCAGAGGCCTCAAACTTGGCCATTTTACTGTTTTTGATGCGCTCTTTCCATTTCTGACATTCTTTAAGTTATAGCCCATAATATAAAATTTCCTGGGAAAAAATTGGTCATGACCCCAGCTGCAAAGAGCCTATTGTTTTAGTATCATCCAACTAGTCGGACAGAAAAGGCAATAACAAAGTTAGTAAATGCAAGTTGAAGAAATATTTAGTTGGGGGAAAAATGAAAGAAAAACCAGCGAATTCCCTTTTTGATGACTATTACTATTAACTAGTCCCCTAGTAGTGTAGCCAATCAAAATGCAGGATTTGCATTAGTCCATTAGTTGGGTGATACTAATAATATTAATTTTATCTCCTTTTTGTGTGATAATTTGATGCACTTTGCCTCACCGCATTTTGCTGCTTTTTTTCCAAGTCCATGTCACTTGATACCATTTATCATAATCTAATGTTTTAACCCCTTGAATGTCACTTGAGTAGTATCCATAAAGTACGTTCTTGAGAAAAAAGAAACACAATTTAAATTAAAAATATTGGTAATAAAAGAAAGAGAGTTTTTTGATGGTTTGGTATTAATTCTCACAGTAACTGGTAATGAACCCCAGCATGTTGTCTTAAGTACTAAAAATGTTTCTGATTTTAAGATATGGCAATATTTAAGGAGGGTAGTCTTCAGTTCTGTAAAACAAGTTAATTGGAGAAAGGTAGGTTTTTTTTTTAATTAAAACACTTTCAATTACAAACTACTTACTTACAATACAAAAACTTACAGTACTTATTTACAATGTGCGGTACTTAATATGCTACTAAACAATACTATACTCTGCTTTCAAAAACAGTGCTTACTTACAATGTGAGATACTTGCGCTGCTATCAATACTATACTTTACTTACAAAAACAACACTTACAATACTTACATTGAGAGATACTTACGCTACTAGCAATGCTTTACTCTATGCTTTACACTTACAATACCAGTTACATACACCTGTACGCTATGAATACAGTACGAATTACATACGCTAATAATCCAAAAAAAGGAGGGGGAGGGGATACATGGTAAATTTTAGTTAACTGTACTCTTAACTGAAAGATATTTTCTCTGCTGATTCACTGGAATTTAGCTTTACATATTTTAAATATTGAAGCAGGGCATATCTAATCGATCGAAATTGATCATCGAAAATGTAATCGATTAATCAATTGAAATCGATACTACTCGATAGTTGTCGATTAATTAGTTAATTTAATCGATTGAAATCGATAATCACAACTTTTTTGGCACGTCGATGGAGATCGAAACCAAAAACGCGATCTGAACTTATCATAACACTGCGTAACACTTACCTTCAAGCTAAGCCTACCTGTTGATAAAGATGATGTTACTTTCTTCTGCTTTCTTCAATGGTAGCGACATTTATTTATTTTATTTTTATTTTCACCAGGATCACCGCAATATTTCAGTAGATTTTAGCCCAGCAGTCCTATGGTGCAGTGTACTGTGTTCTCGATCTTTGATGTACTAATGACTGAATAACGATAACTAAGTTGCAAACAAATCAAAGTAAATGGTTTTTGCTCGCACTTGAACTCGAGAATTGTCAGAATCGTAGTTAATATCCGGAGTCACAAGTGTAGAAACTGGCAAACCTTCGTCTGAGAAGAGGACTCGAGATATCGTAACAACAAACATGACTTTAATTGTGAAGGCGGAAACGGCAGTTTCGTACCAGTTGCAGTGTTTATCTTTGGATCCTTTTCCGTTTCAAAAATCAGCAAAATTTCAGTAATAAAAATCCTATAGTCAATCTTAAATAAAGTGTATTAAAAGGGAATGAATGTTTATCAGTTCAGTTTGGACTACTGTGTATTAGTTCGAGTGTGTTGACTCATTCTAGCGTAAAACTGCGAACTTTATGAAAGAGAATCTTTGTTCATTTCTTTTCGATATTTGTCAAACAAATCGATAAAATCGATAGTTAATTACCGAAATCGATCAAAATCGATAATCACAAAAAAAGCGAGTGATCGATTTCCATCGATTTCCAATATTACTCGATTAATTAGCATTTATTTCAATCAGTTATGATTGATTTCTATCGAGTATTGAAAATATCAATTAGATACGCCCTGATTGAAGGCAGGGAAGAAGGATGAGAATGCCTGAAGGAAGGAAAGTATAAAAAGAGTGAGAGACTTCAAACTGGTAAAAGATTACTAAAGAGAGAAAGGTTCAATTTCGTCCTTATATTGTTTTAAAAAAGGCTTAAAATTTTCAATAGTTGGAATATTTCCTTTGCTTCTACAGAGCCAAAAGTAGAATCTCGCAAGTAACAGAACAAAGTTAGGAGAAAGGTATGTTACCTTCTCTAACATTTGACAATTGACAACTTGCTGAAAGAATATAACTTCATAGAAATTGATCATGCCATCTCCAAGAAGCAATAATTGAAGGGTTCGGTGGAAAAAGGCGTTAGGTTTTTTACTCAAAAGTGAACTTTGTCAGAAACCCTCCAAATTTCGCATGCAGTTTTGTTTACATGGGTCAAACAATGTCCTGCTTGTCCTGCTCTCCCTGAAGTTTGCCTCCTTTTTGAGATATTACGTATGGGAAAAAACATTTTTCAAAGGGCATCCTCTGGGGACCTTTTCGTTGAACGAAAAACAAAAGGAGCCTTTTGTTTTGCTAAACCATGGAGTCACTATAATACATGAATCTCTTACTACTGCTTTGCTAGCACAAGTGGATAAGGCGCTGAACGGTCTGGATTCGAGTTTGTTTTGTTGTGACGCTGGCTTGATACGAGGCAGAGGTCGGTCGAATTTTTTTTCTGCTCTGTTTCTGTACTTTCTGTTTCTTTCTTCCTTTTTTATCTTCGTGTCTTTGTAATTGAATTACCGTTTTTAATCGCTAGGAAGGATCTGGGCTTGATATGTTTTTTAGCTGGAATTGTGACGCTGGGTTTTGGTGCACAAAGCATCCATTATTTAGAGCTTACCTGTTAATTAAGCAGAGTTTGCTCGTTATTTCCACCGATACTCGAAGCTTATTCGAGAAATATTAGTGCCCGCCTGGTAGGAGATTTAGCATCATTAAGCCTTTGACCCTCTATGAGTCACCAGCATGCCTCAAAGAACCGAGGTGTGTTTTTGTTCTGAGATCATGGTTTAAGCCTGCCGTTAACTTAGCCATTGAAGAACAAGTGAGCCAGGCGGTAGAGTCTAGAAACGCTGCTTCTTCCAAAACAAAGCAGCTGTCCTGGACTTATGGCTCATTTGCCAAACTTCGGCTTGTGTCAGTTTTGGAAATTAGAACTGCTTTCTAGACTCTTATTATTTTCTTGAAATCAACCATCCTTTGCTGTAAAAATTTCTGGGATATCCCATAATAATCTTTGATACATAAAGCGGCGTGACCATTGTGCGTGACTCAGACACAGCTGGAAACTGGCAAGAAAGGCCAGGCAGCAAAGTCGTTGAATTTGACCTGTGTTAGGAAACAGATTCAAAAGCCATTTTTACAGGCCAAACAGAAGTCAAAGGTCGGTTAAATTGGCAAGCAAAGGTTGCGATAGGATCGAGCCAACCGCGAACTGAAGCAAGAACTGAAAAAAGACAGCACGCCTGATCGCAGGTTAGCAAGAAGAAAACTTCAGTTGAAATATAAGTTTTGCTTTGTATTTCAATGTTCCTTTGCTACTAAATTTTCCGTTTCATACGCTTTTTTTCGGTGTTAGCTTAAGGCTTTGTCTTTCTGTGTTGTCAGAACTGATCATTTCACAGAACAAGCTGTTTTGTACCAAAAACAAATAATTCCATGTAGAAACATTTAAATCGATCACTGATGTAGCTGATTTGCAAAAACTTTCAACCTTTCTCTTTGGGCACTACTCATTGACTTGATTTAGGTATCGATTCATGCAATAGATTTCAAAAGTTAAGATTGTTTTCCCTGGCCAAACACTACGCTAACCCTAGTGTGTCCTGACCTTAACTCTAACCTAATCCAAAGCGCTAGCCCTGACACTAAGTGCTAGCGCTAACCCCAATGCTAAGCGCTAGCCCTAACCCTAACACTAAGTGCGAACCCTAACCTTCAACGCTAACCCTAGTTTCGAGCAGTAATTTGAGTGAAATTAACGTCTTTGCGGTTGCACGTTAACATGAAATCAAAATTTTAACGTTTTTTTTTTAACCTGCAATCAACACATTTTAAGGTTGCACATTGCAAAAGATCAGTAGTTTGCTGGATTTTAAGTGAAATTACCGTCTTTGCGGTCACATGCTGACATGACCACAAAATACAGGTTTTTTGCATACGTAATATTTCGAAAACGAAGCAAACTTCAGCAAGAAAACATACAGAACATTCTTTAACGCACCTAAACAAAACTACATGGGAAATTTGGAGCATTTCTGACAAAGTTCACTTTTGAGTAAAAAAACCTAACACCCTTTTCCCACCTTTTGCACAACAACAACAATTAAAAATGTTGAATTGTTTTTAAGCAAAAGAACAGTTAAACCGCTTATATTAAATAATCACACAATTGTGACTGAACATGTTCCAGAAATTTCCATACCCCTTCTACAGAGGTTTTATTGGTTTGAACTCCCACCCCCACCCCCACCCCCCCCCCCCAGGAATCCCACTTTTGGGTCATACTTTCCTTATACAGTTTGGTTCTTGAGACCCCTCCCCCTTGGAATTCCAACCCTCCTTGGGGTGGGGGGTGGGTTCGGTTATCTGAAAATGAACATTCCAATGGAAAACAAGGGATGCAAGCTAACACATGGAAAGCTGGTGACACACGCTTACATATGATTTGAGATTTTTTGACCTGGGACTTGGTCATGATCTGTGATCACAAATGATTCTAGATTTTGTGAAAAGCAGGAAAACTTTTAAGACAACTTACAAATTATGCAATCCTTATTCTGATAGGGTGATACCTTGTTTCTCAATCCAAGGTGAAATCCTTGATTCCCTGCTGGTATTCCATCACCTAAAACAGGATTCTCCTTGCCGCTTCCCAATATACCGTCATCATGAAACTTTACCAAGGTCATAACAGACCATTCATTGCCACTCCAAAAACCACCTGGAATGCCCTGTAAATTGATGTATTCCTGCCGTTTCAGCTGGATAGCTTGGCCCATTATGCCTTGAATGTATTGGGTGATGTTCCGTCCTCCTGCATCTTTGTACCCTTAAACAATAATGGGAGAATTTATTGTAAATTTTTAAATTTCTGTTTTTCGGATATTATTGATTTTCTTCTATTTTTACTAATTTTGTTTGTATTAATAAGTAATTATGGACTAGATACTGTCCAATTTGGTAGTGGAAGGAGGTTTGAACATACTGTAATGAGGCTTTGAACATATTGTTGATGGGGGCTTATGAGAGAGGGGGGGGGACAAATTTTTATTCAGTTGTGGGAATCTTGATAACCTAAATAAAATGGCAAGCTAAATCATCACATTACAAATATGGTCTATCATCTATTAACGTGATTATGGAACAAAGGGGAGGGGAGGGATGGCACTTTCTTCCTCTGAAATAGGGGAGGGGGGGTTATTTGAGAGGGGGGTTAATAGAGGATTTATGGTATATCCAATTTCCTTGAGTACGTAATATTCATTTTGCCTGTTGGAAGAAGTCTCTTTCCTTGTCACTTCAAAAATTCTGAGTTATAACTGTGAAGCCTCAGGGAGCTCACAATCTTGCTGAGTAGGGAGAGAGTAAATATAGGAACAGAAAAAATGAACAGTTTGCCTTTGTCTCTTGTCATCTCTTTTTTACTGGCAAACCACTGCTTACAAATCCTGTGTAACACTGTAGCGTTAAACTCGTACCTAGGCATTTCCGCTTTTTGCAACATGATTGTAATACTGTTACCAAAATCCCAATCACATCATCCAGCGTGCGCTCGCACTCCCCTCGCTCTCCCACACAGGTTTTTTGACGTCATGTTTTTTTACAAAATCTGTCCCCTTCTCCCAATTATCGCCAAATCTCACTAAAACGCTTCTGGTATTAGCTCCGGACATGTTGTCTTTGTACGGAGATTGGGCAACCTCATACATGCAAGAAAAACTGTGGACAGGGGGAGGAGTTTGTCATGTTTTGTCATGTCAAAAAGGCATGTGTGGGAGATGGAGGGGAGTGTGAGCGTGCGCTAGATTATGTGATTGGGATTTAGGTAATGGTACGATCATGTTGGGAAAAGCGAATTGAGACAGAACTTTGCCAAAGTCGCTAAAATTCTCTTACTGTCGTAAAAGTACTTGAAAACAAATATGGCCAAGTTGTAGGAAAACCTTCCGACCTCATTTTGTGTTTGTTTGGTTTCGTGAAAATGGCGAAATTTAGAGATTTGAGCAAATATTCGCAGTGCGCTCAAAATGTTTTGAGTTGCCTCCCTTGTCAAATTTTATACAAACCCAAAAATTTTTTTGCTGAGCACGGAAAGGCCTAGGTACGAGTTTAGCGCTACAGTGTTACGCAGGATTTGTAAGCAGCGGTTTTCCCACTAATCGCGCAAGATAAGAGATGACAAGAGGAGACAAAGGTGAAAACTATTCATTCTTTTCGTTCCTTTATTTACTCTCGGTACTCGGCAAGCTTCAGTGTGCTCCCTGTGGCAAAGCTAAAAATTAATATCAAATATTAATATTATTATATATCATTACCTGTTGTCATGTTTGTTAGGTTCATGTTAGGACTGAGGTTAACCAGCAGATCCCCATTGAACTGAAGTAACACGCCAAACATTGAACTTTGAAAGGCTTCATGATTCATCCTCGGCACATTTATAAGTTCGCATAAACTATCCTGGTACGCCAGCTTCTGCCAACCTAATTTGGTGCACACCTAAATGTATGTGTTTCAATCAAAGCAATAAATGTTGATGAATCAGGACTGGTTAAATCACCCAACTTGGTTAGAATTTGTTTTTGTAGGAATCTTGTGGCTGCGAGTGATTCAAGGTTAATTCTCATTAATTTGACTCCTTCTAAAGTTGGGTGCTGTTTTGCTCTTACATTTAAATCCTTTCCGTCAACATTTCAAATATTACTATTTACTGCTTTATCTTTCCTCCTCAGAGTAGTTAGGCTCCAACATTGGCCTATTTCAGCCGTAGGTTCATTTCAATCAGGCTAAACAGCATCTCAATGGGGGGCGGGGGTGGGGTTTGGAATAGGGGGTGGGGGAGGAAGTAAAATGGGGTACTTTCTCATAATTTATAAGCTGAAAGGTATGTTGTTTCCACCCAGTAACTGACCTGTATTCTCTCTGCTAAGAATTATGAAATCATGTTAACTTTGAACAAGGAATGTTACCTGAAGGTATCCTGAGATGAATCGAACTGAACCATAGTCACTGCTATTCTCGCATCTGAAAACAGACATTAGATGTTGCTGAAATTACATCTGTTGACGACCATTCTACCAGATTAAGGAAAGATTTTCACTCTCATCGTGACTTATACCGCTAAATGCTTGTAATATTGTGTACTGGAATCAAGAGGAGTTGCGACTTGCAAAAATTCAATCACATATATTTAAAAGAGAAAAAGTGCATTCTGCTAAATGGCAATTAAGAAAATTAATAGAAAACATGTACCGTGTTTCTATTGAGTAATAGAAACAAGAACAGAAGTTTGTGAGAAGGAGAAATGCTGTGGGAGCATGAGCTATAGGCGAGTGTTTCCACAGCTTTTTTGAGTTCTCCCAAACTTTCACAAGTATTTCTATAAAACTCGATAGAAACATGGAGAATATGTTTTCTATTTCTTTTAGAAAACACCAAACAACTTCTTTACTTTGATCATCAAAATGTAAATTCTCTTTGCTTGCACCATCATTATGTCAACAGCTCATGCTGGTTCTTTGTTTCTATCAAGTTACAGAAACATGATTTTTAACCAATCAGTGCATGTATTTTCTTATGGCTGTTTTCCAATGGTGGTAAATAATCTTTTACATGCGGTAGAAATTGCAAGTTTTCCATGGCTCATTGATTTAGTTTCTGACAAGTATATTTGAGGGTTATTAGGATTGATTATACATAGTAACTGCAATAAGGCAAAAACAATTTGTACTACCTCAAAGTGATCTGATTTAAGGTGTTAAATAAGGGGCCAGCAGGGCCTTGGGCTCCACGATCTCCTTTAGTTCCATTTACACCAGGAGGGCCCTGAATGCCATCAGTTCCATTCTATTTAAGAACCAAAATATTACTAAGTTTTACTTACAGATATCACATTTATGCCACTGTAGTAATGAATTTTACAGTATTTTTAACCAAATTACAAAGCAACAAGCCATCTGCAATCTGAATAACTTTGCTCTCACCTTCCCTGCAGGCCCCTGATTGCCTGGTTCACCTTTCTAAATAACAAAAATTTGTAGTTAATATACCAGTACTAATATTGTAATATTTATTATTTGAAAAATATCTATGATATACTAACTGAAATTCATGGATACTCATCCTTATTGTTAGAATAACCCCTGTTCAAAAGATGCCAACCTAAAACATTGAAATCTTGCAGATTTTCATTTTCCTAACCCTAAAAAAAGATGTTAAGTGTACAGAGGTCTGCCACATTAATCTTAATATATAATATTTTAACTTTTTCCCTCAAAATTCAAAAGCTTGGCCAAAATGTGTGTGATTGCATGAAAAGCTAGTGTAAACTGAAACAACTATATATATATAGACTGTTGCGGTATTTTGTACATTGAAAGAAAACAGCATGGAGTCAATAAATTAATTATCAATTCACCTGTCCTTTGGTTCCATTTAGACCTTGGATGCCCTTTTCTCCTTTTTGTCCGGGAGATCCAGTGACATTGACTGTGCCATTCTGCATAGAGGCAAGAAAACACTGTAAAACACTTTTGCAGTTTCTCTGCAGCCACATGGGACAAAGTCATGCAAAGCCTCCCTGTACACATGTGCTGGCTTCAAACCATATTACAACTTTCTTTCTTGAAATAAAAAAACAATCACAGTTTGGCCACTTTCATCTTTTTGCAGAGGTTAATGCCAAAAATGTCTTCCAAACCATTAGATAATGGCTGCTCAAGGTTTTCCTGTGAGGGGCTCAAGGTTTTCCTGCAAGGGGCTCATTTGCCCAAGTAATGAAATTTAGAAAACAAAACAAGAATTATGAATGTATCTCAATGTGAAGCAAATGTGGGGCAGGGGGAGCATTACTTGACTTAAATCTGGAGAAGTAAAAAAGACTATCAACTTGCAATTTAACTTTGCCTCAAAAGCCAAAGTCAGCTTGCAGCAAAACATTTAAATGTGAAAATAAACTGTTTTAAATAGGTTACCATAGCTATGGCCTGTCCTGGGGGACCAATTTCTCCCTTTTCTCCTTTGCTTCCATTCTTGAGCAGATGATAAAAAAAAAGGCAAATAATCTTTTTAATGAATACATAGTACATATATTTCAAGTATAACCTTGCAGTATTTTTTCTCATTTTTGGTCTCTCTTATAGGAGTTAGTCTCCATGAACACCTGTGTGGCAGACAAACAAAAATACAGAAAGACACCACAAAAGACATTAAGGCAGACAGACACCTGCATGCAGAGGCCACTGACTGACTACATACCTTTCAAAGGGAAATTCAGTTAAAAAGTTCACATCAATAAATTATTGCTTTCAGCGTCTTTAAATAACATAAAATAATGTCAGAACTTAAATTTTTTTGAAAAAATTGCCAGTGTTACTTACTGGTCCTTGAATCCCTGGGTCTCCTTTCTAAAAAAATTAACACAATAAGACACCGAGCAAGAAACAATAATTTAATCAGTTATTTAAAAACACACAATTTTCATTTACAAATTGAAGCCAAAAAATGGAAAATTAATACCTCTCCCTTTGCACCAGCAGAGACGTTCTACGGAAAAAAAATGGTCTGTCACAATTCAACATACTAGAGATTTTAACAGACATTTATGCACAAAGAAAACCAGATGGGTTTTTCTCAACACAGTTTCATTTGTTTGATTGCTTGTAATGTGCAGTTCCAAAAAATACCAGACCTTGAGCCAAAGTGGGGGGAGGGGGGGGGGGGGGTTGCTTGCCCTGTCAGCTTTTCTACCTTCTGCATTTTTTATACCCAAAACAAGGGAGGGTGGAGCAATTTCTAGGGGGGTAGGGCAGGGGGTTCTGTACGACCCAAAAATTTAAAGAAATGTATGAAGCTTAGATGAAATTTTCAGATGGGTTGGGAGAGGGGTCTTCGAAAAAACCTCTTCTGTGGAGGAGGTATGGATATTTCCTGGAACTACACAATAGGTCTTATTCTTACCAAGACATTTCCTCCAATAAACACTTGTTTTCCTTGACCAGGTTCAAACACAATGTCACCATCTTCACCAGCCTTTAAGACCAGGTTGCCATCTTTGGTAACTATTTTTGGAGGATTTCTAAAATCGGGATTAAATGTTTATTTGATTTTGTAATTAAACTCTCCTAAAATTTCAGATCCTACAGACATAGTTTTGTGTAAATATATATATTTTTAAATTATCAAAAGCAATAAATCCTTGCATTACACTGGAAACTGAACTTTGCTATCAGAGTGTTGAATTTTTTTGCTCTATTATTACAATGCATATCTTTCATATTTCTATCTTTTTCCCTAGAAAAAAAAACGCATGTTCAATATACAACAAGCACACCAAAAAGTATTGAGCGTAATTAATATGATAAGGGCCCATCTGTTTTGATATTTATATTTTAAAGTAAAAATCCTAAACAAATATTAACATTACATAGCTGACACTGTGTTTGAAGATTTTATAAATACACAACATTTATGCAAATAATAGATTTTAGTTTTGTCATCAAAATTTTTTTTAAAAGTTTGAAAAATGTGTAAAATGAGATGACATCATACACCTATCTATTTAAGTGCTGCTATGATGAAAATCTCACCATTCCTATCCAAGCCATTTTAAAACATAAACAAGTAGTCTGTATGGGAAGAAAAATGCAGTTTACTATTTACTCTTTTCATTCTGGAGATATTCAAGATTTTAGAATATGCAAATTAGCCTTAAACTCAACTAAGTTTTGGTCATATATAATGAAAAAGATATCTCGGCCAATTTGCATCATAAATGTTTGATGCTTTGTGTTTGGCATAGGAGAAACCTGCTGCTCGCAGGGTATAAGATTCCACTAAATGTGCTCCACAATGTGAGCTTAACAGTTTTGTTACCATAGCAACATACTGGGTTCCAGACCTCCCCACTATTAAAGGCATTTCTGGCTACCTTCAGCGTGCCATGTTGATATTTGCAAATGTTAGCTCATATGCATGATCCAGCAGGCATACAAATATGTTAGTTCAAGCTTGTGGCTTCGTTTAACGTTTTTTTGAGCCAAAAATCATAAACATATTGAAATCAAGTATAAGTGGCTGGGGACAGGAACAGAGAGAGTTCCCGTTGGAACAGAAATTTTATAGCTGCAAGTGTGTTTCCTGTAGAACTATTAGCCTACCAAGTTTTAATGGTTCGCGCCGCAAATTGGCCAAGGTACCTCTACTTGAGATAAGATTGGGTTGAGTGTATGACGTCATCTTATTTTACACATTTTTCAAACTTTTAAAAATAGCTCCGGAACTAATGCAGATATTTGCAAACGGTAAACGGCATTTTTATTCTCTCATAGAATTCTATGTGATACAACTAAAATATCAAGGGGTAAAAATTTGATCATAGTACCACTTTAAAACACAGCTGGACCCTGTGCAGGGGGGCCTGGGATGGAGTAGTTAGCTTTTTCTTTACAAAATAATTTCGTGCCGATGCTGTTCTTATTATGATCTACGGTTGAAGTACATTTCCCTTCCCAAGAAACTGTACTTTCGGTGACTAAAACATGTTTTCACCAAAAACTGAACAAAATAAAATTTGGTGCAAGTTGACCCTTGGCCTTAGAAATACCGCAGACCATAACTAATTCGATTGTCGCCTCTTTCGGCCAACCTGACCACAAGACGAAAGTACACACAAAGAAAACATGGGAAGTTTATGAACAATTTGAACAATTAAAATCGAATCATGCGGGTGTTTTTGGACAGCTTGTGTACTAGCCTCTTGAGAACAAAGTGATTGAAATCATCTATGATGTAAAAGTGTAAAAGATAATCGATATCTAAATCATACCTGCTAACCCCCAGAGTAAAAAAGAATCTGGAGACGTCTAGAAATCGTTGCATTGTGAGAATGTCATTAAAGACAATGTCCAGGAATAACCTCCGAAAATCACCCAAAAGGCATTCCGAGAGACCGGGAGAGTTAATGGAAAACTTAGAGACTCCCGGGAAAACCGGGAGACTTGGCAGGTATGCTAATGGATGGATATCCGTGACGATCGAGTGTACTACGAATGTGAGCTATTCTAAACAGGTAAATAGGTAGTACTGAGATAATGAATTTTTAGTAAGTTTACTTGAGGTGATCAGAAAGCTTAAATATTACATGAAAGATACAGTTTCACGCCTTAGCCACCGCAAACAATCATCTTACTCGATCTTCTCGTCTGTCGTGCAGACGATTTTAGAAAGTGATTCAAAGATGTTTGGTAGTCAGTACTAGCTCACCTGGTGTTATCAGCAAAGCAACAAAGAAACACGCTGAGGAACGCGTGAAAAAGAAGTCTAGAAGCCATGATTTTTGATGGTGTTCACCTGAGACAGATTCCGCGCACTTGTAAGAGTGCATGCAGAGGCGTTATGGGGGCGTTCCCATTCACGGATGGAAACCGGAAAATTGCAATTGACCTTTCACCAAGGTAAGCTTCGCTCAAGTTTCACTTTATCCCGGTCGAAAGTATTTGGGACACTTGAGCTGAATCGTATACTATCTCCAATGCAATGAATACATGTAATCAATGTTGGAAATTAGCCTGCAAAACAGTCTAATTTCCACTAGGTAGGGCCGGGAGCGAGGAAGAATGGCTGTTTTCGCAGGCTATTGTTGGTAAATGTCGTGGAAAAAATAACCGATTTTCAACGTTGAATTTTGTTGGGGGAATTAGGGCCAGAGAACGTCTTTGATCGAGTGTCCCAAAATCTTTGTCTAGGATTGCAGGTTGCTTAAATTGTGCAGCTCAATTTCTCTCAAGCTTATGGAAAAGCTTGTAAAAGTTTTGG
>CM042748.1:3543901-3554261 GCA_022496165.2 Catalaphyllia jardinei
AATGAATAAACGCAATTTTGACCGACTTAACTGCTACACGCAATTTTTTGGATGGCCGAGGAGGAAAGAAAATCACGCGATGTGATTCGCTTATATTCACATCCGCTCGAAAACAGGTCCAAATTTTAATATTCGTTATGCAGGCTGATAAAAACCAGCGCCTTCACATGCTGCTACGAAGATTTTTCATGTTTTTTTTAAAAGGAAATGCAATACAGTGATGGTGTACAATTTAAATAAAATGCTTGTTTTCTTCTACTTTCTTTTCAAGTGTCTCATTACGTAAAGTTCTCTGAGCACATGTAAGCCAATCAGTGTCATGTATCTCTTACCGGAAGTTAGGCCTACTTTTTGTTGGAGGAATTGCTAGAACTTATTCAATTGTATCTTTCAAATAGTGAAGACAAAACATAGGGCGTGCATGTTTGTACTCTTGGATAACACGGGTAAATCTTCAGGAATGATTCCAGAAAAGACTTAGTATATACTAAAACAGTGGGTAGCGTTAAAGGCGCGCGCTGATTGGCTCGTCAAACTCAGAATATCCTGTGCTATTTACCTCCGAGCAACTCGAGAATAAATGGTGTCCCGGTTTGCATCCGTGACAAGTGAAATCATCCAAATTAATTTTTTGTGGTGTATATTATCTCACTGTTTTAGTATATACTAAAACAACTATTCATCTCAGTGTCGGTGGATATTTACTTCGCCGCTGCGCGGTTCGGTAAATATCCATCGCTAGCTACCTCCACTTCGATGAATAGTTGTTAATTAACTTTCTTTCTAGAATTTTCGTGATACGATGTTTTACAACTGGTAAAAATGTCGTTTTGATACCCCAAAAAATTTATAGCGCAGCCTGAAATTAACCTAGCACCACAAATGCTTTACTTTCCTTTTTTTTCAACACTACACTACGAAGAAAAAAAAAGACACATAACAATATAATGCGCGACGTTAGTTACGGAATTTTTATTTATCAGCCCATTCTTTGCTTTAGTCTTTGAGCAAGCTCCCTTGTAGGCAGTAAACGGGAGAGTGGAGAGGCAAAGCGTTATGAAAGGAGGGGGACACCTTCCCTATTTACCCCGCAACCAGTGGCGGATCTAGGAGGGGGGGTCGGAGGTACCGGCCCCCTTATTCTGGGTAAAAAAGAAATCAGAGAAGGAAGAGAAGCCAGCAGTGCAAGGAAAACCAAACCGCCTCTCCCCTCTTAGCCCAAGGTCTGGATCCGCCACTGGCAACGCAGGCTACAGGTCTAGGGAAGTTTTGCGAGAGAACGACCTCAAGGGGAGGAATGCACTTGGCTCGCCGAATGTTTTTCTGTTCTTTATGAACCCAAGGGAGACTGCTCAAGGGATATTTTTACTCCTTTTGACATAACAAAATAGATAGGTTGTCTGGGGCGCCCACTTTAACGCATGTTTGAGAGGAAGTTGAGAAAAAGTATTGTAAGTTTTAACCCACTTTAGTCCCAGATGTAGTTTATTATGATATTTACACTACGTGGATTTCCTTGAAAACCCTTGTGTCTAATCCACCATTTGAGGGAAAACATTTAGCAAAACTGCTGCCTTGTACACATGGTTAATGTTGACATCAAATTATGACAATAAGCCTCAAATCATAGATTACTTTGCAAACTTATTATATTTTGGAGATAATATTCTTAAGCAAGAAATTTGCCATGCATTAAGACTCTCATAAACACGCTGTAAATAATGTAAACTAAAATATAAAACAGTCTCTGTAAATAATGTAAACTAAAATATAAAACAGTCTCTGCTCCACAATAGGGAGCCAATCTATTGATAAAATACTTACTTTTAAATATAACTAATAACAATTTTAAATTTCCTAGGAGTGCACGTTTTTATAAGGAATAATGAATAGGGTATATCCAGGCCTTTTTTCAGGGGGGATTACGAAGGTGAATTTTTTGCCGTGGGGGGGAGGGGAGTATAGACTACGTTCAAAAACAAAAGGTTTGTTTACTGTCTACACCTGCTTGGTGATATTATTTGCAGCAGAACACATTTACAGTAGATGATATGCGGAGGCCATTATTCATTCACTGTAGGCAGGTATTTCCAAGTCACAAGGTTGATTCTCGGCCAATGAAAAATGGAAGAGAAGAAAAATATATCAAATGATGCGAGACATTTTTACGCCTTTAGACAAAGTGCTGTTAGTTAGTAATTATGGTGAAAATTTTACACAAAGCATGGGTTCTATTAACATTTTTCACACTTATGTCCAGAAGTACAAGCTAATGAGATTCAATGCTCTTTATGAGAAAGCATTACGAAGTGTCATTTTCATATCGCTTCATATTTGACAGTGTTTTGGTGACTTTTTAGGAAAGAGGACACTGTGTGATGTTTATTATACACAGCATGCATCTCATTAACCTGCATTTCTGGACATATCTGCATTTTCAGGAGCTGACAGAACTTCTTTGTAAGAAAAATTTCATCTGCATGTAGATGGTCAAACCAGGAGGGCAAGGCTTTCATCCTCAGTTGGCCGGTCAATTTGCCCGATGCATGGCCCTTAATGACCCTTTGTCTAAGCACAATGTCCATCACTCTCTCTTCTCCTGCTTTGGTGGTGTCTCCCCAAACAACATTAACAAATTTAACACCAGCAGGATTGAACTCACTGTTGCCGGTGCAAACAGGATGGCAGGCTTTCCAAGCCAATAGAGACTCTGCATAATCATAACCATAATAATCAACAGAATCACTGTGCTGGCCAGTTTCAAAGGCCTTGTTGGTGCTGCATACAGCAGGAGAGCACAGACAACTTCAAGATATCCAATTACGATGCGATACATATCTGGATTTACACTGCGACCAAACCAGACCTTCAATGGGTGTACTTGAGCTAACTCAACAAAATCGCGTTTCTGTTAAGATAAAAAATAAACATGCAATAAGAGGATTCACATGTTAATTAAAATGACACACATCTTTACCCAGAAAACATACTTTGATGTAAAGTGTATATGAAATCATATTTGAACTGCGGTTATAGATGCAAGTGAAGTATCAACCTTGCAGTAAATTTTCCAATTTAAGCAATTGGAAAGAAGAAGCTTTATAATTTAACCGACATAGGTATAAGCATGAGAAAAATGCTTAATTGTCCTAGCTATCCCCATTAGTGCACACGCTCCTAACATTCATGCTTGTGTCAGATACCAATCTGGGGGTGCTTCAAGCTTTTTTGATCCCAAATAGGATACTACGCCATCCAAGCATGCGTCATGTTGCATGAAGTTGATGCATACAAGAACAGATTTAGAGTGACACACCACAACTTGAAGAAATAAAGGTTATAATGTGAGACTTGGGACACACAGATAGATTAATGACTGCGTAAAATATGTCACTATCAACAGAATGTACTGCAGCATTACTATCTTTTAGATACCCTAGTAATAACAACAACAATAATAATAACAATAATAATAATAATAATAATAATGATAATAATAAATATAATATATATAATAAAAATGTTCCTGTCTAAGAGAGCTGCAAGCACCGCTTGAAGGTAGCCAAGCTGCCCACGTTCAATGGTAACCTCACAAACACACGTATGGAGAGTTTTATTACTGTTGACAATTTACAAAAACAGTGACTTTCTCGTCCCCAGAGGCCGCACTCCTTTTTGCTTAGCACAATGAATTGCAACCTCTGGGTTGGTCCAACACGAATTCAAGTCCAAGATTCACCCAGGCTCCCCTATTTTGGGTAAACAAAGAACAAATGACAGAAGAGAGAAAAGCTAGCAGGACAAGTGAATCAAAAACGCCTTGCCCCGCACCCCCACTTTAGCTCAAGGTCTGGATCCGAAATTGCTTTGGTGTGATTATCGATTGCTCATCCATCATTCCAACCCCTGCCAATTAACTAGTTTCATCCACTGATATCGACTTATCCATTGCTTTTCCGATAATTGATTTCCACTGATTGCACACCACGGGGCCGCGAGCATACATAGATTATTCCTCGTACATCGATCATGATCATTGCGAACAATGCGAGCCATTTTGCACCTACAAAAGTAGCCCTGAATTGTGTAGTTGCATACATATTCCCAGAGACATCAAGCTTAAGCTTATTCATTAGAATATAAACTTAAAGCTTGTACATTAGGAATAAACTTAACGGCTTACCATTTGTTCATAAACTTGTGGAGCAATTTTGTTCGTGATCTTTACGATACCCGCTGTGCAGAAAGAAAATACAAGAATCCCAGCGATACAGCTCTTTAGGACTGCGGTGACCATCTTATCAGCCGAGGTTTGATCGACAAAACGTACAAACGAGTTGCACTGTTGAAGTAGTACGAACGGCGAGCAAAATCTCCCAGGACACCAATTGGTGTCACGTGATGTAAGGCCCCCCAAAAGCAGCTGAAAAAGACAACGCTTATCTAAACACAGGCACGCAAGGCATGCAAGAGTTTTCTTGTGTGAACTGCAAGGTTTCGGAGATAGCAGAATTAAATCGATGACATGTAAAATGTTTTACCAAACAAACTACAGTAATCTGACACGTCTCCAAATTAATATAGATATCATTTTATTTTCTAACAGGCAATTTGATTCGTTCTTTAATTAAACCCACACTGAGATTGGTGCAACATGCGCACATGCATAACTCCGGCCTCACTCACCGATCTCACAGCCCTTTCAACCCCAAGAGAAATTTTTGCTCCAAAACACTCAAATTAAGAGAACTATTCGCATTTTATACGTGTTGTAAGTTTACCCTTTTTACAAAACAATACTACTTCACCGAAAATAGAAAGAAAGAGAAAAACCTTTCTGGTACGTTGAAAGTCTGATTTAAACAAGAGACCATAACTTGTTAGCTCTAATTGAATTTACTCCCATGTAAAAAAACAAAAAACGAACAATATCTAGTTTTGTTTGTTCAAACATTTCATGGGAACAAGTGGCGACGATTCGTCAGCTCTAATTGAATTTACTCCCTTGTAAAAAACCGAAGTGTGAAGGAACTATTTCTAGTAAAAATAGCAAACATCCCGGGCAAATATTCAGTTGCTTATTTATGATGTCATGGCAGTTGCAAGAACAAACTAAATTCGATTGCTTACGCTTGTTGGAGACAAATGTTGAACTGTGAGGGGACGGGAGATTCCAATGGAAGGCATGGAAACCTTTGTGTTATCCTTTCTTCGTCGCCTCCCCTCCCCACCTCACTACCAATTCAAGAATTTCTTGTTTGGCAATTATAAGGGCTTGCTTTTCCGGCCTCGCGCGGGTTAGACTACGAGTCCAACCAAGGGAGGAAGAGAAGAGAGAGCCTGGGAACGAGGTTGGGTGTAGCCACGAGGAAAAAAATGCTGCGCGAAACCCTGGGGAAGAGAAGCAGGATTTCACGTGCCACTCAACTTCGTTCCCACGGTCTCTCATCTTACCGCCCCCTGGACGGGAGCGAGCGAGGTTGGTGGTCACTTTTTCCTCGCGGTTCTATTTACGGTCAGGCTCAACGGACTAAGCGAAAGAGGAACTAATCGTTTTCTGTGCGCGGGTATTACGGCACTATTATAAAATGTTGCCGCTTTGTAATAAGCTAAAATATTAAATATATTACTTACGGAATGTGGAGAAGTGAAAGTCAGTACACAACAGACCAATTTCGATATACTAACATTCAGCCTAACCCAATAGACCTCAGCACGAGGCTCTGGGGAATAAATCCCAAACCCCATATTGAGTTCTGTTGCTTTAGGCTGACTTTTAATCTATCGAAATTGGTGCATTACCCTTACATTGCAAAAAAAATAAAATAAAATAAATAAAATAGTAATAATAAATAAACTGATGCAAACAGTAGAAGTGGATACCGGTTTTATTGAACATCACACCATAGTGTTTCATAGTGCTGTAAATTGATGTCTTAACTGGAATAGAACATTCTGGGCCTTCACAATCTCTTTGACTCCAATTAGACGTAAAGAGCTGTACATAAACCACGTAAAAGGTCGGCCACATACCGGCTGTGTATATAATTTTTCACGTTGTTATTGTAAGATAGTTTTCGTGCTGGTATGTAGATTCGCTGGCATGCAGGTTACGCAATTATGCTAAGTAGCTAATATTTAAGGAGTTTGTCCATTAGGAGTTGTCACTTTGACGGCATCTCCGCTTTTGATCAGTTCATTTCGGAAATTTTGTTTCAGTAAATTTCGTGCTATGCCTGATCCACCGCCGGAAACTGCATCATCCCAATCTCAGCAGATAGACGTTTCTAATTCCGACACGATCTCGCTGATTTCCTCCCTCCTTGATGCGAAGTTGCAGAAAACGTTTGGTGATTTCAAGCGCTCGTTGGACGAACGCGAGGTTGAGACTCGGCGAGAACTAAAGAAATTGAAAACAGACTCTAAGGCAGCCAGTTCACTTCAATTTAAAGGTAACAGAATCCAGTTTGAGTTTAATACACAGCTCCTTGACTGTCTTGTTCTGGCTATCTCTAATCTATCCGAGGGAAACTTGCTGGCTGTTCAAGAACATCTTCTAAAGGCCAAGTCTGACCTCGAGAAACGCATTAAGTTGATCCGCTTTGCTGACAAAAGTCCCGCTGGCTGGGCTGCAGTTGAAGAATATGAGTCCGACGAACTTGCTGAAAATTCTGAAGATGAGAAGAAACTTCGAGCTGCTGAGCGGCGTGCGCTTACCAAGATTAAGCAGAAGTCTTCCAAACCTCGTGTTTCAAGGTTCTCAAATACTGCTAAATCCCGAGATTCTCAAGCTGCACAAGTCCCTGGATCTTTGGTTTCTGCTACGTCTCTTCCATTTTCTGCTCGTTCTAATTTTCATCAGTCCTTTCGTGCCGCCCGACAAGTCCAGCCTTCCGATATCTGCTTTAACTGCAATCAGCGAGGGCACTGGGCTAATTCGCCAGCCTGCCCTCTTTTCTACAAGACAAGAGGTGGTCTCACCAACACTGGCGCCAGTTCAACGTCCACAAAGTCAACCTCCGTCTGATTTGGCAAATGTTCTTGCACGATTGGGTCCAGATAAGTACTCTGACTTTGACTTTGATCACATTTCTCTTGATTCTAACTTTGCTGAATATTTTGAAGGCTCTAGTCAAGTTATTGTTAAGGGTAGGCTTAAAGCTAATATTCCCTTTTGGCAAAGCATTGGTGCCTCTAAGTTTATTTTAGATACCTTAAGTTTTGGTTATAAGATTCCCTTTTCACAGGAACCTACAAGTGTTTTTCTTAATAATAATCGCTCAGCTTTGGGTGACAGTGATTTTGTAGAATCCGCTATTCAAGAGTTACTTAGGGTTGGCTCTATTGTGTTGTGTACTTGCCCGCCTGACGTGGTTAATCCATTGTCTGTTTCTGTACAGTCGAGTGGTAAGAAGAGGCTCATATTGGATCTCAGGCACGTTAATTTCTTCGTTAAAAAGTCCAAAATTAAGTTTGAGGATGCCCAGTGCATGCTAAATCTTATAATCGGCGAGTCTCCTTCTAATTTGTGGGCTTATTCTTTCGATATTAAGTCTGGGTATCATCATGTTGAAATTTACCCCACACATCAAAGATTTCTCGGTTTTTCGTGGGTTTTCAGTGGGCTTCGAAAATATTTTAAGCTTGTCGTCCTGCCCTTTGGTCTTTGTACGGGCCCTTTTATTTTCACCAAAATTATGCGTCCCCTCGTCAAGCATTGGCGTAGTCAGGCTCTCCGCATTGTAGTTTATTTAGACGACGGTCTAGGGGTATGTGCTACGAAGGATACTTGCCTTCGACAATCTTTGTTGGTGCATTCTGATTTGATTAGCTCGGGGTTTGTCCCAAATAAGCATAAGTGTATGTGGATCCCTAGTCAGTTGCTTCGCTGGCTTGGTTTTCACTGGGATTTTGCCCGGGGCTTATTGTCTATTCCTGAAGATAAGATATCAGTTTTGCTTTCGTCCATAAGGGAGGTTTCTAGTTCTCGTGTAGTTACTGCTAGGATGCTGGCTCAGGTTACCGGGCGTATCATTTCCTGTATGCTTGTTTTTGGCCACCTTTGCAAGATTATGACGAAAGCATTGCATTCTGTTATTGTCGCCAGAGCATCTTGGAATGCCAGGGTTTTTCTTACTGCTGAAGCCATTTCTGAGTTAAATTATTGGTGTGCCAATGTTCGGGTACTTAATTCTAGACCTTTTGTCTATCCAGTTAATCTCCCTCATCACATTGTATATTCCGACGCGAGCGATGTTGCTTGCGCTTCTTACATTTACGTTGAGGTCGAGGATTCTCTTGTTGCCCACAAGAATTTTGATGATCTTGGAATGAAGCAAAGCTCCACTTGGAGGGAATTGAAGTCTGTTAGTTTTGCATTGAGAAGTTTTGCTCCCTTTTTGCATAATTCCTCTGTTAAGCTTTATACTGATAATAAAGCTGTAGCGTTCATTACAGATTCTGGGAGCAATAAGCCGCATTAAAATACTATTGCTAAGGATATTTTCTGCTTTACTGCTGCTCATGGTATTAGGTTGTCTGTGGAATGGATTCCTCGTACGCTTAATCAGAAAGCTGATTATTACAGTAAGATCGTTGATTTTGACGACTGGTCTGTTTCCAACGAGTATTTTCGTGCAATAGACTCTCGATGGGGTCCTTTCACCGTAGATTGTTTTGCTAGTTATGCAAATGCAAAGTTGCCTAGGTTCTACTCGCGCTTTTACAGTCCTTACACTTTGGGTATAGATGCTCTTAGTCATAACTGGCAAGGTGAAAACTGTTGGTTGGTCCCTCCTGTTTGCCTTGTCACCCAAGTTATTGAACATGTCAAATTATGCAAGTGTGTAGGCGCGCTTGTGGTCCCTTATTGGCCGTCTGCTATTTTCTGGCCACTCATTATTAATGAAGATCGTTCTTTTCGTAGTTACATTGTTGACTTCCTTTATGTTGCTGAAGGGAAGCGAGTTTTTGTGCATGGAATTAATACGAATTGTATTTTTGCATCTGATAAATTTAGTTCGCCTGTCCTTTTCTTGCGTATTAATGGAGCCAATCAAATCTAAGCAATCGTATTTTTTGCTTTATCATTTGTTGAAATTAAAGTGTTTGCCACTTGGCTTTGTGTGTTTATTTGTTTTGCCACTGGGCATTTGCACACTTGATTTACTCTGGACGCCACTGGGCTTTTTCACGGCTACTAGTAGTAGTCCGTGTTGGACTAAAAATTCTTGTTCTATTTTTTTTTTTTCCTGCACAAGGTGATATTGTTTTTGCGCAGACTAGCTCCACCCTACAGAATCCTGAACTCCGAAGACTTGCCAGTTCGCTTCCGGCTCGTGCATTGCAGTCCAAGGCTCCACGCACCATTGATCAGTATTCCAGGTCCTTTCAGAAATTCAGAGCCTGGGCATCTTCATTCCCCGAGATCATTGTTTTGCCTACAAGGCCGTTAGACGTCGCTCTTTACCTAGAGCATCTTATCCAAGGTGATACAAGCTCTTCTGTACTTCATTCTGCATCTTGTGGTATTTCGTGGGCTAACAAACTCTATGGTTTTCCTGATCCTTGTCAAGATCCTATGGTAAAGAACATTCTCGAGGCTGGTGTCCGGATTTCCGCTAAACCAGTGGTTAAAAAGGAGCCAATTACTCCTGAGATGATTTCTTCAATTTGTTTAAAGTATGCCTCGCCATCTGCTAACCTGTCTAGTTTCCGAATTGCAGCTTTATTTATCACTGCTTATTGTGCATTTTTGCGCTTTGATGAGCTAGCTAAGTTGCGCTGTTGTGATGTAAATTTCAATAATTCGGATTACGTTAAGATTACTATTGCCAGTAGTAAGACTGACGTGTACAGGGATGGTTCTTCAGTTCTTTTGGCTAGAACGGGTACTGTCAATTGTCCCTATACGATACTTTCTCGTTATTTTCATCTCGCTGCTTTGAATTGTAATTCTAGCGATTTTGTTTTTCGCAATCTTGTTTATCATAAGTCCACTCTTAGTTATTCTCTGGGTTCGCGTCCTATATCCTATTCCAGGGCTAGGGAGCTTTTGCTTAATTGCTTAGTTGAACTAGGTTTTCCTAAGTCTAGTTATGGCTTACATAGCTTAAGATCGGGTGGTGCCTCTGCCGCTGCGAACGCTGGCGTCAGCGATCGTTTGTTTAAACGACATGGTCGCTGGAAATCGGATCGTGCGAAGGACGGCTATGTTAAAGACAACATCAATTCCCTTCTTTCAGTTTCTCGTTCCTTAGGTCTATAATTCACCGTCTATAATTTTCTTTAAATTGTGCTTTATCTTCGAAATGGGGCAATTTATGTCTGATCAATAAACGAGATGCCCCCTCCTATGACT